>VZTM01002764.1:13360-30609 GCA_013400555.1 Jacana jacana | reverse complement strand
GGGGGAGTGTGGTGGGAAGCAAGCCCATTATAAATTGCTCATCTGTAACCCAAATGCATTAACACTGACAAGTCTAACAGATGCTATGAAACAAGATGTGCATTTGGCAGTGGAGTACCTGATAATTGCTATTTTGATCCAGCCCAGCTTTCACAGAGCTGCTCCTTGAAGCAGTAGCAGCCTGAGTTTGTTCCAGTCGTGCCTGCAAGTTGTTAAAGCACTCACAGAACACATCTGTGCTCCCACCAGAGCAGCTAATAGACTTTAGAAGATCATCCTTTCTATCACTCAGATCAGCATGAAGTTTTTGCAGCTCGACAGAAAGAGTCTAAAGGGTTGAAAGAAAGATAACATGAGTGAAAATGGTCTCTGTCTTGCTGTAAAAGGCAGCAGGACTCAAGTCGAAAACTGTTGTTGAAAGCCATAGGCCCAAATCTGTGCAATAGCAAATAGTTTGATAGAGTTATTCCTGAATATTATCAGAAAAACAGAGAGAAAATAACAGGCCATGTATCTGTGGATTCCAGAAATCCACTGGGATTTCTCATTCCCTGGATGCTTTAGGACAGTTACCTCATAAAGAGCTTGCTGCACAGCTGCCTCTTCAGTGGAGAGGACTGAGGTGTTCAACATCTCCTCCATGTTATTCAAACACCGGCTGATTGCCAGAAGCAGCTCAAACAATTTTCTGTCCAAATTGGAAGAGACTTCCTCTGCAACATTATCCTGAGGGTAAAGGCAAATCAGAATTTTTCAGTGCTTTCACCCAAGGCATGGCTAAGATTTATTTACTTGTATAAGGTTAGAGGTTCGGTCAGCTAATCATAAAAACAAATTAATGCAATACTGAGAAACGGACTTCATGCAACATTTACATGTATATAATATTCAGAGCTGTCAAGGCCAAAGCTGAGACAATGACCTTTTATGTATTGGGAGTGGCTGTGATCTTAAAGGTCTCTAATCTCAGGAACGGGCAGAATACAGTATGTCTTGTCAGCTCTGATGCTGCAGGTTTACCAAAATCCTTCACAGGCTCCTTGCTTTATACAGGTCTGAGGAGTTTTATCCACACTAGAAAATCTTTGGGCTCAGGTAGCAGAAGTATCATAGCTAAAACTTGAAACGGTTCCTCTCAATATCCTAAGGTGCTTTCTACGTCATAGCTGATGCAAAAGCTGCACTACAGTGAACACACTTTGCAAGGATACGATCATTGTCTATGCTTCCAGGCCAATTTTACCTGTGCATGCACCGCATTTGCTTCTTGGCTGAGGTCACCCAGCTGGACAGTGAAGGTTTTCAGTTCCTCCACAGTTGGGGTTCCTGCACTAGCGAACGCGCCTCGGGGCAGCATGTTCACCTTTGTTGTAATCTAGTATTTGGAAAAAGAACACTGCCATTAGGTGAACAGTTCAAATGAAGACAAGGCTACAGGCAACTAGATAACACTCCTCTCAAAAAGCATTAAGATGAAAGTTTCAAGGCATTAATATAAAGCACCTGGATAGCAGGGTTCCCCTTCTACTAGCAAATATCTGTTGGGTGGGCTATGCATCCCAAATGGGAGATTGACTGAAAAAGGATCCTCTGATTCCCAGCTTTAAGGGCTACAAGATGTAGTTTTTGTTAGGGCAGCCCTACTGCCCACTGCAGTGTAAGTCCTGCCTGAAAAAGAAGAGCTGACATTCATCTTATGACCAGTATTCTTCCATGTAACGCAGTAGTTTCAGAGAACAGGGAATCTAGTCATTCTAATTGAATGTGAACAAAACCATTAATAACAGAAATGATAGTTTTGTCTAAGCAGTAAAATTTTGTTCAGAATAAATACGTAGTGTGCTCTCGTTGCATTCCAAACTCCACTTTTGATACATGAGAGAGAACACAATGGTGAATAGTAGAACAAAATTAGAGCCAGAGACTTGTTTTGACCAAAATGTTTTCACTTGCAAGAATTGAGACTTACTTCACATCCATGAAAATCAGTTGAGAGCTTGCCGACTAAGTCTCTCGGTTCTCTTGAAAGAATTAAGCAAATAACATCTGGTCTGATTGTTAACTACAAGGATTCACCTATGTGTTCCCACACTGCTCTTAGTAGTCACTACTTCAGAGACATTATTTACATCACAGTAAAATTAGAAGACATTCATGAAAACAGTAAGCAGAAGAAATTTCCTCTGGAGAGCACTTGCACAGATTTCAGTTACCTGATGTGGAGACAAGATACGACGATGGAGGAAGATACACTAATTGCTATCTTTACCACAACCAACTGCCTGCAGAAAAAGTGTTTTACTGAACATAAACGGACCTGAGGTTCCACAAGCTGGCAGGGAGGAGACTTCATCTTTGATGACAGCTCTTCCTGTAAATATTGCCATTTATTACCCGTTTGGTCCTTTGGAGTTAGGGTAGGATCAGCCTGCTTGCTCTTTGGATCTGATTCTCCATTGCTGTATGGAGAAAACATTGTTAAAATGGCAAATACTGAAGCAGAATAAGCAAAATTAGATTTGTAAGGCTTCTTGTACAGGAGTAGTTTCTACTGCCTCAAATCAGAGCAAAACCAAATCCGTGGATGATCTTTAATCCAAGTTTTGATATGTTTCTTTGGCCTTTTCCTTCCTTGTGAAAGGGGCCTGCTGGCAGCCTCCATCTCTGAAATGACAATATGGGGAGCATAGTCCTGTAGCCTGTCATGGTTCCATGCTGGAAGGTGCATGATCCCAATGTTCCCTTTTCAAAGAAGCTACCTTTAAACCTGGCTGGGTGTCTCCATCCATTTGTACAGTAAAGGCTGTGAACAGAGACACCTAACTTGCCTCCAGGTGGTCCTGCTTTAGTTTATGGCAGGTGTCAGTCCTGCCTGATAACAAGACTGATTCTAAAAACTGGAGTCAGCCCAATATCAGGCCACCATATAAATAAGATTCCATTTCTCCAGACAGTTGATGGCAGAAATCTCCCAGCTTCTGCAATTTTTCTTCTAAAGGCACATATGCCTACATAGAACCAATGTCGCCACTGCAAAGCTTCAGCAGGTTTACGCAGTTTTACACACTGAATTTGGTAACTGATTTTGTAATTTTATACCTTGATTGTAATTTCTGAGTCTTCAAACCATCTTCAGACTCTGGCTGCATTTTTTCCACACACGACTCAATGAAATCAATGAGGCTTTTCTGCTCAGCTGCTTTTACTTTCACATCCTGTGCACAGAGAATAGCACAGAGAAACAGTAAAATCAGTTGTGTGCACTGTATTCATCTGAAATTATCTATTATCTTATTAACTATCACTCAGAAACAAACTATGCACATGTGGAAATTTAGAGACCATTGACTGCCACCCTTACATAGAGAAAAAGGCAAGGGAAAATGGGGATTTGCTGAAATATGAGGTTGAGTTCCATTAGTTAAAAAAAAAAAAGAGTGCGAAGAGAAAAGTGAGCAATTTTAGCAGTGCAGGCTGCATCATTTTCTCCAATTCTTTTCTAATAGCACAAAAAGGGCAAAACCTAACTTTGAGTTAGCAAAACAGAAGTAGGTTACAGAAGTTTACAGAGCATGAGACATCATAGGATTTTTTTATTGTGTTAACAACCTTAAAGTCACTGTGAGTTAGCCCCATGGGAAAATGTTCACAAAGCTTTATCTTCAAATTCATCTTCAAAAACAATGTCCATGTATAGGTTCAGATTTCATAATATAGCAGTGCTTCAAAGACAGGAGATTGGAGGATCGGGTGATGCCATCTGAATCATCATGATACAAGACAAGCATCAGGATACCATCCACCTTCATAGTGTTACTAAACCTTCTGGACATTGGATTTTAGGGGTGAGGCCTTTCCCCATCCTGACAAACTCCCCTAAACCTGGAGGAGAGGGGTGGCCGAAACTTACCCCTCACAGACTTCCATCCCACAGTGGAAATTGCAGCCTGTATTAAAGGCAGCTGTTCCCCACACCCACAAGGGGTGTGTAGTAGCCAGGCTCCTGGACAGCAGGAGAATTACCTGTGGGTGCTGGAAACTGCTCAATGAGTGGCTGTTCAGCAAGGGCAAGCTGGGCCAAGCTGGAGCCATTTGAGTGTAAGATCTTAAGGGGCTCTGGGTTGATTTTCTTTCTGTTGTGAATCTGTAAAGAGAGCGGGAAGGCTTCCAGATTTGACAAGAGGGCAGAGCCCACAGGTGCAGTGTGGGAAAATGGTGAAAGTGGAGCTGTCTCAGACATAACATAGAAACAGCAGTGGATGAAACAAAGTTGCTAGTTCTTGCGAAGATTTCCGTCCAGTTCCATTTACTGAAAATTTGTTCCATTCTAGCCTGCTGCTAAAGTCCTCACATTTCTCTCCCTGACAGTTACAAGGTTTGTTTCACTATTCCTGTTAGCAGATTAATTAATACTAACCCCTTCCATTCTTATTGTCTGACCAAATTATAGGGATGTGAAATTCATGATTATAAGTTTGCTCATGCACCTGTATTTTCTATCTGTCCATGCTCACAGGGATAGTTCAACAGGACCCAAGGTTCTCCTGGGCCATGTAAACTCCCTCTTAGACTGTGGTCCTCCAGCACCAGAGGGACTGGCTGCTTTTACACAAACACATCAGGTGCGCTTCTCTTGCACAACAGAGTGGGAATTAGCTCTGATGCTGGGAGCTACTGTCTCATCTATTGGGAAACTCAGGAAAGATTGTGCAGCCGAGGAGCAGGTTAACTGGCAGAGTCACTGCCCTTGCCATTTATGCAATCTTCAAATAGTAAGTTACTGCTTAAGGGTCCCTGCTGTGATACTGTCGCAGACAAACATCATGGCATTTAAAAAAAACAACAACAAACCCCACAACCAAAACAAAACATTCCCACTTTTTAGCCTTTTCCTGTACTCCTCACAAAATCTTGACCTCTGTCACTGAGCATATAGAGAAGATGTTGTTCAGAGATTCATAAAAAATTGACTATTTGCTACAAACTACAAATAATACAAATACAGCACTGTAAACTAGAATAATAGTAAACCTGACATTTCTGATTGACTTTTTTCCCTTCCTTGCTTCACATGGTGTGCTGCTCTTGTGCAACTACAGCATATTAAAGCACTGTGACTCTCTTGCTCTGCATAGCATTCACGTGCTATACCTGCTCTTCACTGTATCTGTCTTGAAGCATCATCTGGACTTTTTCCAAATTGCATTTCACTTCCTTCAGCTTCAAGGAAAGCGCCTCTGTCTCTTGTTGGTACTGTGCACTACCTCCACAATCTTTCCATAAAGAAAGGACTTTCTGTTCAATCTCTGATAACACCACCTAAAAAGGACAGCAGTCAATTACTCATTCTTAGAAGTACAACGCTCCTTTCCTGTTAACATTCTGAAGGCAATGCTTACACTTCCCCTGTCTGGAAAAGAACAGAAACTTACAGGCAAAAAGAGAAACAGCTGCAAATGCCCTAGAAATTCTCCACTGTAGTATCTTTTTATTCTGAACAATTAAATAAAATGGTTTCAAACAACAGCTTCTTCAGGGAAGTTATATTAGTTCAGATATGGAATAATAAAAGAGGACAGCAGAAATTATAGACTCCATTTGGATGCAACCAAGAAGGCAACACACCCCAATGGGGGAGAAGGAGGCAGTGCACAGACTGCTCACATCACACTTTGGGAGCAATGATGCTAATTAATGTTAATTATTAATGTTATTAATGTAGTGTTATTAAAGTAGTTAATGTTACCATGTGTCAGCCAGGCCATTGTAAACTACTGGGGTCTGGTTTTGATTCAAGTTGCATCTCTGCATTATTTTAAACTCATGTTTCTAGGGTGACCTAGAGACAGGTACCATGACTGAACTGCAAAACAATCAACTGCAATACATTAACTACTTTACATCAAAAATATTTCTTTTCTTTCTAGCTGATTTATTATGATCAAGATCAATGAAGAATTGCTTTTTAATAAAGGATTCAAACTGTACTAAGCCATGTTTCTGAAAATAATCCAAAAACCCCAAAGCATTAAAAATACTCAAGAGTTCTACCTAAATCCCCATGATGCATAAAAATCCCTATTCCAAAAATAGGTATGTTAACTAAGCCCTTGGAAAGTTGCACCTGAAACTGAAGCCAAGTGGTTACCTGCTTTCTGCAGGGTGATGCAGCCAATTAAGCGAGGAGAGGAGCAGTAAGCATAGCTTTCCTGCAAACACACACCCCAGAGAAGAGCAACTCATTTGGATGGCAGCAGTGAACTGACCGCTCCGTCTTACCTCGCAATCAGCCAGCTTCTGTTCCACCATCTGCTGCATTTTGGGTGTCTGGGGGTCTGACCCCAAGGACACTTTAGTTTTGTCTAGGCATTCTTCCAGCTCAGCAACCTGGGCCTGGCACACCTGGAGGATCGTTTCTGGCTCAGGCCTACCACCATCCACCACTTCAGGAGGCAGCGTGTCACTCTGAAGCAAAGCACATGAAAGAAACATAGTTAGCTATCTGTTTTTTTCTTTCTTTTCCCTCCTCTTACCGGTGGGAAATGTTTTAACTTTCACACTCACAGAGCTCCGAAACAAATCTGCCACTGGTTCCCAGATTAAATAAGGGAAAAAAAAAAAAAAAAAAGGGGAAAAGAGAAAAAGAAAGGGAAACTCTGCAGCCAGGCAATCCTGGATCTGGTGTAACAGGTTTCCAGCAATGATTTGCATTTGCACAGGTATACCTGAGCGCACAGGATGTGGGATGACTCACCATTAACCAGTTCTCCCCTGAGGAGAGATGTTTCTCTGTGGGAGTTAGATGTAAAAACAATGCAGTGTAAAGCTGTAAAGCAATCTGTTGGGCAATGCTTATAAGCTGCTTACATGTTCAGTTCAAACAGTCAAATATGCTTTATTCAGGCTCTATGTCACACAGGAAAAAAAAACCCAAAAGCTGAATTTTTAAGTATACCTAGTGTAATTCTTTCTACTTATAATAAGTAATAATTACTACAGTAAATTCTCCTTAATAAGGAGAAACCTAAAGTGCTTAGAGACATCAGCAGTTGCTTCGAAGGCTATACAAGGTGTACATATATATATACCTCCAACACACACTAATATTGGTACTTAGTAAATAATTCAAGCACAACACCACAAGAACAAAACTACCTGTACATTTCCATGGCTCTAGAGCACACATTAAGGCAACCGAGATGGCGTCAGTGGTAGTGCACAAGCTCCATGTCAAAATGAGATGTGGCAGAAAATCAGTGAGCAAAAATGCATTGTTTCAGCTATCAATGTCTTACTCTAATCATTACTGTTCTTGTTTGTCTCTAAGATAGTATGGGACAATGTCATTACACACAGAAAGGAAATCTGAGTATACAGGATCCTAGAGCAGTCTAGATATGTCTACTGAGGTATACACAACTGAAAAAATAAAAGAGTACCAGTTTACTTCAAGTTCCACCTGAAATTTCCAGCTCTAGTTCTAAGCTTGTTTGTTCATTCAGTTATGAGAAAACATTACACATCTACCATACTGTGCATAACAACCCTTCACCACACACGTATGTGTACATAAGGACTCAGTTTACACTCACCACATGACCTGCCACTCCCTGGCTAGATATTGTTAGTCGTAAACTTTATCCCCTTCCTCTACAGAAACAGAAACTTGGATATATAGTCAAATTAGTTGATTAAAAGAAACCGGTATCATCTATGCAGGTGTTTATGCACATGTCATGCATTTGTGTGCCAAGACCATGGATATGCCACAAGGTAGACAATTACACAGTGGCACAACTGAAATACAGTGGAATCACAGAGCAGTTTGGGTTAGAGGGGACCTTTAAAGGAGCAGGGACATCTTTCACTACCTCAAGTTACTCAGTCTCATTCAACCTAACCCTCGAATGTTGCTAGGGATGGGATATCTACCACCTCTTTGGCCAACTTGTTCCTGTGTTTCACCTCCCTCACAGGAAAAAATTTCTTCCTTGTATCTAGTAATACCATGAGATGCCTCTCATGACTGGAACTCTGCAATCGATGGCTACAAGCTCTTCAGGAGGGATAGACAGGAAAGGAGAACCTGCGGCAGAGTGGCCCTGTATGTTAGAGAGTGCTATGAGAGCTCACAGGTCGAATACAGTGAGGGTGGGGTTGAGGAGAGTGTTTGGATTAGGATAAGGGCCAATAAAGGGGATATTGCTGTAGGAGTCTGCTATAGACGTCCCAACCAAAGTGGTGAGGTGGATGAAGGTTTTTATAAGCAGCTAGGAGAAATCTCACGGTCACTTGCTGTTGTTCTCATGGGGAACTTTAACCTCCCGGATATCTGCTGGGAATACAATAGAGCAGAGAGGGAATAATCCAGGAGGTTCCTGGAGTGTGTGGAGGATAACTTCTTCACAGAGCTGGTAATTGGGCCGACCAGGGAAGGTGCCCTTCTGGACCTGCTTCTTGTGAACAGAGAAGAACTTGTGGCAGAAGTAAAGGTTGGAGGCCATCTAGGACATAGTGATCACGAGATGGTTGAGTTCTCGATCCTTGGAGAAACAAGGAGAGGGGTTAGTAAAACTGCCACCTTAGACTTCTGGAGGGCAAACTTTGACCTGCTCATAAGAGTGCTTGACAATATCCCTTGGGAGGCTGCCCTGAAGGATACAGGAGTCCAGGAAGGCTGGACATACTTTAAGAGAGAAGTCCTAAGGGCACAGGAGCAGGCAGGGAAGGAGACTGACCTGGCTAAATAGGGACCTTTGTCTAGATCTCCAAAACAAAAAGAAAATGTATGACCTTTGGAAGAGGGGTGAGATCTCTGGTGAAGCCTATAAAGATGTAGTGAGTATATGCAGGGAGAAAGTTAGGAAAGCCAAAGCACAGCTAGAGCTCAATCTAGCTTCAGCTGTTAAGGATAATAAAAAATGTTTTTATAAGTTCATTAAAAACAAAAGGAGGGTTAGGAAAAATCTTCCTCCCTTATTGGATGCAGGGGGAAACATAGTTACAAAAAATGAGGAAAATTCTAAGGTGCTCAATGCATACTTTGCCTCAGTCTTTAGCAGTGGAACTGGCTGTTCCCTGGAGACTCGGCCACAGGTGCAGGGACACAGGGAGAGAAATTAGAACGAGGACATCACAATTAATGAGTGACCCGCTATGCTGCCTGGATGCACACAAGTCTATGGGACCAGATGAGTTACACCCAAGAGTGCTGAAAGAGATGGCAGATGTGCTTGCCAAGCCTCTTTCCATTATTTTCCTTAGGTCATGGCAACTGGAGAGTTCCCGATGGACTGGAGGGTAGCAAATGTAACGCCCATCTATGAGAAGGGGAAAAGGGAAAATTCAGGCAACTATAGACCTGTCAGTCTGACCTTGATACCAGGGAAGGTCATTGAGCAGATTATCTTGAGTGCCATCGCTAACCATGTAACGGACAACCAGGGGATCAGGCCTAGTCAGCAGGGGTTTATGAAAGGCAGGTCCTGCCTGATGAACCTGATCTCTTTCTATAAGATGACCCGACTGTTGGATGAGGGAAAGACAGTGGATATTGTACACCTGGACTTTTGAAAAGCATTTAACACTGTCCCCCACAGAATTCTCATGGAAAAGCTGCCTGCTCAACGGCCTGGATGAGCATATGATCTGCCAGATTGAGGACTGGCTGGAAGGATGGTCCTGAAGAGTGGTGCTCAATGGAGTTAAATCCATCTGGCGGCCGGTCACAAGTGGTGTTCCTCAGGGCTCAGTGTTGGGGCCATTTCAGTTTAATGTCTTTATTGATGATGTTGATAGGGATATAGAGAGCACCATCAGTAAGTTTGCAGATGGCACTAAGTTGGGTGCGAGTGTTGATCTGCATGAGGGCGGGAATGCTCTACAGAGGGACCTAGATAGACTGGATCAATGGGTCAATGTTAATGGCATGGCCTTCAATGAGGCCAAGTGCCAGGTCCTGCATTTGGGCCACAACAACCCCATGCACCGCTACAGGCTTGGGGCAGTGTGGCTGGAGAGCTGCCTGGCAGAAAAGGACCTGGGGGTGCTGGTCAACGGGCGACTGAACATAAGCCAGCAGTGTGCCCAGGTGGCCAAGAAGGCCATGGGCATCCTGGCTTGCATAAGAAATCGATTGAGGGAGTTGGGATTGTTTAGTTTGAGGAAGAGGAGGCTGAGGGGAGACCTCATCACTACAACTGCTTGAAAGGGCATTGTAGAGAGATTGGTGCTGGTCTCTTCTCACGGGCAATGAGCGATAGAACAAGAGGGAATGGCTGCAAGCTGCAGCAGGGTAGGGTTAGGCTGGACATTAGGAAAAAGTTCATTATTCACTAGCTCATTCACTAATTAATGAGTTCATTCACTAATGAACTTCCATTCATGCCTGTATGAAAGCCAGCACCTTACTTCCTGAAAGTACTCTAGTTTGTTCCCCAGTAAAGTACATTTTCAATGAGCAAATCAAAATGTATTTATCATCACCCAAAGCAGCAATATGAAGAGGCCCACAAAGGGCTGTAGGTATCCTACCATATCATAAATATTGCAACAAATTCCTGCAGCATAGCAGTAACAAAACAGAGCCTCTGCCCAACAGGTTGGTTATACAACAAACTCAGTTCACCTTGTTCAGCCTGCTTCATGCCTTCAAACTCACCATAGCTTGACTGCCATCATCTGTGCCAGGGCCACCAGTGCTCTGTGAAGTTTCCATAGACGTATCATTACCATGTTTACTGTGTGACTGCATTATCTCATCAGCATCCTGTATAGAAAAAGGCAACAGTAGAAATACTTGTATCATTAGTGACTTGTTTGCTAAAGAAGCCTCAAAAGTCAGCAGCTGCTAAAAACCTGCAGTGGTTCTGGCCTAAGAGTATTCACAGAGAGAAGTTCACTTATGCCCGTAACTTTGATATACAGAAACTAACAACTGCAGCTATCACATCATTATCGAGACACCACCAAGAACAAACTGTAGCCAACGGCGTGTCTTAGATACCAATCTTCTCATGTACAAAGACAACCTCTTCCACAAATGACCCCCAACAAAATGCATTTTGCAGCCTTTCTAGGAATTAGTGAAACAAATCAGAAGCCTACAATCATACAATAGCTTGACCTTGGAAGTGATGTTTAGAGGTCATCTAGTCCAACCACCTGCAGTAAGTGGGGATATCTTCAACTAGATCAGGCTACCCAGAGCCTTGTCCAATCTGACCTTGAATATTTTCAGGAATGGGGCTGCTTTGCTGTTTCCAAACGTGCATTTCTATCTTTAAGGGTTTTGTCATTCTAGAAGAAATTAATATAGATTCATAGAATTATAGGTTGGAAAAGACCCTTAAGGTCATTGAGTCCGACCAGCATGTGCAACAGGAAAAAGGGATTTAAAATTGCAAAATTTAGTGTGACATGGAAGATGGATCTGATCAAGGCCATCTTGTCCTGCATTTCTACAGCTCTCTTGCTCTGCAGGCTTCAGCAATACCTAGGACTTGTGCAGTTCTTTTCCACAAAGATGAGTTCCCGTCCTCGTGGAGATAAACTTCAGCACATTACCTGAATGATGCCATCCGACAAGGTACCAGAAGACCAGGAGGTTGCACTGTCATCCTTGTGCCTTTCACCATCTCTTTCTGAAGGCCAAAAGTTTAAGTCTTTCTCTGTCACTGTACTTCCTTTTGAAAGCAGTAACAGCTTGTCCTGGTTTGAGGTAAAACAAACAATTTTCTGTTTTACAATTTTACTTTTTTAGCTGGGCCCCTTCTAACTAACTAAACTCCGAAATTAACGGCATTCTGTTCAGAAACTGTTCACTCTCACAGCGATAAGACCTGATTATCCAAAGGAATGGTGCCCTCACTTGTGCTTATTGCTGTAACAACCAAGGTCAGGTAATTCTGCTATTTGCCCCATTGGAGGGTCGGAAGCAGAAAAGCGTTGAGGGGTCACACCTGTAGGGAGGAGCAGACAGGACAGGTGACCCAAAACTGACCAACTGGGGTGTTCCATCCCATCTGCATCATGCTCAGTATAAAAGCTGAGGGATCAAAGGGTCAACTTTTTTTCTTCAATGGCTGACGCCTGAGGAGGACCCTGGCTGTTTGTCTGCCTCTGACCCCGATCTGAACATTCCTGACTCCATATCTGCAATCCAGCTCCTGTCGATCACCAAGTCCAGTCGGGGACTTTTCCTGATAAATGATGGGGACATGATCATGATCCTGGGAGCTTGATACCGTTTTTTTATATATTGTATTTATTTCACTATTCTTAATTTAATTTTAATATTAATACTTCAATAAAGTAGTTTAGTTCATTCTAAACTTGTAAATCTCCTTATCCTCTTCCTCTCCTTTCTTTTTGGGGAGAGGAAGAGCCATCTGTCATTCTGGTTTTGGTAAACTTGGCTGAAACCACTAAACAGCTCAACATCAGCTTCAGACCAGGAAGCTCAGATATTCCTTCAGGCAATGTAAATAACTGCAAACCTTTAGTAACACTTTGATCTATTTATGCCTTGTTTATCTATCTTTATTGTGTTTCCCAAATCCCATCTCTTCCCTTGCTCTATAGCTCTGCTGCGAGATGAATGGCAGCTGGATGACAGCAACAGTTTTCTCTAGACAACTCAGAGTATCCTCATTTTTTCATACTTTTTTTTTTTTCAAAAATTTAAAACTACAAGAAACAATCTTTCTCCTGTTCTTTCGCCAAAGACATCCTGCATGTAAAGAAAACCTTACCAATGAAGCTGCAGAATCAGAAACATTGGAACTGAAGTGTTTTGATCAGAATAGCAAGACAGCACCTCTATGCAAGTCGTTTGGACATTTTCACTCTGTCTAGTTACAGAGTTTCATCCTTGCCTAGCCTAAAGCAACTTCTCCAATACTCTTATCACCTCTTTGCCACATTTCCTCTTGATTCCTGCAGCAAGGATGCAGCAAAAAGGCTAATATCCGTAACAAGGACTTCACAAAAATGGAGACTCTTGGTTAAGGCCACAGTCCATTCCAGGAGATGCAGATGACAGTAGCTGGTCACTACCAATTTAGGCAGTCTGTGAACTGCTGTGCAAGTGGGTAGCTAGGCTACAAGCTCACCAGCACTTCTGCATATTCCTGTTTTCATTCAAATGCATCTCATTTAGTCCCTAGGCTGCAGGAAAGCATGCAAAGTTCATGGATTTTTCTTTGGTTGTTTCTTTTAAGTTTTAGCATTTCAGAGGCTGCCTGAACCCTGCCTCCACATAGAAATGCAAGCATTTAGGCCTGTATTTTGCTACTAACACTTCCATAAAGTGGGTATTACTGTATACGCAATCCCACATCGCCAAACCAGGTCATGTTGGTACTGTAATATTGGCAGTCTGGCTCAAGAGCGAATTCTTAGTATCTTGGAGTGATAACAGTTATTTCAATTTGTTCTGAAGTATTTTGAATTTACACATTTCTCATAATTTGCCCTGTAGCAAAATCTTGTATCTTACATATACTCCTGTATATATAAGATATATACTGAACTCACCTTGCCGTGGAATGAACAGTCTTCTGATTCTTCATCTAAAGAAGGTAGAAGAGACATCATTCCTCTTTTTTTCAACTACAAAAATGCACACACAGAGACAATTCATTTATTCATTACAAGAACAGTAAAAGCCTCTTTTCTATCTGTAAACCAGAAAAAAAGTTACCATTCGGTGTCCAATTTTGGAGAAGTACTGAATGCCTCCCACTCTGCATTAAAGTAATTGAAAGCTGCAGGTAATAAGCACCTCTGAAAACTGGGATTTTACTCTGTGCTGTAACATTTCAACATCGCAGCTATCACTGGGATACATTTTATTTTGCTCCATGAAATCATTTTACCAAAAATCTCGGAACGACTGATCATCAACAAAACTACACATGGAGCATTTTGCTGTTGATTACTTGATGTGAACTTCACATTGGATCTGCTCATGCTAAAAAATAGCCAGAAGTGCACCTCTCTCCTGCCTTCTCCTAAACATGTATCATGCTCAGTCCTTCCAGGACCACTCAGAAGCACCAAGGAGAGGAGAAACAGTACTGATTCACAGCTGCATGTGTGCTCCTCTCGCAGATGCTTCTCCTCCCAGAGAAAGAAGGGCTATTTACCTTCCTTCTTCAGCTCTCAGGTAAGTGATCAAAACATGGTGCTCCACTTACCTGCTGACCAGAAACATCAGTCCCAATCAAGTCACTTTGTGCCAATACAAAGGTTGTGGGCTCATCTCCTGATTCAGGCACTTCTTGCTGTAAGTGCTGGTGAAGCTCAGACATTGAATTCTTCATTCCAGTGAGGATATCTTCCTTTATTTGGCACAGCTTTATGATTTCTTCTTTTACAGCTTCCATTTCTCCCTAAGAAGTAACAACATCTGTAAGCATAATTTTTCTTACTTAATCAAACAGCAAAGTAACAGGGGATACCAGTGATGTATCTTACTGGGATTGGGGCTATTTGCCCTCTTTCCTTTTTTGGGGCATTGGGGCAGTTCCCCATTGCCACTGCAGGAGGTATCCAGATACATTCAAAACAGCAGCAACAGGTTCAGCAACAGGACAGCATTCGCCGCCTTCAATGCAGAAGCTAGTAGTCTGGAAGGAAATGTAAAAGGCTGGATAACTTATTCTAACCAGGTCCTGCATAGTCATGGGGATACGAGTTTCCCTCAGGACAGAGGGAATGCAGCTGGGTTACATTACTCTGTGTGTCAGAGCAGGTGATGCTACTTCCAACTACCTTCTCTGGCACCTAACACAAACCACTTCAGATAGCCTCAATGAGGGCAAAGACAGCAATAAGCATAGCTCTGGCCTCAGTGTTCTTTGCTGAAGCTGGCCTATAAGAAGGAAAATAAACCCTTCGGTAGGTTTTAGTGACATGGTTATGGACAAAACTATCCCACGTACTTGAATGTGATATTGGGAGCAATAGACCCTAGCAAAGTACAAGGAAAATATTTAACGCTCTGCAGGGATTAAACATTAACCCAAGTAACTCTGCACTAACAAAGGGGGAAATAAATCTGTCCCAGTCTCCTCCCTGGCCATGGCTACTGCTCTAGCTGGTGTTCAGCCCTTACAGATTTCTGCTACTGCCTTTTCTTACCACCCAGTCTCCAGTGAGCAAAGAAAGCACAACAAATCACAGAATAAGACAGGGCAAGGAATAAAATGCCCTACTCCATTACTGACTGCTAAAACTCTTTGAAGCATTGTTGCTAGCCCAGAATCTGAAACATGGCTAAATATACCACTGCACACTGGGCTCAGTCCACCAGAGCAAGCTTTGGTTCTAGGCTTGAAATAATAACACTGTGTTCTCTCACAGTGTGAATAATGCTATGCAAGTAATAATCCCTGACAGATGAAAGCAGTAAGACTGCTTGTTCTGTGGTGACTGCAGCTTCTTCTGCTAACAATGCCAGTGTGGCTGCACAGTGGGGAAGGTGGAGGCAGGAACTCCATAAAATTTTCAAAGGACGTGAAAACTGTGCTCGGACAAGGATGTGTTTTCCTTTTGTACACTCAAAAACAAAAGGAAAAATATTCAACAAGTAGAGGGGAAAAAAAAAGTCATTGGAATGAAGAAACAGCCATCCATGATAATTTGACAGATTTTAAAAAATGTCCACTAAGAACTTTATCTCTATTTGTTTCATTGCAGGAGGAGACTTTACAGCATATATTTACCATTTACTGCTTTGCAAACTTAGCTAGGCGAAAACCTCCTCAGGAACCAAATCTCCATCACTTCTTCATCTGAAGGCCCTCAATAAGATGGGCAATTCCATTGCCACTTCTATTCATGAAATGCTACAACTGTGAAACAGATTTTCTTCTAGAACAAGAACTACAAAACAGAGTCCTACACTCAAAGACAAGTAAGAATGAGGAAATGAGTCATGCTTAGTACTGGCATCAAGCCTCCAACATCCAACACCTGAAAACAGGGAAGCTACATACTTAGAAGCCTGTCTAGTGATTATAGTTATTAGGCAAATACAACGTATGTGTATTAACTTTATTGCAACTGACTGCAAAAAACTGAGCATTTCAGAAGTACTTTATAAATAGTTATTACATTTAGTAATTTCCTAATTTCTGCAGTGGTGTCCTTAAAACACATCTTATTTTTGCATTAAATAATCAATTAACTGATCACAGAAAGCAGCTGACTGGAGGGAAAAAAGCAATACATGTTTATCAGTTGATGAAAACAGTGTGGCAGTGAGGATGAAGAAAAGAGTCTAAAGAATCTAACCCTATCTGGAATCACCCAAAGTACCATTATACATACGGTCAGTGATCAGAAATGGACTCAGTTCTCTCCTTATGCACCATCCAAAGCTGTTACCTCACCATTACCAGGATGCTGAGCACAGGCAAGCTATCAATGCTGTGTGTTGTTTCACCAAAAGAGCTGTTAGCTGACATGAAAACAGCACTCTAAATTTTCCTTTAGAAGTTGCTAAGGTACAAATGACACAAAGTCAATAAGGAGTATATTATGAAAGACAGACCCAGCTGGCAAACTAATATTAATTGTAGTATCACTTGGCATATGTCAGTTTACATACACATTGTCATGCTATGGCATCCAATTGTCTGCCTGACTGTGGCAAGAAAGCACACTGCTATTTCTCAGTACTCTGAGATATAATGATTAGTGTTAGTTGGGACAAGTAACAGACATGAGATAGAAGACAATGAAACCCACCTCTGGACAATGAGTCTTCTGAGCCACTGGTTGATCTTCATTTGATATTTCAACCAAGTGGCTCTTTAAGAATTGTTTCAACTTTTCAATTTCTTGCTCACATTCTTCTACTTTCTTTACAGCTTCCTGTGAAACAGTAATCCTCATAAACAATTTAGAATTAAGTAGCACAGAAACAAACTAGTCAGAAATGCAACAAACATACTGAAGAGTACTGAAGCCTCCTTTGCACCTATAGTTAAATGTAAAAGAAAATGTGTTTGTTCTGCTAAGTTTGCATAACTCTATTCTCACTAAGTTCATTATTCACTAGCTAAAGACAAACAAACTGTCTATCCATAAGTCGAAGTATGGTGGGATATTCTGCCTCGGAGCACATCTTTGCTTATTCCAGACTAGAGCTATAAATTTGGGTATAAAATGAAAACGGAGCATATGTAAATCACATGCACTGCAATTTAGAACGAGTTGGGAAAATAAAATAGAAAAAAAAA
>VZTM01002764.1:2554-12914 GCA_013400555.1 Jacana jacana | reverse complement strand
AAAAAAGAGACATTACAAGGTTTTATATTAAGATAGAAAGCCTACCCGGTATTTACTGGTGCTCACCTCTTTACTGCCAGCTAGTTCTGCACTGCCAAAAATGAACTGTGCTGTACACTGGACAGACACTGCAGCTCAGAGAATAAGCCAACCGCAGGATCTGACAATTTGAATACTTCCTATAAAAATTATAAGTATTTCCACTTTGTGTGAGCTTCCTCTTCTTCCACGGCTTGCAGGAAAACAAATCCTATGTTCTGAACAGCCAAATTAACTTTTACTCATTTGATGGTGACACAAAATCCGATCAACCCCCATGCTTTTTGTTTGAGGTTGGTGGGTTTCTTTTTTTTTCTTTTCTTTTGGGTTTTTTTTGGTTTTGGTTTTTTTTCTGTTTGTGCAGAATTTGGCAATCTCCTCACACATTAAATTAATTTAATAAATTAATTAAATAAATAAAATATATAAATAAATAAAATAATAAATTAATTTAATAAAACATTTAATTTGCAGAACATTTGGTTATTCTGTGTTTTCCGACCCATGGGCTGAGAATCAAAAAATGTCTAAGGACTATTCATCAGGTGTTTGCAAGAGATAATGAAGAAAATGCAGCCTATTGTCCATAGGCTTGAACTTAACACTGCTGATAGAAGCACCTGAACAGCCTGACCGGTCAAAAAAATCTCTCTGCAAAGTGTGCACAGGCTCTGCCTTTCAGAGCAAAGAGTCTCCTGCTATCACCAGTGCTGTTTCTTCAGTCACTTCTTCACAGTAGCACTGCCTCTCAATAAAATGCTAACTAATAAGGTTCTACATGATTATTTTAGTTTTTTTTTTATTTACAGGTTTTAAAAGGACAAAATAAATATTTCCCCCTGCTTCAAAACCAAAAAAAGAAGCCAAGTTAGAGAGGAAGATATTTAATTGTGGCCTATAATCTCAATGCCATAGCTAAGGAATCAGAGGAAAAAGAGTGGTCTTCTCCTGCGATTTTAATGAGAAACTAAAGGTCCTTCTAAAAGGGAGATTCTCCTACCCGTATCTTCCCTTCCACATAAATAGACTGTTTAAGCAATATGTAAAATGCATACTACCTCAAATTTCCTTGACTAACTGGAAAATATAAATATTTTGTATACAGACTCCACTGTCTTTTGTGACAGGCCATAGAGCTACTTACCTGCAGATAACTCATTGTTCCCTGCCTTCCACTAAGGGGCAAAAATATCTTGTTTTATGATTTTCCTTATATAATACAAATTATGGCATATAAGTGTGACTGAATCTCTTCCTAGAAGTGTTGCCTTTCTTTTGAGCTACTTACTGCCTAACATTTGCTCTTTACTTTTCATATTGTGCTAATACTGGAAGACCCACCCATGGAAAAGACCTACCCATTGTATTTGTTATGAATGAGCTCACTAAAAACACGGACAGTAAATCATCAGATATGCAAATACTGCCACTCTCTTGCACAGAAAACCCAGAGAAGCAGCTGTGGCTTCCAACTTCTCTTCCTGATAATGTTATATACCTATTTAGATAGGTGTGGTACTTAGCAGGTCATAATAAAAACAGGTGGCAACTTTCAACACAGATCTAAGTCACCTAAAATTCTACCCCAAAGCATCTGCACTACCTACCATAGATTTTGTTTCTATTAGACTTTTTCCAGTGTTACACTATAACTTAACTATACAAAAGTTACCGGAGCAATATCCTATTGCATCACTGATAGCAAAGTATGGGCAAATACATCTTAAACACTCGAATTTAAAAACTAATCCTCAGGAAGAAAAAGCCTATGTACATATTTTTTAGGAAGCCTACCTCCCATTTGCTTTCCTCTCTTTTAGGATACCTACTACCTCTCTAATGCAGCACTCAAAATGCTATCTTTAACAGCTTTACCCTTTGTTATGTGTTAGCTGGTGCTAGACTTGTATTGTAGTACTGCTACTTTCAACCCATTCAACAGGACTGGAAAAATCTTTTTTGCACAGTTTGATATCCTAGCTACCAAGAATTACAATTTTTCCAGTCAGTTTTCTCACAAAGACATTTCACTCAGCTACAGATAGTTGGACACCTATCAGATAAAGGCAAATGCTGAGCAAAAAAGGTCACAGCTGTTTCAAAAAGAAGAAAAATCTAAAACTTGACCTAATGCACCACATAAACCAGTTAGAAATCTTTGATAACACCTTATAATTGCAAAGCACCCTGTTTCTGATGGTTTAAATGTGTTTTGAAAAATCTCAAGTATTTAATCTGGCAACGCGCTGAAAAAGGTACATTTTACCACATCCATTTTTCAGACATGAGGAATGGTAAGGACAAAAAAAGAAAAGATCTTAGGGATCACAGAGATCCCACATAGTCATTGCTTTTTTACACACTCCAACCATGCATTAGTCATGCAGCACGTTTGAGTTTTGTCTTGGTGTGGTGCTCTGAATTTCACAAAGTGAAAAATCAGAGATTGACATTCATGTTTTAGCTGCCACTTGTGTCTTGCCTGGCCTCCATACGGTTGGCTCTCTGCCTCTCAGGGTTGTGAGTGTACCCTAACAGCTCATGTCCAGCTTTTCATCCACCAGTACCCCAATTCCTTCTCCTCAAGGCTGCTCTCAAATCCATTCAGCCCCCAGTCTGTATTGATACCAGGGGTTGCCCTGACCCAGGTGCAGAACCCTACACTTGGCCTTGTTGAACCTCATGAGGTTCACATGGGCCCACTTCTCGATCCTGTCCAGGTCCCTCTGGCATCTCATCCCTCAAGGCATGTCAACTGCACTACTCAGCTTGGTGTTATCTGCAGACACTGAGGGTCCACTGATATAGTCACTCATAAGATAAGTCACTTCAAGATAAGTTTATGGACTTGAACTTGGCAGATGTGAGCACCTGCATGTAACACTGGACTTTAATCATCAGTTGTGCAAACCTGGATCATAAGATACTTGGGCCTTCATTTCTTCTCCAATATGCTAAAACATACGATGTCAGTTGTGACTGAATTGGAAAACTGAAATTAATTTCAAGACTATGCAGTATGCCTTGTTGTAGTATCAAATAACACAGAAAAAAGGAACAAAAAAAATCCCCAAACCATTACACCGAAGATGTAGTAGGTGTACTGTAGGCCTGTAATAGCAATATTGTCTAGTGATGAAACTTATAATGAAATAAAGGTGATTTAGGCAACAGTAAAGAAAAAATAATAATTGAAAAAAAAATCAATTACCTCCAGCAGGTCATTTTGTTCCTTAGTAATGTTTTCTAATTTATTAATTTCTCTTAAGAGTTGCCTTGCTCTTTGGAAGACTGGGAAAGGTTGTGTTTTCCCCCCTAGCAGGTGAAGTGTTTCTTCATAGGACTGTATATGAACAATGGTCTTCTGTATGGGTCCAATACGGTCAAGTATAACCTATTAGGATACAGGACAGATGATGTGATGCTGAGCTAAAAAATTCAATATTGAACAATTTATACCACTATCGTGATGTGCAGAAGTTCTCTTTGTTGAGTTTCCCATTTAAGAAGAAAGAATATTTTAATCTTAGAACAAGTGAAAATCTGTGGTGAGGTTGTCTAAAGCAAGATGAAGATATAATCTACATTTACAATCCTGGTTTTTCTGTATATCATACATAAAGTTTGTACAATGACAAAAAAGGTTGCATTCAGCTTAGTTAATTACTACATGTGTCATTTCAAAGTGTTGCACCTTTGGCAGTGAAGACAGTTAAAAAACCTGCTGCAAACCCTCTGATGTCACTTTAGCCAACTCCGGTTTTCCTTTTTTGTGCTGCAAACCAGCCAGAAAATGTTCTGTGTTAAAGTTAGCCTTTCATAATGGTCTTATAAACAGCATAAGAGAGATGATGAACTGGGATGGAAGCCAGGAGAAACCTCTGAAGATGGTTTTCCTGTCAAAGTCAACATTCCATATCACAACACCCTGAGCAGATGCACAGTTTACAATCACCTTTATCCGTTTTGGATGAACAGAAATGTGCAGTTTCGTACCACAATAGATGGACTGCGGAAGACTTGGTGATCAACTTACAAAAGACAGAACAGCAATACCAACTCAGTTTCCTGGTTCTCCTAAAGAAACATGAAATCCTACTACCACTTCATTCAGCTGGGAACTTCAGAAGGAAAGAAATAAATACAAACCTCCACTGTTTTTTTTTACTACTTTTAAGCCTTTTAACTACTAATATTTTTCTTAAATTCCCACTGAAGATTTAATTTTCAAAGGCCCCAACTGGAATAGAGATGTTTATTCTCTCATTCATAAATCAGCCTGTATCAGGGGTTTTTAGTTATTAGCATACTAACCAGATTTCAATTCAAAGTAAGGAAGTAGGTGAATATTATTTTCCAGAAAAAATATTACTTTTGTTTTTCCATATAATGTAGCCATTACAAAATCATTCTCTGGATAACAAATATGAAAAGTACAATGACAATTTATCCTTCCCCTAAAACTGAACCAATACTTTTTGCATTTCAGTCAGTTAACATGGACTGCACGTAGTATAAAAGAAAAGATACCATAATGCTTTGCTTTACTTCATTCAAGCAGAGAAAGGAAAACCATCTGGCCAAGGTACCTTTACAGTGAAGTCCCTGCATGATGAAATGGTTTTACACCAAGTCACTCCAGCCTACATTCTCAGAAACCTGATAAGTTTTGCCTTCATTTTTGGAAAAATAGTGCCTGATTTTCAGACTTTCAGCTTACTTACTGTTTGATGCTAAGTAGAGTGACATGCACCCAATGCATGTGACTTTGTGGGTGCATGTCTTTGCATGTGGGTGCATGTGACTTTGTGGGACATGGGTGCAATGCATGCACCCATGCACGTGACTTGTAAATTCCCCAAAATAAATAGAGAGATGAAAGGGAGGGGAAAAGGGAAGGGAAAACTCGCCTGAAGCGCCCAGAGAAGGAAGATCTATGGAGACATGACAGCCCTGCTTTTTGTCAGCAAGGACAAGATAACAGTAATCTGTGTGGTTCTCTGTTTCTTCAAGAATCTACTATGCCCAGTGGTGACCTTTGCCTTGTTATCTGTGAAATGCATATTAAAGTTCAAACCCTTGCATATGCTAACGAAAACGATTGAGATGATGCTAAACGTGTATGATTACAGCACTTGTGCCTCCACCCAAACCATGCTACACATCACCTGGGTATGGCGGAAACCTGAGACGAAACTGCCGCTGTAGCAGTGGGGCAGGTCATACTGAAACTGTGAACATGAAGTTGGAAGGCAAGTGCCTCTGGGGAGATTTTTCATAGAGGAGTGCTCCTACGAACCGGAGAGACCCCCTACCACCACTGGCTGAACCAACACTTGAACCAGGACTGGTGATCTCTTTATCTCTCTCTCCCACGGCTTCGCTTTTTTCCTGTAGTTGTCCAGTACTCACTGTATATCTGGTTCTAAGTAACACAAGGCATACCTCACCACTTGCCATAATTTGTTATATACGTAAACAATTACCGTGGACCTAGTTCAGACATATATTAATCACTGCAGGAATGTAATAAATGTTTGTATATGGACCTTGAGAGTCATATCACCTTAGTCCATGCTGCTGCAAATTTATGGATCGGAGTGACTCGCTTCACCTTTCTTCTGAGTGTAGTGTGACAGCGCAGCAAGTGTCTCTGAGAGCCAGGCCAAAACTTTACAAAACGGAGACACTCAAATACAGCAGGCATGGCTGACAACATACACTTAAGCTACATACTCAGGTCCTCTATGGGCGTGGTGCTTTAATTTCAAATGTTCTTGTTCAAATGCTGCCTGTGCTTCTCGAAGTGATCTCCCATCAGTCTCACTGTAAGGTTTAGATTGAGCAGTTGTCTTGAACCATGCAAACTGGATTTCTTTCAAATGAATCTAAAGACAACACTCTCCAGAAAAGCTTTTTCTGACACCCAGCCACCAACGGTTGTCCATTCTACAGGACCAGTCCAAAGCAAACCCCCAAGACACGTACAACAGAGATAAGCAGGTCCTCTGCACTAACTGTTTTGCCATGTGCTCCGCCTGGATTGCACTGCTTTCTACTGTAGAAACATGTCGCTGGAATCACGATTGAAATAATATAACCAAGTTTTGACCCAAGAATTAGAATTTGTGTGATACTAGCATTTAAAAGTCAGATACTAAAAACTTATTTATAGTAGTTTGCAGTCATGAAACAGCTTTATCTTGCGAAAGCACATTTATGCTAACTTGTGAGTAAATATCCAGGGAAACAGCTTATACAGGAGTTTTCACAGACCTGTCCATGTTTAAGTTGGTCTTTAGGTGAAAATTCTAACAGGTC
Organism: Jacana jacana; assembly: GCA_013400555.1. Classification (NCBI taxonomy): domain Eukaryota; kingdom Metazoa; phylum Chordata; class Aves; order Charadriiformes; family Jacanidae; genus Jacana; species Jacana jacana. Next base: position 6,554 of record VZTM01002764.1, on the reverse strand, counting down.
TTCTGATGACAGGATTGTCTTCATTTTGGCAATGTCCTTCTCCAACACTTTCACATGAGATTCAATAGCATCCAATTCCTAAGTTTTGGCAACAAAGAGAGTATTTGTAAATAGTACAAATAGCAAAGCCAGCTTGCATTTCTGCCTTCCACTTAAATTAAAAAGAACAATTGCAGCATATGCAGGTTATGTTCATGGAAGCTACCAAAAGGCCAGTTATTGTAAATCATGTAACATCATAACTTCTGGAAGAATTAATGATCTTTGGTCATCTGGTGTTTTAAACCCTCAATACAGAAATGAAATATTGAAAAGTCACATTATAAATTACCAGTAGACACAAGACACTTTTGCAGTAGTGATAATTATCAGCATAGCAAACTGGTCTAATTAGACTTTGCAGCTTTCTATGTGAACAGTGTTATGTTAGATGGAAAACAGATAAGTGTACCATAAAGCTGCTTGTGAACTCTCATTGAGACAGTCACGGAATAAATTAGGTTGGAAGGGACCTCAGGAGGTCTTTTTGGTGCCCATCAGAGCAGGTCATTTGGGGCCTGATCCTGTTGAGATTTGGGTATCTGCTGAGAAGGGGATTTTACCCCACACCCAGTTTAGGCCACTGATTTAGCGTTTCACACATCTCACTGCAAAACAAAATTCTTCTTGATAGGCAAACAGAATTTCTTTTGTTACAATATGGTTCTGTTACTGCTCATCTTTTCTCTGCACACCTCAAGAAGATTCTGGCTCTATCTTGTCTACAGTCTCCCATCACACAGTAGTAGACAGCAGTAATGCCCCCCACCTTCCCCCAAGCTGCCTCTTCTCCAGGACCCAGGTTTCCCAGCCTTTCCCTCTACACCCTGTGATACAATCCCCAACCACCTTGGTGGCCCTCCTGGACTTGCTCAAGGTATGTCTGTCTGTCTTCCTTACACTGGGAAACCTAAACCTGGGCACAGCACCCACATATGATCTTCACAGGTGCCAAGAAGAAAGATCCATCCCATGGACCTCCTGGCTATGCTCTTGCCTAGGCAGCCCAGGATGCTGTTGGCCTTCATGCTGCAAGGCCATGCTGCGCTGTCATGATCAACTTGTTGTCTACTGGGACCACTGGCTTTTGGCAAAGCTGCTTTCCAGCTGGGCTGGCCCCCAACCTGTACTAGTATTTGGACATGTTCAATCCTGAGCGCAGGACCTTGCGTTTGACCCTTTTGAAATTCATGAGGTTTTTGTCATCCCATTTCTCCAGCCTGTCCAGGTGCCTCTGAATAGGAGCCCTACCATCCATCCCTTTTAATTTGTCAGTCACAAAGCCCAGCATTTCTCCTCCTAAACAAGGAAATTCAATTCTTCTAGACTTTACAGCTTAATTAGAAACCAAACACCTTCTGATGGTTTGTTTTCTAATCAATTCATTTCCTCACTTGGAACACCTAATAAAACCAGCACCCCTTTTTTCTATGCAGGCAATCCAAGCTGTATTTGACAACATGTGGTGAAGTTCCATTAAAAGGCACTTATAGATCACTCAAACTTACATCAGCCACCTGCTGGATCTGTGGAAGAACCTCTGCGATCTCATGCTGTAAAGTTGCTACTTGATCAGCTACTTCATTTAGCTGTTGCATTACACTGTCTGTTTCAAAGACTGGTGTTAGCTCCTCTAGCTCCAAGTACAGACTGTGTAGAAGAGTTTGCTTTTGCTCTGAATCTTCCAAAGCCATCTAGAGACAAAATAAGAGCTTAGTTTGATCCATCAATGGTGAACATGGAAGTTGCACAGAGGTTAGGACCTGAAGAAACCAGTTTTAATTTTTTGTATGTGACTGACCATTGCAGATATTCCCAAAAGCTTAGTTTGGACTAAAGCACTTCACTCCTGAGGGAGCCAAACTGCTGCATCCTGGAGGCAAAAAACTGGGAGACTGATGTCATTGATTTTAAAGGAATCAGCCAGATAAAATAAGTCTATGTGAGCATGATAAAAGGCATGAAGAGGAAGATCTCACAGAGAGAGGTCCCACCCCAAATACAGAAATGCATGGGATCCTGGAGCAGATTCCTCTCCAGCTCCTGTGCCATGGTCAGGCTGACCCCTGCATGCAAACAAGACCCAGACACCTGAAAAGGGATTCCTGCACACCAGCCTATAGACAGTGGATGTAAAGAAATTCTCCAGAAATTATCTGGCCAGTTGTGCATGATGGCAAGATTCTTCCCGTTTGCAACAGCTAACTGGATGAGCCTCTAAATTAGAGTGAATGTCTTCTGGAAGAACAGTGAGGGTTGCAAGAAATGCATGTGATCCATTTGTCTCTGTGGCATATGAAGGAAAGGACTGAATTCATGTCTCCGCTCTAATGCAAGCCTTGGATGTGTTTTCAAATCCACTAGTTTCCCAGCCCAGAACACATAAAACACTCCAAATGACAAACACAAAGAGTCAATAAGCTTTTGTCACAAAAACGATTACAGATTTTGCAAATTGCAATCTCCTCATTGTGGCTACATGCTCCATAACATATCAGCCCAGAACAGTCAGCTACTTTTTCTAAGGAATTTCTAGCTTTAATACAAAAGTCTATGTTCAGAGCATCATCTTTCTGTCTTGGCCTAAGCCAAGAAATACATGTATAAAAACCTCAAATTTCAAATAGAAAATTGCCAGAAATCCGCTTGGCACTTTTTTGTCACTGATCTTCCCAATACAGTAATAACTACCTTCCAAACTACAATCCTCTTCAAAGTTTGCCAAACACACAGACATCAAAATACCACTTCACCCTTTTTAGATCACATATGATACAGAAAGAACCGATCTATTCAGGCAGTAAAACTTGATTGTAGCCACACAGTAGAGTAACAGAAGACAATCACACATTTTCGGAACACAGATGCACTACAGTTCAGCACTTTCACAAGATAGGTATGTTCAACAACGAAAAGTATCTATCTATATTTCATGAGTATCAACTACAACTATTTTTCACTTGAAAGTATTTACTGAAAACACTGAATTACTTATGTCAGTAAGACTTAAGAATGCAAAATTGTGTCTGTACAGAGCAACCAGTTCTAATAAGACCATGTATCTGCATTAACACTTACCTGAAGGCCATCACTATGCTTGCGTAAGCTTTTTGCAGAGTCACTTTGAGGATGTGCTCCTAGCAAGCAATTGGTGCTTTCTATCCAAATTTTCACATTCTTCAAGAGTTCATCATATTCTTCCATCTTGTTGGCAGCCTAGGAAATGACAGGATTTTACAAAAAGGCACAAATGCCTTTATACTCAATGTACAGGATAAATGCAGCAATGGACAATATTAAAATAAAACATTTTCATCAAGGTCAGTTAAATTAGTATGGTAAAATAAAGACCATAATTCTTCTGAAACAGTTTCATGATTTCAGGCTATGTCCTCTATTCTAAGGTAAACTTGGTGCTTACATACTTATATTTCATGGGGGTATTGTTACAACTTATATGGCAATGTTACTTTAATAGGTAATAAATCAACAGAGTAATAGAGAGCCATCTCATCACCCATCCTGGGGCATGAATTCCCCAAAATGATCCCTGTCAACCACGGGACAGAGCTGATGCTTTGGGATAGCATCTGGAGGTGATTTTTGCCACTGCAGAAACTCTAAGCTACCGCAGACTTTTGATTATCATTTGAGAGACTTTGGTGAAACTTTATGCAAAGCCTTTATTTTGGTTTGGTTGGGTTTTTTTTATAAAATGTAATATTTTTTTAAAAAATTACATTTGCATCTACCTTGTTTAAAACAGCAGTTCTGCGCTCAGCAAGTTGTGAGACCTGTTGGTACTGCTGAAGGGGGGTCACTAAGATATCCATCAACTCCTGTGCATGGCAGGAATCCCGCTCTACTATATCATGCACCTCTGCATCCAGTTCATTGAGTTTGTAATGCCAAAGGTCCAGCATATCCCAGATTTGCTGCATGTGGAGAAAGGGGAAATGAA
>VZTM01002761.1:307513-362842 GCA_013400555.1 Jacana jacana | reverse complement strand
GCCCCAATACTTGAGTATTGCAAGAGGTTGGAGGGTGCAGAGCACCCTGAGAATAATGAGGCTTCTTGATGTTTTTTTTAGTATATCGACTACTTTCAGCTGCTCCCTGCTTGGTTTTCCCCCAGTCAATCCTTCCATTATCCTTTCGTAATGAACAAATATGGCTTGCACTTGCAGGGCACACTCTGGCAGCTCCTGAGCTTTTTTGGGCTCTTTGAGGTTTTTGATCTGCACCATGGAGGTAGTTAAGCAGGGGAAAAGGAGCTCCTGGCCTCCCTGGGTCTGGAGTTGTGGCAGCGCTGGTGGAAGCAGCATCCTATTTTCAGACTCGCAAAGGTGATGCTTTTGTTTAAAGAGCAAATGCTGCGTGGGGGTACCAGGTCTGGTACCCAGGTCCTGATTCTGGCCATAGGATCTTCAGACCTTGTGTTATTTGATTTCCTTTCTCATTCTAATAAGTGTTAATGGGAAGAAAGGTACCTGGGTGCCAATCTCAATGGGAGAGCTTGCTGCCAGCCACGGAGCACACAGTGGAGGTAGTAGCATCCTGGAAACACCAGTTATTTGGCTCAGGTACCACTGAAGTTCCTCATCCCTCACTGCAGAGTTCTGGGACACTGGTCAAGCTCCCCAAACTATTGGGCCATCTGAAGGCCCAGTGTTGGCTGTTGAAAGTGAGCTTGGGTTTCTCTTTCAGGACTTTTCCCACTTTATTATGCCATCAGATATTTCTGCATGACACGCTGGCTCAGTTTCTTTTCTCCCAGCTATCCTTGCTGCCAAGGTCTGGGTGTACGGTGACCCATGCTTGGTGCAGTCTCTCCGTCCCCTTTAGAGATGGTTATTGGAACGAGGCATTTAATCACGAGTAATGAAAGCAAACGGTGTAACGTCAGTGGTATCTCTTCTCTTGCCCCTCCAGCAATTTCATATCCTGTTGTAATAATGGAAAGGATTAAAGAGGCGAGATGGGAAACGGTGACACGAGGACGCGGCGCCAGGGCAGATGGATGGCTTTCCACCTCCTCCTGCCGTTGGGAAATCTCATTTTGCAGGCTGGCCCCGCTCCTTACACCCATTTGAATGAAACAATTCCTTCTGTGAGCAGCTTAGCTAAAATGAAAAGGGGTTTTTTGGGTTGTTTGGTGGGATTTTTTTTGGTTGGTTTGGTTTGATTTTTTTTGTTGGTTTGGTTTTTGGTTTTTTGTCTTTACAGCTTTGTCCCTATGTTGCTGGTCCACCCAACACCTTTGGCATCAGCATCGCTGCCAGGCATGGTCTGCCCAAGTGGGGCTGTTAATCCTCATCTTAATTTGGGTTTCCAAGGACAGACTGGGTTTGTGCATCACTGATGGGAAGGTAATGGGAGAACAGATGTAAGCAGCTGGCTGTCTCAGTAACCCATTAATATCTGTCCTAGGGCAAAATAGCTCCAGGGCTGCATGACATGTGCCTTCTCTCTCCTTTCTGACCTGGAGAAGAGGAGTGGGAGGTAAAATGCCATTTAAAAGAGGAAGGGGGTGGGGAAGAAAATCTCAGGTCCTGATGCTGCATGTACTTGCTCCTGGCCTGGGTGGGCATGACTGAAACAGCTGGTTAGAAGCTGCCTTGAGCCCCGAGCATGCCGGCAGATGGACTGGGTGAGCGTGTTTAAGACTGGAGGAGCAACAATATTAATGATGCAGGGAAGAGGATGCTGAAAAAACCCCGTAACGGCTCAGTACCAGGCTAATGGGGCACGCAGGAACAAGCTTGTTAATAATAATAATGATTAAAGAAAAGGGTGGTCATCAAAATTCAAACAGAGATGGCATGTTCTGGGAAGGAGAGGGAAAAGGGAGGTTTAGCTGGAGACAAAGGATCTTTGTCTCTAGTTACAGGAACAGCAGAGGCGGCAAGGGAAGATGAAAGCTCCATGTAAAGTACCAGGTGTTTTGATCTGAGTTACCTCCAAGATGTTCTGGGAGGATCCCCCCAGTCAAATTACCTTCTGAGGACTTGTTTTAAAATAATAACCATGAAAAAAACCCTCCTCTGTGTGTGTGTGTGTGTCTTTGAGACTAAAAGCTTTACATGCTGTGGCCTGAGCCATCTCCCTGTACAGAAATATCCCTTCCTCTCCTGCAGGGCTCTGCTTGGAGTTCTCAGCCCTGCCATGAGCTTGACTTGGAACCCAGACCCTCCTAGCGGCTGAGCACAGGGGTTCTCCCCTCTGCTGTGACAATTTATGTTGGATTTATGGACTGTCTTGTCTATGTAGGAAGCTCCACAAGAATGAGGGGGCCGTGCATGGATTTGGGGTGTCAGGGAAGGCTGGGTGGCCTTCGTAAGGAGATGTCATAGACAAGAATCAACCTGTGACTACTTTCTGCTTCTTATGTAAGTCTGGCTTGGAAAAGCCTTGTTTTTCCTAGGAGTTAGGGGAAATTAAAAACTGGAATGACCTTTGAAGAAGAAACAGTGTCTTTAGGAACCCAGCATGCAAGCACCCAGGACCAACCCCTACCTCTGCTTTGCGTGCAGACTCTCCCATTGCCCATAGGCATCACCCATTGCCCCAGGACCCAACCTGGCCCAGACGATGCTTAATCACTAATGAGTGTCTGAAGCTGGACATGCTTCTCCAGGATATTCCTGGCATTGGGAACTCTTAATTTACTGCCAGGATGGTTCCCCGCGGTTTGGCTTCGGCTCAGAGAAATATATAACTGACAGCCAGCGAGAGCACCGTTTCATCCAGCAATGGGGTGAATCCAGCAAATAATTGTCCAAAGATTATCGTGGCGTAATGGTGCAACAACAGCAGCCGCCGCACATCATTAGAGCTTACCAGGGAGTGCGGGAAGAGATTCAACAGAAGGAAGGCAAACAAATACCGAGCAAAATACACAGCAGATGCGGCGCATTAGTTGTGCACGGATTGACTTAAGAGCTCTGTGTCAACAGCGTCGGAGCAAGGCAGGGGTTGGCAAAGCTGGAGGCTGTTTACGTCCCCCGAGCACTGCCCCATCCCTGGGGGTTCCCGCGTTTAAAGGAGGTGATGGGTGTTCAGGAGTGGTTGGGATCTCCCGTGTTCTTTCCCTTTGACTTTGGAAAGAGGCATCTGGGTTGTTTTTCCTCCAACTCCCAACCTGCCAGATGGGTGCAATAACTCATGGTGCCTGTGCCTCGTCCCTCCAGGTGGCAGTGCCTTTTGCCCCAGCTCTTTTCCAACCCTCAAAGATTCTCTGCCGTGCTGATACTGGCCCTACCCCGCTCCTCTGCTTTTTAGTATATTTTACTCCATGTGTGTGTACAACGGGGTCCTGCACCATCACCGTTTGCTCTTCACGGTTACACAGCTGCTCAGGCTTGGAGCCCTGCAGACATTTGAGCTGCTCCATCAGTGCAAGCACAAGAGTTAGCAATTTCCAATCACCCATGTGTGGCAAAAACCCAGATAATGGGAGCCTGCGACAGCATCCTGTTGCTTCTTGCAGCTGGCTGTTCCCTTGCTCCACGGGCTAGGGACCAGCCAGTCTAGGGGGTTGCCCCAGCATGGCAGCACCATCCCAGTTTCTCACTGGGAATGCTTTATCTCTCTGAACCTGCAGTGAACCTCTCCATTAGAGAATAATCAATGGTAATAGGGTTTAGCTCCTTTTCTAGTCTAAGTATTGAGGCATTGGTGGAGGTTGGCTGGGGGGAAAGACAGGTACTTCCCGGTTAGATCACCCCAGTTAAGAGCTGCAAGTGTTGGGACCAAGGTTGTCCGGACTGTTAAATTTTGTCTAACCAGTGGGAACTGGCCCAGGCAGTGGGTTTTGGGAAGTTTCTGGCTTTTTTGGAACTGGCAGCAACTTTTTCCTTTTTCTCCTAAACCTTGATCCTCGGGGTGAACAATCCAGGGGAAAACAAAGCAATAGGGGATATATTTTTTCAGTAAAAATGCTTGGTTTGGGGGGGTTTGTTTGTTTGTTTGGGTTTTTTGTTTTTTAGCCTAGTGCTGAATTAGTGCAGACCTCAGAGCAGCAGGAGAAAAGGTTTATTGGACAATGGAGTTATTCTTGCATTGACCACCAGCTGTGGGTTGCCTCCCCGCTCTCTTCCTCTGTGGTTTTATAGCCCTTTTACTGCTCCCCTGCCCTCAGCACCCCTGTCCCAGAGAAGGACACCGATGGTCCGTCACCAAGTGGCAATACCACCCCTTAGTTCTGCAGACGTGGCAAATCCCCTGCCTCCTCCCTCTGGATAACGTGGCATCGTTGAGGGAGCTTTCTTTCTGCCTCTGGGACATGCCTAAATACCACTTGGTGTGTGGCAGAGCGTAAATCCACCCCGCCAGCCGCACGCCGGAGCCGAGCCTGCACGGCACCAGCTGGGGGCTGTTTGTGGGGCTGCGCTTGTGTGCGCTGGAGAAACATATATAGGACATCATCAACTTCCAGCAATTTATTCCACCTATGCCTTTTTTTATTTATCACTATGGCAACTACAAAGTAAAGATCAAAGCAGCGTGTCAACAGCAGGGAAAGGTATTATTCCTCTCCCCTCCTTTGCAGAAATAACTTAAGCTTGTTTTTATTTCCTTCCCATTCAGAAAAAAAACAACCTCTCTCTGCTGGCCAGTGCTGCTACAGGGGTGGTACCTTCTTTTGGTAAGGGATAAATCCTTGTCTCCAGCTGCTGAGAAATTGGACCACAACATTCTACAGATCACATAAACTGAATTTCCTTTGGTTTTGAGGTGAACACGAAGCGCAGTTTGATGGATGGGTAGATGATGGGGTAACACAGCAGAGATTGAAGAGGGCTGATAGAGTAGGTCCTGTATTTTAATAGTGGTGATGGAGCATGTCCTGGGGCTGGAGGAGAGAAGTTTCTCCAGTTGGAGCTACCAGAGGCTTGTGGGGTTGGGGAAAAAACTTCACAGGAGGAAACACTTGGTTGGTATTCTTTCCCTATTGGAAAACACTGGTTTAATTAGATGAAATTGTGGAGGTCAGATGGTCAAACAGATGGTCAATAAGGTGGCCTGGCCATAGGGAGCAAAGGTGCCCTGGAGTCTTCTCTGAGACATTGGTGGTCCCTGGTGGGCTCCCATGGCTGTGCTGCTGCATGGACATATAGCTCCCAGCACTGGTGGTGGGACCAGAGCTGCTCCTTTGGGCAGATTGCAAGAATAACAAGTGCCTTCTTGAAAACAAGATGAACTTGGCTGTGTGGTGGGCTGACATCTCCTCCTGGCATTGTGGAGCAGCTTGCCTTGGTTGGGAAGAGGAGCTGGCAAGGTGATGAGGCAGGTTATGGGGTCACTGCAGATCCCCAAATGCTCCATCCATTCCTGGTTGGCTGGACTTTTTGAGGAGGATGCTTCTGCCTGTGAACTGCCAGACCCTTTGAAGGGTGTTTTGTATGGTGCAGGGTACAAACCAGCCTGATAGAACTGGTCTCCAGTCTCTCTTTCCCCAGGGCTCAGGGAAAAGTTTTTTCAGTGTGGCTGGAAACAGCAGCTCTGATGAGGATTTGATTGTCACTTAAAATGGAAATTAGCAGGCAGCTGAAAGAGTGGAGGGGAGAAGGAGGAGGAGGAAAACCATGGTGTGTACTGTGCTGGCTGTTGTGGCTGATGCAGAGAAAAGGAGGTTCAGGTCAGAAAAAGAAATGTCCCCAACAGCTGATATAGCTCCCGACCATGCCCTGTGCTCTGGAGATGGGATGGATTTGGAGCCCCCATCCATGTCCTGGATCTTGGGATGGGTTTGGTGACCCCATCCATGCCCTGGGGTGCCTGTCCAGCCCTGTGTCTCCATACTGAATGTTTTATGTGGATAGAAAAGCCACAAACCACATTCATCTTGAACTCTGCTTGATTTTTGCTTCTTTCTCCTTAGTTATCATGGAAACAGGGTGCAAGCACCATATGTTTAGGGAAGGGCCCATCTCTAAGGATGTAGAGTCTTCAGTGGGGCCACTTGGGATCCAGCAGTTGCCCTGCTCTGATTACCCTCTTAATTATTTTAATTATTAATGATTGCGCTCTTCCCCAGTAGGTGTAGAAATAGAACGGCAGGTGCGAAGAGGAAGAGAACGTTCACTGAGGCGCTGCCAGAGGCCATCCTTCCAGCCAGTGCTCCCCTGCCTCGACCCAAGCAAAGCTACTGGTGAAGTAAGTGCAACCCCAAACTCCGTACTTTTAACTATACCCAAGCATAGCCAATACGCACAGGCAAACTTTAACTCTGCTTTAAAACAGAGGGGGGGAAAAAAAGAGTGGGGTGGGGGTGTGTGTGTGTTTAAAATACATGAGTGCATTCAAAAGTATACCGTTTGCAGCTTCTGTGTCATGTGTTTGCAATGCAAGCCCTAATCGTTTCCTCTATGGGCTATAAAGCAGCTTTTAAGTTGGAGGAAATGGAATTCTGCGTGTATTTGTTGTTTCTGCAGACGGAATGAGACGCACTCAGCAGCAATGGGTAGTGCAGCCAATTAGGTGTAGGTGCTTAAAAAATTAGTGCAGGGTTTTTGGCTGTCAGGAGAGGCTCTGGAGGGATTCTGAGGACAGCCAGGGGCCATCTGGCTCTAAGGAGGCATTTAATCCGTTTAGGAGGGGGATTATGTGATATATTTGCTTGCAGGTGCTGTGGCATGGTGGCCTTAGACTTGCTTTGAGTTTCTCCTTGCTCCCCAAAGCTTCATGTTGCACTAAAGGTGGCTTCTGCTTTATTTTTAATTTTTTAAAGCAAAAGTGTTGAATGGCCAAGAGGAAAAATGTATCTGGAAATGTAATGCTTTGGGCAAGGCGCTGCTGCCAGGCTCTCCCAGCCTGGGAGAGCTGTGGGGGGGTATAGGGCAGGACCTTGTCCCACCTATCCAAGCCTTGCTCTCATGCATCTTGTGTGTTATTTTGCCAAGGGAGACTCGTTTGGGATCAGCCAGCATTGCCACTGTTTGTAGGGACATGCCAAGTCCCAGGGTGAGGACGGGGGGGATGGTTCAATGCAGGTGAGCAGCACTGGTTTTAGATAAGCAGGGGTGTTTCTAATGTTGCAAGACCTCCTTTAGCAACGGCGAGGCAAAACTAGACTTTAGGAGAAATTGGGAAAAGTAACTACATTAAAATGCAGTGGGGAGGTGGCTTCAGGGTTTCTCCTCCCTGACTCCTGTGAGCCCAATGTGGTGGGACAACACATAGGCAACCAAAAGCCAAACTCCCACTCTGACCAGTATGTTTGGGTTGTTTCCAGGGCTTTTTTTTTCCATACTTCCTTAATTGGAGATGTATTTGTTTCTCCAAGCTGATGTTTTCCAGATCAAAAGGATTGGGAAGAGGATCTTGAGAATTCCCTGAGGTAGCCCCCAGTCAGACTTGCAGCTACCTTCAGCTCTGACCTTTGGTGTCCATACCCAAAAAACTGCAGAGGAGCTTTGTAAAGCCACAGCTCAGCAGGAGCAGACCAGACCTCAGCCTCCTGTGTCTCCAGTAAGAGACTGTCTTTAATTTAATCAGGCTGAGGTTAATGTGAGAGAGGGCAGGATCTGGCCCTTGCTTGCTTGCAAGCTTGCTGGAGCGTGGACCCATCTGGAGTATCCCTTGGGTTGCCCCTACACGTGACTTGACTTTGTGTGCTGTGAGTCGTCGGCAGCGGAAGGAGAGGAAGGGCACTGACTAATTACAGGGGAAAAGCTGTTCTGGCCATCCCAGAAGTATTTGTAAATTCGTTAAATTGGATTTGTGCGGTGGCTAAGGTCACGGAGCATTTCCTCAAGAAGAGGGCTCAGGGGGGGTTGTTTCCACCTCCTGGGTCTCCTCTGGCACTGCTGATGTCTCCTGTGAGCACACAGCCCCAGGATATTGCACCCCACCGGACTGAACCCCAACCAGGTCACTAAAGGGGTGCCAGCCTAGTCCTGCTCATGATCCCCCCATGGGGGGATTTGCTGAGCCTGGTGTTGCTGGTCCCTGCCCCTGAGTGCATCCCATTGCAGAACCCCAGAGGGTTATATATTTATATGCATTTTATACAAAATTATATCATTTCAGATATAGTTCTCTGTATATTTCTGTTCCAGGAGGGGTATAAATAAGTGTCCATACCACAGGAGAGCTGAGACATGGGATGCTGCTCCCCCCCTTAACCCTCTACACCTCCCTGCCCTGAGGAGGGTGGCATCCAGGTACCTTGGTCCATGGTGGGACTGCAGCAATACCTGCGATGAAGACACACAGGGGATGGGGCTATATATAAACAGGGAAGGCTTGGGTGGAACTATCCCATGGGTAAATGAAATTCTGTCAATGCCAAGACACTTTCAAAAATCAGATTTATTCTTTTTTTTAATTTTTTCCCAATTTTCCATGAGCTTTCATTTTCTCCCAGAAGAAAACTGAGGAGGCAACAGTTGCTCTGTGTGTGTGTGCCTACAGGCACCTCATATAGGGACGTTCACACAGCTGGGGTTGAAATGAGCTAGAGCAAGCCAGTATATTCCTCCTGCACACCCATCTGCAGCCTAGGATCTCCTCTTTTTTAATCTCCATGGATAAGGAATGCAGCCATAGCTGTATCCCCGTGGGTAATTCCCTCAGAGTGGCAGGACCGTGGGGAGTATGGGCCCAGGGAGCCTTTGGTGTTGTTGCAAGCACAGTGACATCAAGCCAACGTTTGCATATCGCTGCCTAACTGGGTTTTGTCTGCAGTGGAACGGCGTTGCTCACAGCCCTTCATCTCTGTCACCGCCAAGAGAAGCTCTTCAAAAATTTCCATCGCCCTTTGAACCATAGGAAGAGCATTATTGCCCTGCCTGATGCTCTGAACCGACAGCTACAGATGTGGAAATGCAGCTGGCTGAGGGGAGTCGGAGCTGTGGGGAAGGTTTCTGAGCTGCTCCAAGCATCACTGGTGGTATCTGATGTGTCCTGGGGATTTCTCCCTTGGAAAACGGCTCAGGCACCAGGAGGAGTGGGCTGGAAGTAGGTGCCCTCCTGCGGGTAGTTGTGACCAACCCCTGGGAGCTTCAGAGTTCCCAAGGATGAGTTGAGCTTGGAGTAGGTGGATTGACACCCTGGAGCCATCTCCACAACTTGTTTTTTGGGGAGCAGAAAATCCTCTGCAGCTGATGCTCTTTGCATGGAACGATGCTGGATTAACCTGGTGGGAGCTCGGTTGCATGTTCATCAGGGCCAGAGCTAGTGATGGAGGACCCCAGTGTGAAGAAGAGCTTGCCTTGCAAGAGGGATAGAGCATCCCTTAGAAAACACATTGTGGCCATAAATTTGATGCTAGGTTGGAGGAGCTGTGTGCTTGGTGGTGGTGGCGGCGTGGAGATCTTCCCTGCAGAGGTTTGCTTGGTAGATCTCCCAACGTCACTCTGTCAACATATGATAAAGTCAAGGAGGCCACCAGTTCGGGCAAAGGAGACATTGAAGCTCCTGGCTGTGCAGAATCAGGCCTCATGGAGTGGTGCTGTGTGAGCCCCAGGCAACTGAAGCTGGGAGGGATACCCCCATGAGATGCTGCAGCACCAACACCAAGGAACTTCAGGTGCGTCTGCTGAAATCCTGCCCTGGGTGACTTTTGACTGCATCAAAGATGGACCAAGCAGCAGCTGTGACCTGCCACCCTTTGAAAGGAAAGAAAATACAACCCCCTCATTTCATTGAAGCCATCTCGGGAACACAGTGTACAGATGGGGGGGGGTGGGTGGGTTGGCAGTAGCTGCCAAGATTCCTCAAAACTCAGCAACTGCATAAAAGGTGGGGTTTTCCATAAAACCTATTTATTGATGCACTGTCTTTTTCCTCTCTGACTTTTGGCAGGCTTTATGACCAGATTTTGTGTTTGTGAGGAGGCAGGCTCGCCTGGCGCTTGCCCATGTACAAACCTCAGGAGTGCCCGGGTCCCTGGGGAATCTGCCATGCAAAACAGCAAAAACCTGCTGGAAAAGCGCTCAGGTAGCTCTTCTCTCCTGGATGGCTGGGGCGATGCTCGGTTGTCTGTCTTTGGCCAGCCCCTGGGGACAGATGCTGAGTACCCTCCTCCTTCAGTGGGGATATCTGGGGATGTTTCTGCTGGGTAAATGGAAGGTGATCACCAAAGACCACCCTGGGCATCTCCATGAGCCTTTGAAGGGTGCATTTTGTGCTCGGGATGGGGTGGTGGGATTAGAGCCTGGCTGCTGTACCCTGACAGCAGTGACAGCCACCACATCGCCCCCAGGCTTTGCCAGGGGCAATCTTGCATCCCTGGAGGTCCTAGATGTGATGCCAGCAAGGCAAGCCAGGATCACTTTGGGGTGTACAGTCTCACCTATGCCATGGTCTGGTGATGGGAGGGAATAAATGGGGATCGATGTCTGTGAAACCCATGGACCACAGATGCTCCCTGCCCTGCCCCATTCCCTCTGTGCTCTGTGAGGGACCATGGTGGCCCCAGGAGCAATCCTGACTCTGAGGGATACCTAGTGAATTCTCCTCCCCTCGCACCCCCTTGCCCAGGAATTGTCTATCCCTGGGGACATCCCAAGCAGCCCCCCACCATGGCTTGCATACATAGTCATGGGCCATGACTCACGCGTGCAGCCACCCCCACCGCACGCCCCTCTGCCTTCCCACCCCCGAGCACCTAAATATACCTCCAGCTCTGTGCTGACACCCCTTCCTGCGCTCCCCAAACCCCACTCCTGCTCTCTCCTGCACTGACACCCCTGCACCCGTAGAAAGGGGTCCTATGGGGACACTGGGGACAGCCCCCCGCCTGCCTGCAATGCTTCAATCCATTCCTTCCCCACCTCGCCCGCCTCCGCCAGCATCCCGCCGTCTGTATTAATGCACCACTCAAAATACAAGCTGGGATGGAGGAGATATATTTAGACTAAATCCCTCGCAGGTGATTTTGTTGGGGGGGGGTCAGGGGGTGGAAGGCAGGGTTCAGTTTTTCACTGTGATGGTTTAGCCTCGGGGTCTCTTTCAGAAGCTGTGCTCCCATCCCGGCAGCGCCAGCGAAGCCCCCAAGGTACTAAGAGCTCTCAGGGACAGCCCCTTTCCCCCTCCCTCCCTCTCCCCCTCGCCACCAAACCTCACATCTCCCATGCAGATCAGAAACCCTGCAGCTCCATCAAACCATCCCAGACTGTCTGTCCATCTCTCCTGGTGGACTTTATTGGAGGATGTCTCCAATAACTCTCTGGTTTTTTGCAGTGTCTCCTTGGTGGTGTGTCCCGAGCGAAGCAGCCTGTGCTCTCTTTCTTTCCCTGAAGGCTTAATTTAGGAAAAAAAGGGATTTATGGTTTTTTTTTTCCCTTTGAGGTACCTTTGCATGCTCCAACCCTCTAGCAAACACAACAGGATTCAGGGTGGTTTCGCTTGAGTTGATCCCAAAAGATGTGGGTCTTTATGCTGCAAACCTGGCTCATGGAAGGGCGATGGCTCCCACTGGTCATATGGTCCCCAGCTCCTGCTCTACATCCATCCCTCCCTCTGTCCCTCCACCCCCTCTTGGCTTTTATGTCTCTGGGGCTGTTTAAGCAAGGTGCTTGCTCCTTTTTGGATGTATAGTGTTGCATCTTTAACACTCATTGAGCAGGTCTGGGATGCGGCTACAGCATTTCCTCGCTCTCCCCATCATCCAGGGCTCTGCTGGGCGAGGTCCAAACCTGGACACAGCAAGCTCTTACCCCCAGCCCCATCAAACTCTGAGTCACAACTGGAGTAGTTTCTGGGCCTCCAGTGAGGTTTCCACTCCTGGCGAGCACAGAAGTGGTGCCACCAGAGGTTGAAGGCATCTCACAGGTCTGTCAAGAACCATCTCTTTTTCCTGGGAGCTGTGAACGTGAGGAACAGAACTCACTGGCAAGAAAACAGGGTAAAACATGACAGTAAACAAGATTTTTTTTATCTTCATGTAAAGTTTCTACCTTTTACAAGGAAATGATCTCCCTTTTTTTTCCATTTTCCTGTGGCCTGGAAATAAAGCAGCAGGGAAGTCCACCCCCTGTGGCGCTATGGGTGTTTAGCAGAGATGGTGTTGAGTAGGCATATGTGTGTGTGGTTCCTCACCCCAGTCAAATGGAGATAAGAGGACGGAGAGAGCCCCTTCCCTGCCCACCCTGGAGCAGCAGCACCTCTCCTCACAGGGGTCCCCACCTTGGGGGGGGGCACGGGGAGGAAGGAGCAATGTTTGTCTGTAGTTCAGGGGTGCTTTGGAGGTGCGGTTGTGCTCGGGGCTCCCTGTGGGTCAGGAGTGAACGCTGCCTCAGTGGCACGGTTATCAGAGGCTGGAAAACAGGTGAGGAAGTGCTTTTTTAATCATTTCTCTCATCCACCTGTCAAAGGAGGTGCAGTTTATGTCTGCAACCCCAAAACTGAAATGGGAGACCGGGGTTTATTTGGGAAATAAAGCTCTCTCTTTACATTCATTTGTTGGTGGGGTTTTTTTTCTCTTTTCCTTTGCCTTCCTACAGTCTGTTTATCTAATCCATTTATATCTATTCATCTATCTGTTGCCTGTTTATCTGGAATATCTTTCAATATACATCTATACCTGTTCCTTGCTGCATTATCTCTCTTGCCCTTATGTATCACCATCAATCTAACAGGAAAATCTCTCCCTTTCTCTCCATCTTTGAATAAATTTGGGGGTTTGGACTGTTTCTCACTCTACCTGTTGCACACTACAGTTTTTCCTAACTGCAGCCACCATTCCTCTTGAATGGAATATTTTTAAGAAAACGTGTCATTAGCAGGGGATTTGATCGATTATGTGCATTATGTGTTTGGGGATGTGATGTGGAGCAGGGGCACATCCCTGCAATGGAGAAACATCAGTGACAAGGTGATGTGTGAAGCCCTGGGCAAATGTCACTGGGTCTTCATGCTCTTGGGCAAAGAATTAACCCTTCTCTCCAAGCTCTCACTAGGGTTGCAAACGTCAAGTTTGGTTGCTTTCAAGCCATGTCCCTCCTCCCATGTCCCTCCTCCACCTCTTTTTGGTGCCTGCATGCTGCAGAGCCATGTTGGCATTCCTGGCAGGTACTGCTTCCCAACAGCTCTCAGCAGCACAGACCAGGTCAAATGCTCATTTATAAATGAGCATCTCGGTGCTGTTTGTGCAGCACCAAGCCGCAGGGATTGGTGGGCAGGCAGTTAAATAATTTCTTCATGCTACTTCCCGTGGTGCCCTTGATTAATTTTCTTCTCAGCGTATCTTGATTTTGTGCTGAGGTCTTGTCCTCGCCGTCCTGCTGATGTTTAACCTTCTTGATGCCATCAAGGTCAGCCCAGAGCAGGACATTGTCTCCTCTGCTAGCCCAGCTCAGTGTTCCTTCCTCCTGGGGAGGGTGAATCAATCTGTTCTACGTCCCAGATGCTTGCTCTGGACACAGACACTCAATTCTCTTTCCACTTTTGCAGGTGATGTTGCTTAAATGTGGTTCTCAAAGAAACCTGCTTTGTTCCTCACGCCAGGGAGAGAAGGGCTTGAGCAACCCCAGCAAGAGACATGTCTCCAAAAGTTACAGGTAATGTCAAATGGCACTAAATGTTTGTTTTACTACATGAATGTCTAGTTATTGTGTTAAATTAGCAAGGAGTAGCCATGGAGAAGGGAAGACACCCCTTTCTCCTGTAAGAAGTTCAGCGATGAAGAGCCTCCTGGGTGTGTTGCTGGTGCCGTGCTGGTCATGTGGAAGATGGCTGGCACTGAGCTCAATTATCTGAGCCTTTTGGGAGACAGAAAAACAGAGAAGGGCTTCCTTCCCCTTTGCTTGATTGGTGTGAGGTGAGTGAATAATAACCCTCCAGGAAGTACCTTGATGTTCTCCTGATATGGATGCTCTTACACAAGTTGTGCTGGGATGCAAGGAGCTTGATTACAAAAGGCTCTAGAGGGTGTTTGAGTCTGGAGATTTCCCCTTCCTCCTATAGTTTCATAGTCTCAGTGGGTATTTTTCCAAAATCCCCAGTTGCCTGCACCATGTTACTGCTGGAGAGAGAAGCTCAATGTTTCCTACAGACGAGTGAATCCATCCCGGGTTTACACACGTGACACTGACCTTGCCAGGCTTGAGGAGAGAGAGATGTGCAGCTGCTTTTGGAGAGGGAAACTCAGCCGTGTCATTACATGCATCACCAGATGCTGCTGCCTCCAAAAACCCCAGGCAGGGCAGTGCTGCCTCCTGTCCTGATCCCACAGCTGCCCCTTCCATTCATTGCTTTCCACCTGAGTTTATCTTCTCCAGTAGGACCATCTTCTTGGACTGCCCCATCTCCCCTGGCATGCCCTCATCTCCTGTGTCACTGTCTCCATCTCCTTTCTCAAAGGCAGATATCTCCTGTCTTGCTCCATCTGTGGTCCAAGGAACCCCTTCCCTCGTGCATCCCTTGAGCCTTCAGCAATTACCCCTTTTCCTTTACAGTTGTCTCCTCTCCAGCTTGGCTGGTCTCTGCTTGCTGGAAGCTCTTCCCAAAAGTGGCCACCAGCAATGGAAAGCCTCATGTGGGTTACAAGTTTTGAACACCCATATCAAGTCCTGCAGGAAGCATATTGGGCATGCACAGCCCTTCTTCTTAGCAACCCCTGCCTCTTCCTTATGGCCATTCCTTCCACTGCAGATCTCCTATGGGACACCTCTCAGGAAAAAAAGGTAAACTTGCTGAAATTATTTCCCAAATGTAAGTTATTAGCATGATTTTCTCATCAAAAAACAATAACAGAGGATTTATCTCCTTGTTTTTTCTTTGTTTTGATGGAAGCCGGGATGTGTAAGAGAGCTGGCAACACATATCCACTAGGTAATTAGATCGAAAGAAAACCACCCCTCTGAAGACAATGAGATGATAAAAGAGATCAAGGTCCCTGGGAAAACTTAATCCCTCACTTTTTTCCATTACTTCTCAGGTTATTTCACTTTGCTATTAAGAAATTTGATTTGCTGATGAGCAGGAGAAGAAGCTTCCAGACTCAGAAAAAAACAACAGTTGGGTTGCATGAGGACAAGCTATTAAAAATTCAGCGATTGTACAAGCCCCGAAGGTAGAGAGTCCCCTGTGCATTAGCATGGGACCCAGGCTTTTTGGTGGAATGAGGCTGATTAAACCCCTCTTCTGTCACCAGAGATGTCCTGCAGTCATCCTCAAGAACAGCAGATAAACACAGTCAATTTACAAGTCCCAAACCCCTTTGACCACGGCCACTGGATGTGGGTCTCCGGGAACCTGGACATCTATGTGAGCTCAGGTCTTTTGGGGGTTTCTTTGCGGGTGGGATGGGTAATTGTGTCATTCATAGAGTTGGTTGGAAGGAAAAGGAGGGTTCCCCCATCTTCATGATCAAGGCTACAACTCAGGAGGAGCTGGCCAAGCTGGTTGCTCCTGCTATGTGTAATGGTGTGCCTGCAGCCTTGCTTGCAGCAAGAGGGGACCCTTCACAGGAGGACATCTTCCCCTGTGGCGAGTCCTTCCCAGAGAGCTTTCCCACCACTGTACAGCTCCTCCCTGTGAGGCTCTTTGCTTGGGCATGGGACAGTCGTCTGCAAGAGGAAGCCTCCTCGCAATGTCATGGAGATTCTCCCAGCATGAGGCATCTGCTGGTAGGTCCCTGGGGTGCAGAAGCCCTTTCTAATGAAAAACTCCACTGGAAAGCTTCCCACCATGGGGAAGACATCATTGCATTTTTCTGCTTTTAAATTCCCATTTTTGTTCTGGTTCCCTCCCCTGACGCTCAGGGGTTTGGTGATGACAGGTCTCTTTACAGCTGATGGACCCATTGGTCTGACACCCCCAGGCAGATGCCACCTCCTCTCTGAGAAAGTGGTGAGATCTCCTGGACAGCCCTATGCAGTTGCAGAGCCAGCCCCTCTCTGGAGTGAGTACATGTACCCCAAACTCAGGGAGTCTCTTGGATGCTCTTAAGCTTAAGGGAGATGAGGTGTCCCTATGACCCTTGCAATGCCATGATGGGATCCTCTATCTCAACGCCACCTCAGAGCTGGTCTAGGATGAGCCTCATCACCACTGATGCTTGGAGTCTGTTGCACCTGAGGATGTGTGGGCAGGAGAGAAAGGCAACCCCTTGTCACAAGACGGTGAGCAGGGAGCTCCTGTGATGTGGGCCTTCCCTTCTTCCCTTCTTCCCTTCCCCTTCCCCTCCCGCTCCCCATTCCCCTTCCCCTTCCCCTTCCTTCTCCTCCCCTCCCCTGTTTTTAATTCCCTGTCTCCTTTCCCTCTCTCCTCCATCCTTCTCCTCCAGCCCCATTCCTTTTCCTTTTCCCCTCCCCTTCTCTGAGTCCCACAGTGACATGGCTGCCCTGCAGCAGGAGAATCGCCCCCCTGCTTTCTTGCCCCACTGCTCAGACTGGCCTTTCCTTGCCCCTAGAGGAAGGAATCTGCTAAATGCTGGGGTTGTTCTTCAGCTGCAATGAAGCTCCACAGCTGGACCTTGCCCTGATGTCGGGCTGTGTCCTGGCTGCAGGCCAACACAGGTAATTACGCTGTGGAGCAACATCTCTCTGCTCCTTCCCTGGAGTTTCAGTCAGCATCATTATTTTTCGCTTCCCCTCCTTGTCTGAGTGACTCTGTGAAGGGTAGAAAACCCCATCTCCACTACACTACCCGTCTGGCTTCACAAAATGAGATTTTAATGGTTTTTTCCTCACTTCCCATGGGTGGTTTTCCTTTTTTTTCTTCTCCAGCCCAGGCACTTCTTCAAGGAGGAGGCAGGGTGGCTGCGGTGCTACTAGGTCTGTCCCTCCTGCCTGGCTCGGGGAAGGAGGCTGCAGGCTCACATCAAGGAGGTTTTGGCTGAGCTTTTTAGCCTGAATTATTCATTCATAGCCAGCCTCTCTGAGAGCAGCACTCTGGCTCTTTCTGGAGCACCCACTGCGGAGCAGTCTTGCTGGCAGGAGCTTGTATTTATGCTGCCACCATCACCCCCTACCCCCGAAAAATCTACTTGTATGTGCCCATGGCAGGGAGGTGGGGTGGGTTGGTGTCATGTCCCACCTCACTTGAAGTTGTGTCCAGTGGTGAGTCTCAAAGACCTGGCTCCTTGCTCCTGCAGTTGACTGGGACCTCTGCTGGGACCTGTCTCCTGGCAGGACGGTCTTTCCTCTCTCTTGGCTTTCTCCTCCACCTGGAGACTTGCCCTCAGGCTGCTCCCTTCCTGGGAGATTGATGGATGGAAACCTCTCACATGAGCCTGATGCAACGGGAGGTGTTTGGAAGCTGCTTTCGTCTCTGGTTCTATCAATAATTAAAATGTTGATCCACAGCAATATTATAAACACTGTAAATATTTTTTTTTTCCTTTCCTCCCCTTTTTTTCTCCTTATGTTTTTTTGGTAAACAGCAAAGGAGAAACAGCAGCTCGCTGCTCAGTGGGGACATTTCAGTCTTCCTGAAGGGTTTGTACACTCATCCCTGCTGAGATGCCTTCTCCAGCCCTCTGGCCAGATGGGTTGGAGATGGCCGTGGTGGTCTGCAGCAGTGGGCCCTGGGGTAAGTGACGTGGCTCAGTGGCTCCACAGAGGATGAATGACAGTTTTAGAAAAAGGTTTTTTAAAAAGTTTTTGACTTTTTAAATCTCTTCTTTTAATGGGAAACTCACATATATTGGCATGGAGTCCTTTCAAAGCAGCTGAGACCTCTCCAGCGACATTCGTCTCATTTGTGGTTTGGTGGCTGCTAAAAGGGCACTCTACGGGGACACCAGCATCAGCACCACCTCACTGCAAGTGGTCCTCCCCAACATCTTCCTGATGACCATTTTCATTTCTAACTCTTGTTTGTTTGTTTGTTTATCTTAACTCCTCTAAATACATATCTGGGTTTAGAAATCACGTCCCGGCTCAGTGCATGAATCAGGGTTGAGGAGATCTCGGGAGGAGAGGCTGAAGCATCCTTGGCAGATGAGCTTCCAGCCGCTGAATCTCCAAACCCTACTTGGGCAGTGAATGAAGGGGCACCTTTCCAGAAGCCTTCAGTGCCCAACTTGCTGACTTAAAGCATCTTGGCCTCAGTGTCGAAATAGTTTTGAAGGTCGTTTCATCAGCCAGTTGGCATTTGTTCTGGAGAACACCGCTGCTAACATGATTCACCTGAGGCCAGTTATACCAGTGGCATTTGAACTTCTTAAATATGCAGATGGGCCTTTCTTCCTCTTACTTCTCTGCAGAAGGTCCCTCTATCTTTCATGAAGTTCCTTGAGGTTCCACAGTCCAAATTAAAATATCATCTGCTATAACTTCAGCATCTCCTAATCCCTCAAATATCTGCTAAATTACTCTTTGAAATACCTTGGGAGCAGAATTAATTCCAAATGGCATTAGCTTAAATTTGCAATGTCCAGCTGGTGTGTTAAAAATCACTAGCTTTGAGCCCCATTCATCTAATTTTACTGGCTTTTATAGATGTCCTGCCTTCATGCTGTGAATATTTCTGCTTCTGAGAACATTGCTAACTTTTCATTAAGAGTTTCCAGTGGATAATGTCTCAATTTGAAAGGCTTTATTTAAACCATATAAATCAATCCGCATCTATGATTTATTTGGCTTTTTGATTCCCACCCTTTTCAGTTAATACACTGGGGTTTAACCTAGTCTGTTGGTTGATACAGTCTGGAGGGATGAAAGACAATGGTTGGCCAAGCTGTTCGGTCCTGCCACAGAGGGTAATCCCAGGTTGGTTCTCTGGCTTACCCTGATTCCACCAGTTCTGGGCGGTTTTCTCTCCAGTCAGCCTTCTCCAGCGTGGTAGGATGTATCTCTCTCCTGCCACTGGGAAAGGATTTAGCTTCTCTGCAAGCTAATTAATAGTCCTGTTGATGTTGTAATGCACCTTTTGTCAAACGTTTTGTCCCTCTGCTGGGAACCTGTGCCTGGCAGGAGGTCGCTGCTAGGAAAGCCACGGGCTGCCCACACTGGGGTTGTCTGGGATACTCTCCTTGGGCTTTGCCTGCACCCATTATTCCCCTGCCAGCAGAAGCAGCAGGAGCAGCTGTGTCAGATTGCGGACTTAGTCATTTTTTCCTGTTTCCATCTGATTCTGATGCAAAAAGGACCACAAACACATAAGCAAATCTTCCAGGTGGATGAACTCCAGGGCATAAAAGCAGTTTGAAGAAGCAACAAGCTGTCCTCAGCCCGAACTTCCCCTGGGGGGCATCTTGCTCCAGATTTCCTTCTGGGTTTGGGACACCCAAGTTTGTCTCTTTGTTGAATCCTCTCTGCAAGGTGGGTCTGAACTGGTTCTCCTGTGATGTTGTAGGAAGGGCCCTGGTGAGACCTTCTGCTTAATCTGCAGCTTCAGCTCATCTTATTGGGGTAGGTGTGTACCTGCTCAACTTTGGGGCTTGCCCAGATCTTGGGAGTGGGACATGCACAGACGGGAGGAGACTGAAGCTTTAACACACATGATCCTACAAGAAATCACAGAGAGTCCACCATTTATGTGGGGACACAAAGGGATGACAGGGAACCACCTTCTCCAAGCGTTAGCAGGGCACACATCCAACACGTAGGAGCTGAAATGAGTTAACAGTCAGGGGGAAAAGCTCCAAAAAGAGTGAAAAACTGGAAAAAATTAAAGACAAGACCTTGAGGGCTGCTAACCTGGCACCTCTGGAAGCTGAGGTGAGCTGCCATCCGCATGCTGCTCTCTTCCAGCTCCGTGGGCGGAGGAGAGAACCAGAGGAGCTGGGAGTACAGAGGCTGCCAGAGGAGGAAACAAGCTGCCGGGGAAGGGAACCAGAGGGAGACGCTCTCAGATCACGAGCACCTTTGAAGTGTGCAAAGGAGGGGAAATTGCTCCTCACCACCCCTTGGGATAGCAGGCTGGCACAGGCTGTGACTTTTAAATCTGATTTTAGTGAGGTGGAGGTGAAGAAGGGAGGCAGGGGGAGGGAGTGAGGCTGTCGTGTCTCCTACCATAAAGAGGGATCTCAAATCCTCTGGCGTAGACTCATGTTTCCTTTGAAAGTCATCCCTGGCAGCTGGTCTGATGAAAGATGAAGATCTCCTGCTGGGAGATGGTTCATGTGTGAGACTTGCCCTGGCAGCACCAGCGCCAGAGACTTGGGGCATTCAACACACCACACACCGGCCAATATGCCCCCTGGATAGGAGATGTCCAGTTGGGATGAGGGGCAGGAGCACGACACTGGAGCTCAGGGTGGGTCTACAAAGTGCCTTCACCTAAGAGCTATATTTGGCCAATGAAGCCAGGGAGCAGATGGAAAATCTGGTAGCCAAGGGGCTGAGGACACAGCTCCAGTTGGGTGGTGGCATGGTGCTGCATTGCCACTGCCAGTGACAGTGGTGGCAGGTGCTGGGGATGGAGCAGGAAGATGATGATGCACACACCGGGTAGAGCCAAGCTGGCTGCGAGGTGTTACCCAATGCCCATGGGGAGCCTTTGTTCCACCATGAGGACCAGAGGCTCAACCCAGGCAGCTGTACCCCAGTCCTCTGCCCGGGCAATGATGGGACACCAGTGACTCCAGCTCAACCACTCACACGGCATTTTTGCAACCCTACAGGACGTTTAGCTTTGAAGGGTGTGATGCCTCAAAGCATTTGGGCATCCCAGCTCTGGCTGAGGGTTTCTTCTCTGATGGGGTGCAGCAGAAGGTTGGGCTGGACAGATGGTCGCCATGGGAGAGGCAAGCCCTCCCACTTTGGCTCTTGTTGCCATGCTCGTTTGCAGAAACCATGCACCTCATGATGCTTCCTCCATATTTCCACGCTGGTACAAATGCAGTAGGCAGCCTGATTCCCCTCTTGCTCCTCCACCATGTGCTCACCCTGCCTGATGCCTTTCATGTCCCAGCCCCTGCAGGGCTCTACTCCCCTCTGGGGACATCCTGTGTGCATCAATTTCCCCCTGCAAAATTAGGCAGCATATTCAATGGGTTTGATTTCAAGGAACAAACCTCCTCCCCTCCTTCGGGTAGGACTCTGGTACTGGGGCCAGCTTGTTTCCAGGCTTGTTTCCAGCAGGGGAGGGTTGGAGGCCACATGGCAGCTGCTCAGATGATGGTGCTGGAGCTGCCAGCAATTTTCTGCTGTGACCAAAATGATCTTTAATAAATGCATCAAGGATTCCTCACTCTTCCTCCAACCCCCCTCCTCTTCATGCCCTTGGAGTTTGGATAAACTGTGACACGCTGGAGGGGTGGTGACCGCTTGGCAGGCAGAGGAGCATCATCATTTGGGAGGGGGCATCGGGGTGAGCTGGTGCCACATCTCCCCTGGCCAGATGCTTTTGGATGGATATATTTCTTTTCTCTCTGTCTGCTCCTGGGGAAGGCTTCCCACTGCCACAATGGACCAGATGAGGCTGTGCAGACAGACAGATGGACAAAAGGGAACCATGGGCATGGGTTCCCTTGTACTCTGTGATAGGGATGAGCCAGTGAATTCCTTGTCCGTGCCAGGGATGAGCCAGGCTGGTTGTGCCAGGAATCCCTGCAGGAAAGATTATCTCCAACCCTCTGGGATATTCAGGGAATCTCCCAAAGGGGAACTTTGTGATGTTGCTATTGCAGTTTTCTTGTAGAACAGGCAGTTTTATTGAACTGGAAAAATTCCTAGAAGCACATTAATACCAAGAAAGTCTCCCATTATGGCAATAGCGTGGTAATGGATCTTTTCAATCTCATTTCATTTTGATAGTCAAAATGTTTCATGGAGACATTATCGCTTTAATTTCATCCAGACTTTTCTAGTGTCTCATTTCTGTATGTCAGATTTGGCATTACATTGTTCAAATGTTATCCAAGTTGGAACATTCTCACTTATCAAGATGAAATTCTCCTTTGGAATTTCCTACAGAACCTAACATTCCCTCCAGAAGTGCCAAACTGAGAGATGTGCTTGATTTTGGGATATGGCAGCACTTTTCTGGAGATTTATTTGGCAACAGTAACAAGTCGTTCACTCTGAACCCTACAGAAGGGAATTGAGCTCCCAGCATTGCATTTCATAAGCTTCCCATCCCTGGGCCTGTTTTGTCACCCAGGGTCCCTCCCAACACCACAGAGGCAATTGATTCAGCCTGGGGTTAATTGCTTTGATAAATTAGATAATAAGGGGTAGAGAGATGGATGTGCTGAGGCAGTAAGGGGTGGTGCTAGGAGAGAAGAGGGAAGGTGCTAGAAGAGGGGAGGTGCTAGAAGATGGGAGGTGCTAGAAGAGGGAAGGTGCTACAAGAGGGGAGGTGCTACAAGAGGGGAGGTGATAAGGAGGAGGTGGTTTTACTCTGTGGTGGCAAGGTGCTGGGAACTTTCTTTGCTGATGGAGATTTCACCATGTGCTGTTGCTTCAACCTGGGGCGATGCTGTGAGTTACCTCTCAATAGCCCCTTGGGGATGGAGCTTCTCCAGCTCACCCTATTCCTGTGATGTCTCTGAGGAGCACTGAGAATAGAAACCCTCCCTGTCCCCTGTAGCTAGTGGCCTGGAGGATGTTATTTGTGTTCTGGTTATTTCGTGCTCTTCATCTTTGTGTTGCTATTTCTCTTCTCTGTTGTCCCAACCCAAGAGGCTCTGGTTTATCTCTGCACCCAGGGAAGCTCTGGTGTAGGCAGGAGTGGGATCTGGGCTGCAAATACCTGTCTTTAGGCAATACCCTGGGCAGAGGAGTGGGCAGCTACCTGTAGTGAGATCTACCCCCCCCATCCTGACCCCTCAGAGCGTTGCTCAGGCCCCCTCAAAGCCCTCCCTCATCCCTCCTGTGAGGGACACCCATCCTGTGAACTCACATGGGGATGACTTTTGGAGTATTATATTCCACTGCTAAGATGGCTCAGAGAATCACAGAATTCTTGCTTTCCTCTTGTTCAGGGGGTTTGTTGGGGTTTTCCTCTTGGTTTGGCGTTTATTTGTAACCCCCAGCCCTAAAACAGGACCTCCTCTTGGTGAGTGGGTCCCCAGTGAGACCCTTACCTCCTGGCATGTGGTCCCACCTTCCCAGGCTCTTTGTTCTCGTGTCTCTCTGCG
Organism: Jacana jacana; assembly: GCA_013400555.1. Classification (NCBI taxonomy): domain Eukaryota; kingdom Metazoa; phylum Chordata; class Aves; order Charadriiformes; family Jacanidae; genus Jacana; species Jacana jacana. The sequence goes on along the minus strand of VZTM01002761.1, from coordinate 339,872 downwards.
GAGCTGAAGGATGGAAAACAGTTGTTGAAGGAAAGCAAACAGCCTGTGATCCTCCACTGTGGGTTGGGGTCTGCTGTTGCCCTGCTCCCTGACCAGGTTTTTGGGGGGGTCCTTAGGCAACCTCATGCCTGGCACATAAGTTGCATCCCTGGATGGAAACACCCAGGAGCAGAGCAGTTTGTTCTCATCAAACACCATTATTTTGGTTAAAAAAAGAAAAAAAGGAAAACTTTATTTTTAAAAACTTTTTCTCTTGACTACTTTGAAAGGAAACATCAACTTCTTGCAGCAAACGCATTTGGGCATCCAAAAAAATTCATGGAATTTGGTAGAACTGGAAGAAGTTTGATCTCTGGACTCTCAGAAACAACAGGGGAGGAAAAAAAAGTATGCATCTTGGCAAAAAGCAGTTTCTCTCCCTGCATCAGCACCCTGATTTGCATCCCTGGCTGAGGGCAAATCCTTCCAATTAAAAAAGCTGCTTTTAAATTTCTTTCCTTTTTTTTTTTCTTTTTTTTTTTTTCCCCCAAATATGTGCATGAAGCAGTTTTTAGCCCAATATTAATTGGGCTTGGATTGCTGTAGGGGTGAAGCGGTCCGTTTAGGCAGGCTAAAGACAGGTAGATTGGTTTTCAGAGCTGCAGCAAAACGAATCTCTCTCTTCCCTTGGTCTCCTAAAGGGCAGATTTTATTAGAAAAGGAGAAAGGGAGAAGAAAAAAAATAAAAAAATAATAGAGATAAGAACAGGTCAGCAAGAAGGAGAAGGAAGATACAAAGTCCAGCAAAGAAACCAGATTGCTCGCCTGGAGGTTGGGTTATGGTTTCTTTTCCTTTTTTCTATCAAGGGTTGAAGATAAACGGAGACAGAAGGTTGGAAAGTGTCCCAGAAAGGTCTCTGCAGAAGCAGGCCAAACATATTTAAAGTGGATAAACAGCAAGTGAGGAATTACACCGAAATTTTGAGTCAAGGTGATACAGAATTAAACCCTTTAAAGCTGCTGCAAGTGCATCAGGTACATGAACTCTACCCTAAGTGACCCCAGCTTGCCTGCAAGAGGCTAGAGGGTTCCAGCAGAAACTCTGAGCATGGGTATGTCCCCATCCCTTCTCCGAATGTCCCCCCTGGGTAGCTGAGTTGGCAGATTTTCCCCATTGGCGTGCTTGGTTGGTGTTGAGGACCTTCTGGTTTGAGGGCATCATCCTAAGAGGGCGGGCATCATCCTAAGAGGGAAGGCATCATCCTAAGAGGGCATCCTATAGCTGTATTCATCTGCCTGCAAAATCCTGAAACCTCCCCTGGTGGTGTCAGCATCTCCATCTCTCTTTTTTCTGCTCTGTGAGGGATTCCTGTATTTATGGACCTGCTACACTGCTCAAACAAACAAGTGTGAGCTGGGGAAAGCCCATGCTCTCCCAGCTTGGTGCCCAATGCCATGATCATCCCAGTGTGATGTCAGCAGGACATGGAGGAGCTGTGCTGGCGTGGAAGGAGAAGAACCATGAGTGATGTAGTAGCCACCATCCCCACCAGTTGGGCAGCCCTAGGACTTCACTGCAAGCCTTCAGTACACAACCATAGCTATGGATTTATTGTGTGGATGCCATTGTGGGGCAGCAGCTTTAGACAGGGGGCTAATGCCTGCTTGGTGGCTCACCTGGGTCAGGAGGAGCAGTGGAGGTATCGCTTTCTGACCATGTCAAACACTCAGGTGTACGGGATTGTCTCCTGGGTCCCACGCTTGGCCAAGATCTGGACTTTGCAGTGATGTTGTGTGGAGGTGGGGGGGCTGGTACCTGCCGTGGAGTACAGGGGTCAGCCCTGCAGTACTGGAGGGAGTGTGTCCTTCTGCATGGTGGGACGTGGAGATCATGCTGAGCCAGGGGTTGGAGGCACTTTGCTTGCTATAAGGCGACCACTGTGTTCAGAAATGCATTTTTGGGATGGTTTGGCTGTTTTGCTTGGCACTACTTGTTTGAGAAGCCTTTTTTTTTTTCTTCTTTCCTGGAGAGGAGAAAGAAATCCCAAAGGAGGCTTTTTTTTAAAACTAAGATGGAGNGGACTGCCCTGGGTTGGAAACTGGGGTGAAATGGGGAGCTTGGGGGATGGCTTCTGCAGAACACAAGGGATGGGGGAGGAAAAATGTACAGCCCCTTATTTTTCCCCTTGATGTGTTTTGTATTACTGAAGTGTCCAGCTTACCAGGAAGCTTATTTTTAATCATTCCCATGAGATCCCTCTGACAAAAATGTCTCTAAAATAAGAATATATATTATTTAACATATTTTTATATATATTATTTATGTATCTTCCATATGTGTGGGGAGTTTGTTTGCTTGCTTTTAAATATATATATATATGCCCATACTGGTTACCTTTCTAATAGCTCCAGCCGTGCCCACTTTATCCCTGGAAGCCTTGCAGGAGATCTCCCAGCACAGAAACAAAGTCATCCTGAAAGGACTAACCCCCCCCCCAAACCACCTTTTTTGTAAGGAACTTGTGTCTTGGCATCAGTGGGCATCAGTGCCTTTTTTTATCTTCCCTGCCTCGCCTGCAGCAAGTCCTGCTCCCCGAGAACGCGTGTTTGCTCAATCAGATCAGAGCTGGGCAGCGAGGAGGAGAGGGGTGGGTATGAAAATTTAATGGCTCTGCATCTCTAAAGGCTGGAAATCAGGCTGCTCTGGGTGTTTGGTTTTTTTTTTATTTTTTCCATCTCATATACCGCTGATTTTAGCATTTTAAATGTTTAAAGAGCTGCTCCCCACGCCAGGAGCTGCGGCAGGGACCCTTGATCAGATGTTTGGGGAGGATGGAGATCTAATATGCCTTTTTTATTATTTTTTTTTATTATTTCATGCGGGACTTGGCTATAAGGCAGGAGTCTGTATCCACTCTTCTTGGCAATAAACCCTCCTTTCTTCTTCAGAATGAGAGAATAGCACCGGTCCAATAGTAAATAAAGGTTATAATACCCAATATAAACATTCATTGGCGTCCTACACCCACATGTCTGCATGTTGCCTGGTTACAAGTAGAAAAGGCTAGGGGCTTATTTATCTAGGAAATATGTCCTGGGTATAACCTCATGTCTGAATTTAAACCAGTATAATTCACTCTGAGCAAACAACAGGATAGGTGATCTCAGTGTGATTTGTCTCCTTGCCCCCTGTAATTTTCCACCTCACCCCAAATAAACCTTATTTCCAGTGACTGAAGCCTCCAAATGAGGAGCCTGTGCTGGGCTGACAGCATTGGTGAATAACCTGCCAATGATTTAATTGCTGTTGGGTGGCTATTTTTGAGCTCTTAAGCCAGGCTGAGGGCAGTTGTTCTTGCCTGTTCTCAGTCCCTGACTGCTTTCCTGGACCAGAGCATCTTCTCACATCCCTGCTGCCGGGGGCTCAGCCAGATGGGCTGTCTGTTGGCGATGCTGCAAGGTGAGGCAATGAACTTGGAAGGCTGGCTGGGTTCTCTGACTCCCCTTTTCCACTCCCTCCTGCTGGTTTGTGATCTGTGCTTGCTATGCTTGACCCCATTTCACATCTCTTCCTTTGGTCCTTGTGAAATCTGACCCTGCTTGCTTCTTCAGGTAGCTTCCAGGTGAGATCCAGCACTGGTGGCATCTCCCTGAAGTGCCCTCCAGGCTGGAACGTGACCTCCAGGCACAACATCCAACCTGGCCGTAGAGCCTGAGCTGAAGGAAAACTTTTGCCATAGATGGGGAAACTTCTCCCCCAGCAGACACTGAGATGAATTTATATAGTTTTCCACTGAAATCCATGCCTGGGCTCTGCAGAAGGCATCTAAGTGCAGTGTTAAGTGATTTACAGTGGCACATTGGTGGTGGATCTGGTCTTTGCATCCCAAGGCATTGCCAAGCAGCTGAGGACCTGTGAACTTTAAGGAGTTAACAACATTATTTTGCTTTTTTACTGCATCGACTTAAAGTGTCAATATTACCTTGGCTTTTTTCAAGAAGCCGGTTGGCAGGGTTGTTCATTAGGAAATGGCTCAATAAAAGTGCTTTTTTAAAAATTTATTGAACCTATAAAAGGAAGTAATACCACGAGCTAATGGAATGATACCAAAAGTGACATCCTTTGTGTCCTCACAAAAGCCCGTGTGCCGCAGAGCGGCGTCCGTAAATCTTGGTGGGAATTCCCAGCAGTTCCTTCATTTGGCCCCCACCAGGTAATCGATATGGGAGGCTGTTAGAATATATGGATTTGTGGGCATTCAGGGAATGCCTTTTTCTAGTGCTGATGGCCTTTCCCACCTTAGCATTGCTCTCTATTTAGATAGCCTCTCTACGGGCTTAGAAATGGGTTTAAGCACCACCTTGGGCACTGGCTGCTTTCAGCAGAGCTCTCTCCTGCCTGTAGAGGCAGCTCTCTCACTGCCAGGAGAAGGTGTGGGACTCCATCCCTTGAGATGGAGATGCTCAGCACCAGCAGTGGGGCAAGAGCAGAAAATCCCAGTCCCTGCTGCCTCATCACTCCAGAACATCTGCCAGCTGCTTGGAGGTGGGCATGGGGGCATTTGGATCATCTCGGGAGCAGTCATGGATGATGCAGGTGCTCAGAGCCTGCAGAAAGTGAGGGTGATGGAGGTGCTCAGGATGGAATGTTCTTGGTGATGCTAGTTTGTGAGGGGAGCTCAGCATGAGGTTGTGGTCAGGGACGGAGGGACCGGCAGCTCCCAACTGACCCTCCCCAAGATGAGTTGCTTTGCTTATCTCCACCAGTCGCAGCATTTTCCATCCCTCATCCCAAAGAAAATCTTCTTGTGCTTAATATCCCTGTTTTTAAGTCTCTTGCTTCAAGGCTTTTATTGGCTTGTCCTCTTGTCAAACTAAACACCAGCTGCACGGCCAGAGGCATTTAGCAGAGGAGCAGGGCTTTTCTTCCAGGCGGGAAACCCCAAGGCTGGAACCCTTAAGTCAGAAAAAAGCAGAAGCAATTACCTTGGATCAGCCACATTTGAGATGTCATCGCCTGGCTGGAAACGCTGGGCTTATTTACCTGCCCGTTGCGGAGAGGGAAGAGCGATGCCCTTATTGTCCATTCATCTCTGCTCTGCTCCTCGCGTGATTTGATGAGCTCTGAGGGCGTTTGCTGATAAATCTTTGATTCCTGGGATCCAAGGTGATGCTCTGCTTCTCCTTGTGCTAAGAGTAAAGCATCACCCGGGGCACGCATACGTGAATGCAATCGCTTACATTTCTTGTCTGGTACAGGTTGAGAAGGACATTTTTATTTCATTTCTTTATTGTCTCAGCTTGAATGAAGCCAGTGTTGGAGAAAGTGGTGTTCCTTGGGCGGTGAGTGCTCGGGAAGGGGTGGAAGGACCCTCTCTGGGTTTGTGGAGCTGACAGAGGGAGGGCAATTCCCTGTGGCTCACTCAGCAGGCAGCCTTGAGAGGAGGAATGGGCCATGAGTTACTCTTCTTCTCGCCATGCAATGGCAGCACCATGCCAGGGCTTTCCCCATGGACCCTGTCTTGGGGTGCAGGATGGCCTGCAGCAGCCCCCTGAGCTCTACCTGCCCTCATCCCTTATTACCCCAGCCCCTCCTTATCCACCCAGGGCATCCCCAGATGTCCCCCTGTTTGTCATCTGGGATCTTTGCGGAGAAGGCTAAAATATTCCAAGTTGTTGGCATGGAAAGGTGATGGTTTCACCTTGCTCCATCTTCAGCTTACCTTCTCCTTTGATCCCCAGGAGATGTGACTCTGCTGTTCCCATATCCAGCTCATTGAGGTGGGAGCTGCTCTTCTTACCTGCAGACTGCAGCATCGTGGTCCCTGCTGGAGACGCAGCTCCTCAAGGAGAGCCATCCACTGCAGGCATCTCCTAGATGATGCTCTGGGGGTGGGTTGAGCATCCAGCTTTGCCCTCCTGGTGAGGTGGACATCTTGTCCCTCTCTACCAGATCTTTGGACCTATCTGCTCCTGCTGGAGGGGAAGAAGTGAGTCTCTGAAGCAGGGAGTGGATGGGATGAGGAGCAAAAACCTGCTGTTCGTCAAGCTGGGGAACATTAAATGATAATGGAGACATGTTTGTGTAGTGGCTGCATACGGGCTTGCTCCCTTCAGCAGTTTCCCATTAATAAGTCTTTGTGAACGTTCCCAGGCATATAAACTTTAAATAGATAGCTTGTCAGCTGGGAACTGAGCCTTTCATAGATCTCTTTTATGGAACAGTTTTTAAGAACGAAACTGGGGGCAGGGAGGGAGAGTTTGCAGCCCTCCATCCATAAAAGATGAATGGGTCGCTGGAAGATGCTGTCAGAGAAGCTAAACAGCTTTTTGGATGATGGTGGGTTTGATGCCTGAAGGAGGATCCTCCATCCCAACACCTTTTCCTGCCTCATAAGTTATTCCTGCCTTCGATTTCTTTTAAGCAAGATCTTAACTGTGTCAAAGAAGAACTGGCCTCATTTCTCTGCCCATTTCTGTGGGTCTGACTTTCACCCACTCCAGCAGGAGACAAGAACTCCTGGGAAATTCCTTAGAATTTTTTATTTATAGGGTTTCCCCCACCACCACCCCCTTTTAACATTTCATGGTCTCTGGGAACCAGAAGACAGGAGAGTGCAGCAGCTGAGCTGAACTTGCCAGGCCGAGTAGCCAAGAGTTGCAGATGCACAATTTTAGGAGGCCAGGCTTCCAGATCATGGGTATGGATGCTACCTGGAAGCAGTCTTGGACGGATGTGAGATACTTAAAGGTGGAAATAATCACATTTTCATACTTTAGAGGCTTCAACCAGAGGTAGCACTGTGCCTGCAACCTTCTCAGGTGTGTTCCATGGCTCCTAGCTGCTGTGCTGGGAACTGGAGCTTGTTGGGAGACAATTTAGAGGGGGAGATCAGAGGGGTGGAAGGGCTTGTGTGTGAGGAAAGCTTAAATAACCCACCTCTCATCAGCATAAGGAAGGAATGATGGATGGGGTTGGTGACAGAGGTCTATAAATGACAGAGTGGCAAGGAAGGGTGAGGAGGGAAGGCATCACTGAAAGAAGTTTAAAACTGAGACAGGGCTCATTTCCACAGCCCATCATTCAGCTCCTTGTGCTGGAGGTGCAGCATCCCAGACAGAAGCCAGTGGTGGGTCCAGCTGCTTTGAAATGCTGTGGATTGATTCCCTCTCACCTCAAAGTGGGAGTTTTAGAATTTCTCTCCATCTTTTTGAACCAATCATGGTGGGTTTTGCTCCCTGTATCTACACCCAGTTCTAATACTTCATCTCCAGAGGCAAGTGAAGTGGTGTGTGGCTCATGAGGGTTTACCTTCCCCTCTGGCTCCGGGCAGACGTTGCAATCTAGCTCCTTTGCAAGCCCTCTGAGCAGTGCTGACACCCCAACTGCAGCACATGGTTGTCCTCTGCGTTCAGAGAAGGAGGTTAGACTGCAAAGGTATGATGCAGGGAGGTAGAATTTATGTCCTGTGATGCTTGTCTCCATGTTGTGCCAGATGACATGGGTGTGAAGCTGAAGTCCATCCTGGGTGTTCCCCTAGATGATGGAGGTGGTGTCTGGGGGTATTGTCTGCTCTTGGCTTGTGGCAACATCTATCTTTCTGCAGTCCTGTGCAAGGCAAGGCTTTCTCATTACTTTCAGGTGAGTATTTCAGATGAGAAGATCACTTTTAGATGGGGAATTGAGGGTCATCCTTATGTTGAATGCAAAACTCCTCAGCCTCCAACTGGGGCCTCTGAAGCAAGTCTCTTCCCAGGTGGTGTCATCATCACTTGACCCCTACGAGTTCCCATCTCCTTGCCTCCAGTTTAGGGAGCATCTTCTCAGTCTGCAGGAGACAACTCATTTCTGATCCCACCTCCCAATGTGAGGACTTGTCTGGAAAAGAGTCTAGTGCACCTCTGTAGCCTTGAGATGCCCAGATATTGGGGGATGGTGTGGTGATCTCCAGAGCTTTTTCTTTCTTTGGTAAATAACAGGAAAAGAGCATTATTTTTTTCATTAAACATTCATTTGGAAGTGGTAAGGTTTCTAAGGATGCAATTAGCTGAGTTCTCCTCCATCAGCTCTCTGCAAAGCTTCTTGGGATCACTTTTTCATTTTTCCTCATTTTACTTTTTCTTAGCCCATTTGCAACTTGCTTAGTTTTTCCTGGACACTGAGTGGGGCAGATCCTTGCCAGTCTCAGACAGAAGTGAAGACAAAGTAGTGAGTACAGAAGATGAGATCTGGCACAGTTACTCCTTAAAAAAAAAACAACCCAAAAAACCAAAAACCAAAAAAAACCCCAAACCAACCCAAACCAACAAACCTCTGAAAGAGCATTTCTTTGTATCTAGATATTTCTTCTTCCATGTCCTGCCTCCTCTAACACCGCTTCAGCTCTCCAAGTGCTAACCCTGTTCTCTGGGTAGCTTTTCTCCAGGACTATCAGGGCTACTGAGGCCAAGCAGGTGTCTGCAAAGCCCTTGGGGTGGCTTCCTCTCTTTCATGGTGTCCTTAAGGCCTGCCTTCACTCCTAACTTCCCCTTCAGCAGTCCTTTCCGGATCCCTGCCTTGGAAAACCCTTCTCTTGGAAAGCCCTTTCTCTTCATCCTCGGCTTCCCTGGGGGACCCACCCCAACAACTTGGTGGCCAGATCCTGGCAAAGCTTTGTTAGCTGTGTCCCATCACTAATGTGGCTTCTTGCTTTCCCGGCAGGCGGTGGTTTGCGTTGCACTGCCCTGGTTCCATGGGTCAGCCCATTTCTGCAACCCAAAAGGCTGGGAGTGGGTGGGCAAAAGGAAAATTTGGCATCTCAAACTCCTGTTGCAGACATCTGCTGACGAAAATGAGATGGGGCAGCATTCCCAGGGACAAGAGAAGGCTGGTCTGCTCCTACCTTCCAGCAGTCAGTGGACAAGAAGTGGCTCTGCCCTGTTTGCCTCCACTGTAAAAAGCAGGGAAGAGGATGTCTGGCTCTGGTGCTGGTCTCTTCTCACGGGCAATGAGCGACAGAACAAGAGGGAATGGCTGCAAGCTGCAGCAGGGTAGGGTTAGGCTGGACATTAGGAAAAGGTTTTTCACAGAGAGAGTGGTCAGTCTGTGGAATCAGCTGCCCAGGGAGGTGGTGGAGTCCCCATCCCTGACTGTGTTTCAGAGTAGATTGGATGTAGTGTTGAGGGATCTGGTGTAGGGGAGAACTTGTAGAGTAGGGCTGATGGTTGGACTTGATGCTCCCAAGGGTCTCTTCCAACCTATATGATTCTATGATGGGGGCACATCACCTCTAAGACCCTTTGTCAGTCTTACTTTCCCAGGTGAGTTCATGTTCCCTCTATACCCCAAATCTTGGTTGTGTGCTGAGGGACCCTCCCCCTGCCCCCTCTCCCGTTCCCCCACTCTGGTTCTGAAATTAGGGTTGAGTTTGATTAAGATTTATTCTTTTTAATTAAGATTGAGGAGCTGGAACCCCAAGGTGCACCAGCCTCAGGAAGAAGGACAATTGTGCAGAAGTTACACAGCCTTGTAATCACATTGTACATGAGACTGTAGACTGAGATCTGCCAAAGCTATGACAAGCGGGTCATCAGCAAACCCAAGAGATGCTAAATGGCTTGGGCACTTTCAGCTCTTTGCTGAGGGGCTCGGATTTGGGTTGGAGAGGAGATGCTGGCTGAGAATGCTGCATGACCTCATATCTCAGTGAGCTTCTGTTGCTGTCACCTCACAGCATCTATCAGCACCCCCCTGCCCAACAGGCATCTGGTCCCCTTCCCTCTTCTCCTGCTGAGTGGTGCCTCAGCATCACTGCAGAGCTGGGAGAGAGTGAATGCTTCCTTCCAAACCAACATCTCTCAGCTCATCCCTCCTTCTCCAGGGTGGTACACGGGGCTCCCTGGGTCTGGGCAAGCCTACACCATTCTTCTTCATAACACTTCCCCACATGCTATTTCCAGCCTGGAGGATTTCCTCGAGAGATGAAAGCCTGACTGTATAAGCACAGGGTGATTGAAACATGCCATAAAGGTGTTTTGGAGACACCATCTGAAAGGTCAGGCACCTCTGATGTGCTTGCCAAGCTCACATCACTCAGGGCCTTGGGCATGTTCCAGTTTATGTCTCCTGGTCTAGAAATACACCTTGGCTTGGCTTGGCTTACGTGGAGCCAGCTTGGGTTTTACTCCAGCCCCCTGGCCCCGTGGTGGTAGAACTGCCCCATGGATGCCAGTGATGGGGATGTGGCCTGTTTGCTCCCAGGATGACCAAACTGCTGCTGAAGCCCACCCTTTTGTAAGGGGGCAGCAGAAGCACGAGGAGCTCAAATTCGCTCTTGTTTCTCTTTGGTTTGGTGCTCGGTTTAAGAGATCAAAGTTGAACTACCCATACCTTCAAGAGCAGGACAGCAGCATGGGTGGGTGTTCCCGTGCCCCACTGCCTGCACAACCCTTCCCCTTGGACCTGCCTGTGGAATCCAGGAGTCGTGTTACTCAGCGTTTCTCCTGCTGGATGCAGAAATTTCTGATTCCGATGCCGTTTCCTCTCCTGGTTCTCATTCCCTTAATTCTTCCTCTCTGGATGTTTCTCATTAGCAATGCGAACCCACGCTGCACTTGCCTTTTATCCTCCACTAAAGGCAGGCTTGGGCTGGGATCGAATGGAGTGATGTGGGCTCGGTGCTGCTTTTTCCCTCCCAGGGAGTTGGGGTACGGGGTCAATAGGAGCTGTGTCAAAGCCAAGTAGGTTGTTGATGTGGTTTATGAGCCTAAGGCTGGTGTTAGCCCAGGGGAGCTCTCGGCTGGCTGACCCCGCTCTCCTCTTGCTTGTAGAGAGCCAAAAAAAGATTTAAAAAAAAAATGCTCATCAAGGGGGTGAGCAGGCTGAGAGGCAGAGAAGGTGGGTCCCCAACCTCAGGAAGGGCAAACCACCCCCAGCAAGTTTCTTTTTTCCTCCCCATTTTTCTAGGAGAACCAGAGAAGCCCTTGAGGGAGCAGCATCCCTTTGCCTAGTGATGCTCTGTGCTTATCCTCACCGGGCGTTTCTCGCTCGCTGGCTTCTTTTTATTCTTTTCTGGCAGTTTAGAAATCACTCAGCTTTGCCCAGTGAGGGAGAACTCATTCTAATGGTGAAACACCTTTTTTTTTTTTTTTATTCCCTCTTTTTAAGCCTCTAAAAACAGCTTTTCTTTCCCCTGAAAGCAGCCAGGAAAGCTCCCAGACAAACCCAGACACCTTGTCACACTCGCAGAGAGCTGTGAAAACAGTCTGCTCCCCCCTCGCTGGGCTGGTAGTGAGAAATGTTTTCTTTCTGGGCTTAAAGGCAGTGTCTGGGAAACATCTGGGGAGGTCAGGGCTGGCTTGCTGGTAGCATGGGGACTGAGGATTGTGCTTTTTGGTGAGGTGGCTCCTTAGACCCTATTTAGCTGGGGTATGGAGCTACAGCCCTGGGGCCCAGGGCATGAGGAGGAGGGAGAGAGGATGCTCCTGCCTTCTCGGGAATGGAGTTGTGTCACCCAAGAGGGGTCATGACCTGGGGTTGATCTTGCCAAAGTGCTGAATATCCCACTCCATGCGAGGGGGTGCAGCCACTGCCCATGCTACCGTGCCACTGTGGTGTCCTGTGAGCCCCCTCCCTTCTCCTGACTGGGGCTCTCTCTCTCCAGAGAGCCCCAGTGCACCTGGAAATGGGCAAATCGGGGCTGAAAACTCCTCTGCTGTACTGTTTGGGTTTAAAAGAACTTGAAAATTGGGATTACTTTAGCAGGAAACCCTGAAACCACTTGTCCAAGTATAGTGGTTTGGGACATTGAAACCTCACAAGGGTTTGTTGGGCCAGGAGAGCAGACAATGGCCCCAAAGCCACCCCTGGGGACACAGATGGGGTGCCCAAGGTTCTGTGTTCTCACTCCCTGCTCTGGCATCCTCTGTGCAGCCAGAGGTGTGGGAACTCCTCACTGGGCTGCTCCCAAGGTGAGACATTCGTTGTCAACAGCGCTCGGAGGTACGTCTGTCTGCTGGTCCACCCCCCTGTTCTGCACAACCCTCTACATCTGAAACAGGGGAAAAAAACCACAACCAACAGTTTTAAAAGTCCTATTTTGGTCCAAGACTTAGGGTAATTTTTCAGCCAAACAGGCAGAATTAGGTTGGGCTGGGCAAGATGTAACAACAACATCCAGCTGCTGCTGGAGACACTGCACAGAGGTTTCTCCTATGTCTGCAGCTCCATCCGTAAGTGACAGCGACAGTGGGGAGGGGACTGTGGGGTCCCTGGTGGGGTTACAGCGACTTGAGTTTCAGCATCCAGCCTTCTGCAGGGTGACTAAGCCTGGAGATGTGCACAGAGCTAGGTGCAAGCCTGGTAAGCTCCCTAATTTGACTGGCAACTGGTCCTTGCAGGAAGGATAGGGTCAAGGCCACCAAAGACCATATGAAAGTCCTGCATCACCTTCAGCTGCTTTTGGAACCATCCTGAGACCAGGGAGAGAGGCTGCAATGAAATCCTCCCTCCTCTCCAGCTGCAGCAGGACTGGGTCTAACAATGGTGTATTTTTTACCCAGTTTACTCTGATGGGTGTCTTTGCCCCATGGTTGTGCCAAGGTGAGGCATGGCAACCCACCTGTGCTAGCCCCTGGCTGGCCCAGCCCCAGCACATGTCATTGTATTTCTGAATACCTTAAAATCCCCTCAGCTGCCCCAACTTAGGGCATTTTCCCACCCCTTTTTCCCACTGTGAGCTGCAGCGTTTGACTGCTGGACCTGACACCCTCAGCAGCATCCCCTGGAGCCGTTGGCTTTGCAGCAAGGGGTCAAGTGAACCAGGGAGAGGAAATTGTATGTGGTGTGGAAAGGCAGGAGATAAAGCTGTCATTAGAGAGAGGCTGGGAGCCAGAAGAGAACCCCTGGGCCCTTTTTTTTTTATTTTTTTTGGTGGATGAAAGGAGCTTACTTCAGTGAAGAGCATTATTATATTCACATTCCCATTTAGGCTTTTCCAAGTTGTACAACAAAAGGAATATTAAATGATCTTGCAAAATTTATGTTACAAATCAATGTAACCTGCATAAATCAACCCAGACGAAGCAAGAAGGTAAGGTTTGGGGTTGTTTGGGGGGCTTTTTTTGTTCTTTTCCAAGTGCCTTGCTGTGACAAAGCCACTGCTTTAGAAATGAAAGATGCTGCATCCAGCTGAAGAAGACCTTAGAAAAGTGTCACGCCTTCCAGCCAGATTCCTCTCCTTTTTTCTCTGACTGGGTGAAGAGGAAACCGCTCTCCGACTGTCTGCATGAAACGAACTGCTTAGAGGGAGTAAGGGCGTTAAGACACATTGCTCAGAGCTAAAACTTCTAAAAAGGCAAAAAAAGGCTAAAACTTAAAAAGGCAAGCCTGCACGCAGCACTTGGGGTGGCAGGGGTGGTGGGGCTCTTCGACAGGGAGGAAATCTGTCATCAAAATCAGGGTAGGAGAGCTGTCATGGTGGCCCTTTGAGTTCTCCAGGTAAGGAAATCAGCTTTGCCCTGTCTCAAGCTTGTTTTGCCCATGAAATTGATGCCCTGGAGGTATTTATGTGTGTGCAGTGTGACAGTGTGAGGCAGCCCCGCATAAACACCCTGCTCCAAATGTCCAACCTGGGTGGGTGTCTCTCCATCCAGGCTTGGACCTGCAGAGACTGCAAGTAAGATGAGGCTGAAGAGTGGTCATCAAGAAGCAGCTGGAGAAGATCCTTCTGTTGAGCTATGTGTGCAACAGAGAGGCTGGAGAGCAGGTGGGGGCAGCAGGTCCCATGTCACCCCGAGGGTTTTTTCCATGGATGAGCTTTCCCACTGGCACCCACTGGTGCCAATCTTATTTCTACCCTCCAGTATAACCAGCATGTCTGGGTGACCTCTCTCTTGGCAGAGTATTAGTAAGGCTTTTGTGAGATGTTCCTGCTCTTCCATCTCCTGGTCAAGTGGGAACATGAGGTCTATGGGTTCTTCTAGTTCTTCCTCCAGAAAACAGTAAGTTTCTGTGTGCTTCTTCCTTGGATCAAACAGTCCAGGTGGTTAAAGTCCTGCTCCTAGCCAGATGTCCTCCAACCCTGTGGGAAACAGCCACCTTCAGCTTCCCTCTGCCCCTCACCAGGCATGGTCCCTTCTCCTCGCCACCTCTTCATGTCCATCAGTTTGGGTGAGAGTCCTCCAACTTGCCCAGGAAGTGCTGAGCTCTGCAGGGGATGGAGCTGCCAAATGCTCTGCTAACAGGGCTTAGGGCTTTGTGGGCTATGGAAGCTTTCCCTGGCCAGGATTCCTGCTTTCCACAGGATAGAGCTTCATCATGCTTGAAGACCTTGGTTGCATTTATGGTTGCAATCTGTCATCAAAATCAGGGTAGAAGAGCTGTCATGGAGGCCCTTTGCGTTCTCCAGGTAAGGAAATCGGCTTTGCCCTGTCTCGAGCTTGTTTTGCCCATGAAGTTGATGCCCTGGAGGTATTTGCAAGTGGTTGCAAAACACTTGGGGGAGTCCTAAGCCTCAGCACCTCCACAGATGTAGCACAAAACACCCCCATAGATTCAGCAGCGTGGTTTTGAGAGGTTGCCAGCAAATGAGAGTAAATATCTGCACAGTGATTGGCATCACCTAAACCCACTAAATATTCTGAGGACATGGGTCAGGGCCACCGAGCAGGGGTTATGCATATTGGCTCTCCTGAGATGGCTCCGTGGTGAGACTCTAGAAGACCTTAGCCTTTTGCACTTGCTCTTCTGAATTTATCCCCTTTAGCCTGTGAGCTGAATGAGGAAAGAGCTGAAACTGCAGCAGTTAAACTCTCCTGAGCCGTCCTTCCATAGGCCAGCCTTTCTCATGTCCTGCTGATGCTGTCTGAGCAGGAAATGTTCCCTCTCCTCCAGGATTAACAACCTGGTTTTCTCAGGGTGGGTTGGCTTTTACGTCCCATCCCCACACCTCAAAACCGCTTATTTTTTTGCCTTTTGTCCTACAGCATCTTCTGTGACCTGGGGTTTGCTTTCTTCAACTTTCAGAAGGAAAAGGCCTGCAAGTTACTCAATCACTGGTCCCCCTGGTCTTGCTTCTCCTTCAAGTGTTCAAGTCCATAGATGATGTCTGGAGGCTGTAACAGGGGAGGACATATTAATGTCCCATCCTTCACCACCACTACCTGTTCTGCGCCTGCCCAGGTACCCTGAGCATCATAGGATAGAATCATAGAATGGTTTAAGTTGGAAGGGACCTTAAAGATTGTCCAGTCCCACTCCCCTGCCCTGGGCAGGGACACTTCTCGCCACACCAGGTTGCTCCAAGCCCAGTCCAGGCTGGCCTTGAACTCCTCCAGAGATTGCTTCTCTGGGCAACCTGGACCAGGGTCTCACCACTCTCACAGACAAGAAGTTCTTCCCCAGATCATGTCGCATATGTGAACTCTTTCAGTGTCAATCCTTTCCCCCTCAACCTATGGCTCCCCTCCCTGACTAAGAGTCCCTCCCCATCTATCCTGGATTCCCTTGAGGGACTGGAAGGGGCCCTAAGGTCTCTCTAGAGCCTTCTCTTCTCCAGGATGAAGTTTCCCAACTCTTTCAGCCTGTCCTCCCAGCAGAGGGGCTCCAGCCCTCCCAGCATCTTGGTGGCTCCTCTGGCCCTGCTCCAACAGGTCCATGTCCTGCTGTTGGTGGCCCCAGTGCTGGAGGCAGCACTGGGGGGGTAGGGTCTCCCCAGAGCAGAGGGTCAAAATCCACCCCCCCCTTGCCCTGCTGGTCATGTTGCTGGAGATGCAGCCCAGGACAAATGGGGCTTTCTGGGCTGCCAACACATGTTGCTGGGTCATGTTGAGCTTCTTGTCCACCAACACCCTCACATCCTTCTCAGGGCTGCTCTTCAGCCATTCTACTCCCAATCTGCATTTGTGCCTGGGATTGCCATCATTCAGGTGCAGGACCTTGCATTTGGCAGAATTGAGAGTGTTTTCATCCTTGTTTTCATCATTGTTTTCTTGGTCTGGGACATCCTAAAAGGCAGAGCATGACAATGGAGCATAGACATCCCTCTCCACCTTCGTGAGACATCGAGGCATGTTTATCCCCATGCATTTTAAGCCAAACATTGTTCTCCAACTGAAACAGGAGAGGTTTTTTAATGGGTGGGGCATCTATTTTAGATGGACGTGGCATTCATTAGGGCAAAAATTGTCTTGCAGAGGGAATTCATCTCTTGTGGCGAGAGTGAGGAGGGATGGAGAAGGCTGACCAGTGCAGTGGGGTCAGCGTTGGCTTAGCTTGTGCTGGGGCTTCTGTAAAATGAGGGACAAAAAGGCAATCCCTGCAGAACTGCAGAGCAAACTGACCTGTATTTATTTACTCCAGGAGTGTCACCCTGTAGCTAAAACCTGTGAAGAGCTCAGCCTTGTTTTCCTGAACGTCGTTTTGGAGGAGGAGGGCTGGCCATGTTCACCTGAGCGTCTCCATCCCACTCCTCATCTCAGCTTGCAGGGGGGTGGGAGGGAAGTTGGGTACCAGGCAGCCTGCTGGGCCCCCAGCCACTTTTCACAGAATAATGGAATTCTCAGAGTTGCAGGGACCTCTGGAGAACCCCCAGTCCCACTCCCCTGCTAAAGCAGGGCTGCCCAGAGCACAGCATTCAGGGCTGCATCCAGGTGGAGCTGGAAGGTCTCCAGAGAAGGGGACTCCACGCCCTCCCTGGGCAGCCTCTGCCAGGGCTCTGCCACCCTTTTGCCACCTGATAACCTGGCAAAACCCCTTCTCCTTCATGAGCAGCCGTCACTTCAGTGGCCATGGCAGCCTCACCAGCAGCAGAAAAGGGAGGATTCATCCTGCCTCACTCGCCATAAAGTATGAGGAGATACCTGCTAGGGCCTCGTGATGCTGCTGCGGGTTCCAGCTCCTGATTTATCCCCAGCTGAGGGATTGTTCCACAATGAATGTCTTAGGATTAATTACAGCACATTCCTGCTGAGATTTTTAACAAGATAATGCTTCCTGAACCTCACTGCCTCACTTTCTCCTCCTCCTCCTCCTCTTTCTTTTCCATTTCAGAGCACGTTACATGCAGGAGGTTTTGGGGTTGTTTCCCACTCGCCCCCCCCAGGATACTGGTGAGGAAGAATGAGCAATAGCAGCAGCTCCATCAGCAGCAGCTCCATTATGGGGGATGTCACCCTGAGCTGGGACCTGGGGGAAAGAGTCCCTGGGTAGATGCTTTGCTTCCTGTACTGGGTTCAAGAGGTTGCTATTCCATGGGCAATGCTGCCTCTGGCTTCACCAGGAGGAAGGGAAGGTGGAACCCACTGGAGATGGTGGTACGACCTGGTGCATGGAGATGGGGCTGGTGTTTGCTGGCTCCTTTTCTGCTGTGGAAGCAAATTCCCTCTGCACTGGGCAGGAGGGGAGGTGGCTGCTGGTCCTTTCTCATCCTACCCCTGAGACGGATGTTGATCCTCTCCTGGGGGCCATGGTCCTGAGTTGAGTCTCTCCAGGGTGGCATTGCATTGTCTGGGGTTGTCCCCATGTCTATGCTTGCTGTCCCACTCCCATGCAAGGATCCCCTGGCTGGGGTGGGACGGAAGGGAAGGAGCATGAGAGCATGGATAGACTGTGTGGTTGGAGAAGGTCACATCGGTG
This sequence comes from Jacana jacana, assembly GCA_013400555.1. Taxonomy (NCBI): domain Eukaryota; kingdom Metazoa; phylum Chordata; class Aves; order Charadriiformes; family Jacanidae; genus Jacana; species Jacana jacana. Next base: position 322,279 of record VZTM01002761.1, on the reverse strand, counting down.
TTTTCCTCCAGCATGAGGAGGGGCAGAGAGGTTGCTCTGGGAAAACCCCAACACCCAATGGGCTCTGCAGGATGGATAACGAGGTGTTAGCCACATTTTAGGGTGATTTGCCATTACTGAGGGCAGCTCAGCACCTGGACCAACACTACAGGCTGCTCTCAGCTGGTAGAAACATTCTTCCAGGTCTGGGATGCTCACAACCCCTCCCTTTGCTGCTGAAACCCACACTCCGTACCTGAAACCTGATTTTCTTGCTCTGGATTATATATTTTGCCATTTTACTGCTTATTTAGCTATTCCCACCCCTCTCTGTGCAAACCTCACCTTTTTTTACCTGAACAAAGTGATTTCTGCATGGGGGTCCTGGTGGGCAGCAGGATGCCCATGAGCCAGCACTGTGCCCTCATGGCCAAGAAGGCCAATGGCATCCTGGGGTGGATTAGAAGGAGGGTGGTTAGTAGGTGGAGAGAGGTTCTCCTCCCCCTCTCCTCTGGCCTGGTGAGACCCCATCTGGAATATGGTGCCCAGTTCTGGGCCCATCAGTTCCAGAAGGACAGGGAACTGCTGGAGAGAGTCCAGGGCAGGGCTACCAAGATGATGAAGTGAGTGGAGCATCTCCCATAGGAGGAAAGGCTGAGGGAGCTGGGTCTCTTGAGCTTGGAGAAGAGGAGACTGAGGGGTGACCTTATTAATGTTTATAAATCTGGAAAGGGTGAGTGTCAGGAGGATGGAGCCAGGCTCTTCTCAGTGACACCCAATGACAGGACAAGGGGCAATGGGTGCAAGCTGGAACAGAGGAGGTTCCACTTCAATATGAGGAAAAACTTCTTCATGGTGAGGGTGAGGGAACACTGGCAGGGGCTGCCCAGGGAGGTGGTGGAGTCTTCCTCTCTGGAGACATTCCCAACCCGCCTGGAGGCATTCCTGTGTGACCTGCTCTGGGTGTTCCTGCTCCAGCAGGGGGATTGGACTGGGTGAGCTTTCAAGGTCCCTTCCAGTCCCTGAGATTCTGTGACGCTGTGATCTGGTCCATGACGGACCCACACTGGCCCGGCTCCCCACAGCATCCCGCCAGCAAACCCCAGCTCATTTTCCTGGCTGCTTCCACCCTCTTTCTGCCGCCCTCATGGGAGGCACCAGGGTGTTTAGCGGGGTATAAATTGCTTTTATCGGAATGCTTTGGCCTTGCAGCAGAAATTCCCTGACCTCCTGGCTTGTAGGTTTGTCGGGTTTGTTTCTTTCTGTGGGGTTTTTTTTTTCCCCTCGATGGGATTAACACGGTTAGTCAATGAGCCTGAGCCGATTTGGGGGTTGATGCTATTTCAGGACCGGGCTTAGATGGCACGGCACGGGCGGGTGTGTGGCTTCTCGGCGTCAGGCGGCTTTCGCGGGATAAACGGGAGCGTGTTGCTAATCAGCCTGGTACCAGCTGGGAGCTAACCCTGCTAAGCCCTGCAGAGGGGACGAGCGTTGTTCATGCAAAAGGCCTCTCTTAGTGGGGTGCCATTGCTCTGGGGGAGGAGGTGGCTTTCTCTGGGTCCCCCGCCCGCTCCCAGTGCAAGTGACAAGGAGCCACAAGTTCACGTCTCTGCACCCTTCGCTGTGGTAGTGAGACACCAGTGATTGCTCGTGCTGGACCTCTGCATCTTCAGGGCTGTGTCAGATGCTGCTGGGAGACCAGTTTGGCTTTGCAGAGCCATGCATCTGCTTTCAAACTGTCTTCCTCTTGCCAGAGGACCTGGGGACATGCCACCCCTCCTGTAGTTGGATGCAGCAATTGGGTTAACCCAGCCTGCCCAGGTCTCATCAGGCATTATTTTATTCACCCCTCCTTAATGAGGGGCAGGGCAGTCATGGGGGAAACTTTGGGGGCAGCAAATACAGGGGTTGGCTTGGTTCTTTCTCCCCAGGGTTGACACTATATCTATGGCAAGGCTCAGCCCATCCCTGTGCACAGAAGAAGGTCTCTAGGATGGGATGTGAGTGGCTGAGGGTGGTGAGCACCCAAGGAGGGGATGTGGGCAAAGGGACCCGATGGGTACTATCTCCCATTCCCTCTGGGCCAGCTCAAGGGATCCACAATGTCCCCTTCTCCTCCCACTCTCTTTTCCACAAAGAGGGAAACTGAGGCACAGCTGGGGCAAGCACCCTCCAGCTTTTCAGTTCCTTCCTTCAAGACCATTGAGGTTGGCTGGATATACTGGGAGCTGCTGGGAAGAGGAACAGGAGGCATCTGGAGGAACTGGGCTTTTACTGGGCTTTGCTTCTGCTCCCCAAGGACGAATGGCTGGTGGTAAGGTCTCCCTCATGGGGCAAAGAATGTGGCAGCTTCCAAGAGGTGTGGGGAGAAGGATTTGGGGTTGATGGAATAAAAAAGGCGCTTGGTCCCCCCTCCCCCCTCCAGCAAAACCCCAAAACTGTCGTGATGTGGGCTTTTCTAGTTCCTGTTTCCCAGTTCCTTCACACACCCCTGGGTCTGGAGCTGCTGCTTCCATCTCCTCGCCAGCAGCAAAGCAAACAAGCAGATTCAGATGAAATTTCCTCCTCTCCCCAAGCACGAAAAAATAGTTCTCTCTATTTTTTTTTTCCCCCCAGATAGTTCTTGTCACTTTTTCAATTGCTCCTAATGGAGATGTCCATCATGGAGTGCACCCACGAGGACATTAACCCAGATATGATTCCAAGCAGGAAGGGATGCATTAATGACCATTTAAACCCGTGTACGTTGCTGGTCCAGCTGAAGATGATGGGTTGATTTCTCGTGCTTTCTTGACAGGTGAATTTTATTTTATATTTTTTTCCTTCTCTCTTTTCAACCCAGCCATGTGCAGGGCTGAGGTTTTTTGAGCTGCCCAGGTCAGCTTCAGCCGTGTTTTGGCTGGGGGAGAGGATGAGCATCATGGTGAGATGCATCCAGACCCACAGGGAGACCTCCCACCCCTTCCTCTGGGAGGCATTTCATCCTGCAGATCTTCTGCAGCAAATGTTAAGGAAAGGAGAGCAAAGCAGTTCTCCCTAGGTGGAAATGGGGAAAAAAAGAAGAAAAATAAAAAGAGCTGGATTGGGGTTTTACTGGCAAACCTGGGGCCAACCCACACCAAGCATCACTCCAGTCTTGACCAGAGCAGAAAACCTTCTTTTAAGAGTAAGTGCTGAGGTCCTAATGTTGCATTATATAGCATAAAGCAGAGTAATACTCAACCAATTACGCTAATGCTGCTTATTTGCTCTTGTTACAGAGAGTAATTGCTCACCCCAGAAGCTATTAAATTAGATAAGAGCAGAACAAACAAAACTATTCATTTTATTCACTATATATTTATACACCTACCACTCCAGAGCATAAGCAGCAGCCGCTCTCTGGGTGTTAGCTATTCCACTTGTGAGCCAGACAAAGACATTTGTCACAGCTGTGGGTGGTGTTTCTCCTTTTAAAGAGGTTGTGGGAAAGGCAGGGGACGTGTTGGGGTTTATTTATCCTCCCTGCCACCGGCTCAGCTTCCCGCTGAGGGGTTTGGAGGAAGCAAAGGTGTGTGTGTGGGGGGGACTGAGGCACGGGGGGAGCATGGCCACAACCAGACCATTGACTGTGTCTGGTGAATTAAGTGAGGGGTTTAGGGGACCCTGTTGCAGGTCCTGGCAAGGTCTAGGGACAATCCCCTGCTGGTGGCACCTGCCATCACTGTTCCAGTCCCAGACCCACCCCACGCAGGAGAGGCTGGGCAGCTGCAGACAGGAGGGGGGCAGTGAGTGAAATCTGGGGCAAATATTAAATACCTGAGGGGTATTTAAATACCTGAGAAGGAATAAAGGGGGGAGCGAGGGGGGGGAGGAGGAGGAGGAAGAAGATGACCATAAAGTAGAAGAGGGTGGTGGGAGGAGGTTCATTGCTCCTGGTGTGGGGAGGTGGCTGTAGCATCCCTGCCAGCTGATGCAAGGGGACCTTGGGGTCAGCAGGGGCTGGGGTGGTCTGAGACACGCCAACCCCCACTCCCCCGGTTCCCAGCTGGGGTTGGCTGGGACGACTGGGGCTGGGAGAGCAGCTTTGCTGTGTCTCTGCCCTGCTCAGGTTCTGGTCCTGCCTCCTGTTGCATGAAGCCATGAAGCAGCTGGTCCAGCTTTGCAGGGACCATCTCATCCTCTTCCTCCTCAGCAGGGAGAAATCGGGCATGGGGAGCGGGGGGCTGCAGTGTCCTAACCAAGGTCTGCTCGTTAAACTGGCTCATTTAACCAGTGCTGCTGATGAGGAGGGAATGGGTCCTTGAGCTGGTGACTTGCTGAGTCTGAGCATCTGCAGAGGGGTTGGGGGTACCTAGACAGCATCAGTGGGGGGGGTCTGCACCCCCCCGGGACCCAGCCAGCATCACCCCCTGGAGCAACACGGTGAAATTCAGATGCTTTATTTGGGTTATAGACATGTCCTATAAATAACCCACTCCAGAGAAGTCTGCTGCAAACAACATGCTTTAAAAAACATGTTATTATCCACTCTGCCTCCCTAATTAATTCCATCTCCTGCCATCCGTGAGCAAAGCCCGCAGGGTAGCCGGCATGTGTGCTCGGCTGGGACACCTGGGAGTGGGCTGGGACCCTTGGGTGGAGTGGCTGGGACCCCCCAGGGGGATGCCGAGACCCTCGGCCGATGCTGCGTGGATGAGTGAGACAGTGGTGGGTGGTTTTTAGGCTGTCGAGGCTGCCATCTGCTGATGCTGGGACCGCTGAGACCCCTCAGGTCACCCCTTCTGGGCAGGGAAACCCATGATGCCTGCATTAAGATTTAAAAAAAATACAATTTGCACAAGGGAATAGTGAGTTTGTGTTATTTTAGGGTGTTATTTGGCAGCTGGGGATAATGAGCAGAGCCATGGATAGCTGGTGTTTGGGTTGTTGGGTCCCTGGGTGCTGCTGTGTTGGATGTCATTAATAATTACGGTGTCTTGGTGGAAGAGAATGTGTGGGAGGTGCAGGAAATCACAGAATGGTTTGGGTTGGAAGGGACCTTAAAGATTACCCAGTCCCACCCCCCTGCCCTGGGCAGGGATACCTCCCACCACACCAGGTTGCTCCAAGCCCCTTCCACCCTGGCCTTGAACCCCTCCAGGGATGGGGCAGCCACAGCTTCTCTGGGCAACCTGGGCCAGGCTCTCATCACTCTCACAGCAAAGAAGTTCTTCCCCTGATCTCAGCTCCATCTCCCCTCTTGCAGTGTCAAACCCTTCCCCCTCATCCTGTGGCTCCCCTCCCTGACCAAGAGTCCCTCCCCATCTCTCCTGGAGCCCCCTGAGGGACTGGAAGGAGCTCTAAGATCTCTCCAAAGCCTTCTCTCCTCCAGGCTGAACCCCCCCAACTCTCTCAGCCTGTCCTCCCAGCAGCGGGGCTCCAGCCTTCCCAGCATCTCGGTGGCCTCCTCTGGCCCTGCTCCAACAGCTCCATGTCCTTCTGCTGTTGGTGGTCCCAGAGCTGGAGGCAGCGCTGCAGGGTGGTGGGGTCTCCCTAGAGTGGAGCAAAGGGGCAGAATCCCCACCTTGTCCTGTCAGCCATGCTACTGGGGTTGCAGCCCAGGATGAAGAGGGGCTTCCAGTGCACGTTCCTGGGGTTTGGCAATGGAGTGGTTTGGTTTTACCTGGTGGGAAATTAACAGAGCAATGTTGTGAAGGTAGAAAACCTCCCTTTGGGCTGGCTGTAATTTGGGATGCTTCACTTGTACAGCTGGCTGCAGGCATCCCTGCTAAATCCAGTGATGCCCCCATGGCTGCTTTGGTGACTTCCAGGTGGGAAGGTGCTGGAGAAACACCTCTTCCTTGGCTTCCCAAAAGGAGCTTTAACACCTTTTTTTTCCTTTGCAGCAGTGGTTGATGGATGCTCTTGAGCCTCTGCCCACTTCTGTGCAGAGCAGGTTTCTCCCTGGGACTGCTGGGTGAAGATCTCCTCTGCCCATGAATCCAACCTGGCTGCAACCACGGGAGCCCAGGGAGGCTGGAAGGCCTCCAGAGCTGCTGATGGTGATGTCCCTGCTGATGTCCACCCCATCTTCCCTGTCTGCAGTAAGGGCTGGTGTGCCCTCAGGGGACCATGATGGTGGCCAGGCTCAGGAGATCAGAGGACGATGCCCTTTGTGAGGGCTTGTGTAGGTGAGAAGCTTCATGGATTTTACTCTCACCTTGGAGAACATGATGATTTTTCCCAGCTTAGCTGAGAGCCAGGTTGGGTTGCAAAGCATTAAAGTGATCCAAAGAGGCTGGCAACCCCAGGCAGGAGCTCTGGGGAGATAAGGGGGGGAACATTCCTCACGCAGAGCCACTGAGATTAGGGTGATGACAACTTTATTCAATTTACTAAGAGCTAAGAGAAGCCTCTGGGGAAAGACAGGCGCTCCTGCAGGTGTGCTGGCAGCAGGCAGCCATGCAGCTTAATAGGATGCTTCTCCTGGTCACCTTTGACATCCTTGATGGCTGGTCCTACTTTGAAGGCTAATTTGAATTACCAAGACAGCTCTTAGAAGCTGTGTTTCTCCTTCACTGGCTTTGGCTCCAGATGGGATGCTCAGCATGGGTGTCTAGGACCAAGAGCCAGGAATTAGGGTGAAGCCATGGGTCCAGTCAGCTTCAGCTGCCTGTGGATGTCCCCAGGGGTTGGATGCTGCCAGACAGTGTCTTCTGGGGACGGCAGGGTTCTTTCTCATCCTTTGGGAAAAGAAACCCCTCAGATTTGCATCCTGAGCTGTGCCTGGATATAAAAAAAAAACTCCAGAGGCGACGTTATTGATGAGCTTTGCTGACATCCTGATGAGGCTGGCACGGAAACTGGGATGTGAATCAGAAGCGAGTTAATTATAAGCTCTGTTAAGACCGGCGACGGGCGACGGGCGACGGGGGGGGGTGCAGAGAGAGAGAAAAAATCACCTTTAATCGCTAAATGTGACAGGGGAATGTCAGTGCAGAAAGGAAGGAGAGCTGCGAGGGTTCAAAAGTACTGGGAAGCCAGGAAGCAAGCGAGAAGAGTGGGTGTCTGGAGAAGGACCCCCACCCCTTGCAGACCCTCCCCAGCCATCTCTGGGTCCAGCGTGGGGTAGGGAAGGAGCTGGTGGCAGGGCTGGGACCTGCCTGCTCCATCCAGAGGTTTCTTCATGTAATTGCACTTGAATGTTCCATTATTTGCGGCGTTGCCCAGGTTGGGGAGAAAGGAGGAGAGGATCCACCTCACCCCAAGCTTGATTTTGAGTTTCATTAGCTCGGATGATAATTCCCCTCCCTCCTCCTTTTCTTGCCTTCCTGCCTCAGGATCAGCTCTAGGAAGGGAAGAGCTTGCACAACCCTCATCCAGCTTGGGAGCTCCTTCCCACAGGGTGACAAATACACAGAGGAAAAAGACTTTTAGGGAAAAGATGATCCAAAAAAGGCCCTCTGTCACTAACTTCTGGAGGAGACAAATAGCATCCCTTCATGCCCTCCCTTCTGTACCTGCCCACCGAAAACAGGGATGCAAAGCTTGAGGGGATTCTTCTGGGGCAGCAGGGTTTGGCAGGCTCGATCCCTGCGGATGACAGATCCCACTTTCCCCAGCTTAGAAATTACCTTCACGCTTAGAATCAAGAAGCAGAGGGTTGGCTGGAGGATGCTGAAGGTGCCAGTCATACCTGCTGACCCCCGTGGCTGGGGGCAGCTGGCAGAAAAGTTAAGGGCTTGTTTACACCCAGCCAGTTAGGATTTCAGTGCAGACACAGAGATAATAGTAAGAAAGTGCCTTCCATTCAGGTTGGTGGAGAAATGAGGTTTCAAACGCATTCCCCTTCCCAAAGCACTTACTGGAGCACTGGCTGGAGAGCTGGGGTGAGGGATGGGGAGAGGGATGCTCACCAGGTTTCCTTGACCACTGACTCCTCCATCCACTAACAGATGCCACAAATGCCGGGTGGGATTTGTTCAGGGGACATAGGGGATGTGCCCTGCCCCACCCAGGGGAAAGCTCCACGCACACACACCCTGCCTCAGTTTCCCTTCCCAGTAGCCCAGAGCAGGAGGAGGAGGTAAATACAGAGTCATCCACCCAGACACAGGGGGGAAGGGACCGAGCAGGGGCCATCACACCTCCCCAGTGCTCCAACCCAAGAGATGGCTGAGACCTGGCACACTTGTAACACCTAAGCAGAGTGTCTCAGCTACAGCTTTCCCAGCAATCATGGGAGATCATTCTCCCGACCTGGAGAACATTCATTTTGATCCTTTTAATCTTGACTTTTTTTTTCTTTTTTATTCTTTTTTTTTCATGGCTGGGGAGAGCGGAGTCATCGAATCACGTGAAAAGGAGGTGCTTCCTCTGCAGTGGCAGCACGAGCAGGTTTCCTTGTCTCCTGAGGCAGCAGCAGTTCTATGTTTGGCTGATTTGGGGAAAAAATTAATAGCAAGAGACTTGGTTCCAGTGGGGACACGTGACTGTCCTTGTCCTCTGTCACCCCCTTAGCTGGGAGGCCTTTGTCCCATCCGCTCCTCCCTGCAGACAGCGGCTGAAGAGATGGGGGATGCTGACCTTGCTCACGGGGGGGCTTGGTGGTCCTTGATACAGTGGGAACTGGAGGAAAGAGGGGGATTTCTGCCATAAATGGTTAAAAATTGCTTGTGGCGAATGTCTGCTGTTCTCTGAAACAGCCTGGTCTGGGGGCAAGAAAGGGGAGATTCAAATTCAGTTCAGATCCCCTTGTTTTCTCCCCCATGCTTTCCCTCAGCTGGCTGTCTGGAAAAATCAAGCCCATCCTGGTAAATCCATGTTAAAAAAGATTAAAAAGGCGGTAAGAAAATCTTGAGAGCAAGTTTTTGTGAGTTCATCGTGGATAGAGGCAGAGAAGCCTTCATGCCATCGTGCCCCACGGTGACCACGTGCCCCCCTTGATTCAATAAGGTGAGACCCAATTACTCACATGACTGATTAGCTCAAATTACTGAAAAATAACAATAATAGAACACCAGTTTTTCGGTAATTAAGTTGCACAGTAATTTAATCACTCAGGAATAAAACAAATTCACCGTACTGGTAATTATTTCTGCAAAAAGAAAGAGGAATGGGCAGGCTGAGGAATTAACTGAGCCTGAAATCTGGGAGTTGAGCCCAAATGATGCTGTGGGGGGACCGGGGACCTTCCCCAGGCCGGTGCTGCCTCAGTTTCCCCAGCCCCACTTCTCCTTCTATTTTTGGGAGGCACCCCATGATGTCCCCAGCTCTGGTGCTGGATATGGGCACCAGCATCCACCCCCTTATAAAAAACAGGGGGTAGGAAAGTGTTTGGGGGGGATCCAGCCCCTGTGCCCCCTTCTCTCACTCCACCCGGGGGAGGGGTCTCTGCGGAGCTGCGGTGAGAGAAGTCACTACCGGGCTGACTGTCCCTGCTGCTGTCACCCCAGGTGACAGTGACACAGCAAATGTGGGCTGCTGGCACCATCTAGTGGGGGTGGGACCCCCCCCATACAGCGGGACACAGCCCCTCGTGGCACATGTTGGTGGCCCCGGGTCCCACTTTGGGACAGATGCCCTCCTGCCACCCCTTTCCCGCATCCTCTCGGGGGTATGCTGAACCCACACGGTGGCCTTGGGAGCGGTGGAGGGATGACTCTGCGTCACCTTAACCATCCCCATCAGGGGTCACAGGGCTGGTAGCCTGTCCCATCCGTCACCGTATCCTGGTGGCATCTCATGGGGAGTGAAATGGGTTAGGGAACCATCTGGGACCCCCACCCTCCAACCAAACCTATAGGGAGCCCCCTCATCATCCCTCCCTCCCACTCCTGCCCCACAGCGGGGTGGGGGGAACCCCGACCCTGTTGCATGTGTGTCACCAAGTCTTGTGTGTCATCCCCCACCCATTCCCCCCCCCCGCTAAAAATTCTGGCTGGGGCGATGTGGAGGGATGAGACCCACAACCAGCCCGACCCATGTCCCTGTCCCCAGTGGGGACAGGCGGTTATGGGGCTGTGGGAGGAGGAGGTTGGGGCAGGCTTTCCTTCCTGGCCAGTGCCGCGCTGCCTATTACATCAACTCTGGTATTTCCAGTCCCCGCGGGGAGAAGGGAGGAGCGCGGGCTGGAGCGAGGAAAAGCCGAGAAATATTGGGGGATGCAGGGATTTGGGGGGCAGGAGGGGGGTCCCACGGAGGGGATTGGGGCCCTGCAGTAAGGTGCAGTGTCGGGGACCCCTGCGGTGAGGGCTGGCGCTGTGGCCCCTGGCCTCATCCTGGCTTTTGGGGCCGGGAAGGAAAGCGGCAGGAGAGGGGGGGGGGGAAAGGGGGGGAGGAAAAATCAAACCGGGGGNNNGAGAAGGAAAAATCTACACGTGGAAAACACCCGTTCCTGCAGCCGGGGCTTAAAGCAACAGGAAAGTTCCTGGGAAGCACAAAGGCAGCTCAAGGGACAAGGTGGGGGTGGCAGTGGTTTGGGGGGTACAAGGGACCCCACCTTTTAGGGTGCTATCTCAGTGACCACAAGGTAGAAGACAGAGGGGAGGATGCTGCGGTGCTTTGCCCCAGGCTCAGTTCTGCCCCAGAGTATCCCCCTGTGGGTGCCAAGCTGGGCTCTGGGGGCTATAAGAAGGTGGGGGTTGGGGGTTGTCTCAGGGAGGTCTCCAGAGGGGGGACGAGGTCCTGGTGTTCTCTTTGCCCAGGTGATGTGCAGAGGAGTGAGCCAGGGCGATGGCCCCGGTGTGGTGATGGATTTGGGGTCTGCACAGGCTGGATCCACCTGGCAGCGGGGCTGGGGACCCCCCCTGGAGTCACTCCTCAGGTCCCCCCTTTTTGTTTAATACTTCCAGCCTCCAGTTACCAACTGGGATCTGGTTTTATTCCTCCCTGGAGCTTGTTAAAAACATCGTGTGCAGGATCTGGCCTCATTTCAGATACAGTTTCAAGGGAAAAAAAAAAACCAACAAACACCCAAACAACAAAAAAACCCACCCCAAAATTGTCACAAAGAGCCAAATTCTAGAGGAGAGCTCCCTTTTTTTTTTGGCATAGTTTCCCCTTTGACACCTACCAAAAGTTTTTGCAACAGAGTGAAGGTGCTTGTCCAGGCCCTCAATGTGGTATCAGGCCTCCATGTGGGTCAGTTACCGCTATGAATTTGGGTCTTTTGGGGGGAAAAGGGGCTGGATGACATCATGTTTCCCTGACAATTTTTTTCCACAAGCCTGACCCCTCTTTTGAGGCCCCTGGATACCACCAAACCCCACCAAATGGGGTGGGGGGTTAAAATAAAAGCATAAAGGATGACATTCCAGGGGTTTTTACCCCCGGTGGATGCATTTGCCAGCACCCTGCAGCCTTTCCTCCCGACTCCCAGTGGGCAGGATGAATGCTGGGGGCAGTTCCTGGGACTAAAACCTGCAGAATTCAACCCAAATATTGAAGGTGCACATTGTGCCGGGGTTAAAAAAAACCCAAAAGTGTCAAAAGGCAAAGCTTCAGGGCTTTTTTCACCCCGATTGGATGCACTGTGCATGCAGCCAGCACCCTTACAGCTCAAATACTAGCAGGCAGGATGCATGCTGGAGGAGGTTACTGGGACCAAAACCCACAGAATTTGACCCAAATATTGAAGGTATTCATCGTGCTAGGGTTAAAAAAAGTTTAAAAAGCCAAAATGTCAGGTTTTTTTTTTAATCCAGAGACCACCCTGAAGCCTTTCCTCCTGGCGGGCAGGATCTGTGCTGGAGATGGTTCCTGGGACCAAACCCACAGAATTCCCCCCAAATTATGAAGTCATGAACCATTTCAGAGTTGGGGGGGGAAGAAAAAGGTGTAAAAAGCCAAAATTTCTGGATTTATTTATCCTGAGAGCACCCTTGAGCCCTTCCCCTCAGCTCCCACTGGGCAGGATGTGTGCTGGGACCAAAACCTGCAGAATTCCTCCCAAATTTTAAAACTCATGAATCACTTCAGAGTTGAAAAAAAACCAAAACCACCCAAACAACAACAAAACCCCCAAAGTAACCATACAGAAACGTGTGAAAAGCCGCTATTTCAGGGTTTCTCTTTTTCCCCTCCCGAGTGGATGCGCCCTGGTGGGCAGGATCCGTGCTGGAGGCGGNGGGCTGTGGGCAGCCTTGGGGTGCGGGCTGTGCCTGCTGGCCGGCGGGCAGGAGCAGGCGGGCGGCGGGCAGCCTTGGAGGCAGCTGATCCAGTGGGAGAACAACGGCCGCGTTTACAGCTTGCTTAACACCGGCGCCGAGTACGTCCCGGCGGGACAAGAGAGACCCGGAGGCAACCGGTTGCTGCTGGCGGGAGCGGTGACCGGAGGAACGGGCAGCGTCCGGAGACAGGCACCGGCCGTCCCGCCGCGGCCGGGCTCGGAGACGGTGCGGGGACAAACGCGGCATCCCTTCGGGTTCGGGCAGGTGCCCGAAAACTGGCGTGAAGGGCCGGTGGGCGACACGACGGCTTCGCAGCGGCTACGGCCCGCCGGCCGCTCCCGCCAACCTTCCTCCTCCGCCTCATCCTCATCTTTTGCCTACGCCTCCGTCGGGCAGCCGGCGTACCCCCAGTTCCCTTTCGCCCCCCAGTACGAGCCCTACGAGGCACCCCGGGCTTACGACGAGGCGTTCACCTATTACCGTAGCACTGGCACCGGGGGGGCCGCCGTGGCTTCGGCGGCTGCGGGTGCCAGCGTGGTGTACCCCTCCCAACCCCGGGCACGCTACGAGGACTACGGGGAGGAGCAGAGCCCCTATAGAGCCCAGGGTTACTACCCAGCAGCCGAACGCCCCTATGTGCCCCCTGCCCCTCAACCGGTGGATGGGCTGGACCGACGGTACTCCCATAGCTTGTATCACGACGCCGGGGGCTCACCAGAGCAGGGCAGCCCAGACTTGTACCCCAACCAGCAACCTGCTGGCCACGGTGTGGCATCGGCAGATAACCTTCAAGCTCCCACTGGGACGGGATACAGGGGCCAGTACCCACCCTACGAGCCACAGCCACCTTTTCGGGCGATGGAGCCTTATGGGGTTCCTCGCCCCGAGTCCTATCTGCCCGCCAGGAACCCTGAGGTGCCACAAGCCGTCCCCGATAGCCAAGCCCGGCTCAGCGTGGGCAGCGTCTACAGGCCCAGCCACGGCGGACGGGGTGAGTTTTGGGGGGAGCCTGGGGTGGTATGGTGCCCTGGGTGCTTCCTTACCCATCACCCAGGGAGAAGGCATCCTTCATACGCCCACATCTGGTGCTACTCACTCTTCAAGGATGCTGTCCTCCTGCTACGGTGACAAACATGGCCACGGGGTGACCAAGGGGCTGAGGCTGTTGGAGACCCTGCATGTTTTGGGAATAACCACTGAGGTGTTAAAAAGTGGGGAGGGGGTGCTCAGGGGCATGTCCCAGCAGGGTCTGGACTTGAGGTGCATCTGGGCTGTATCCCGCTTCATACTGTGCTTGTGGGATGGGTCTCTGCCATGTCCCACATCATCTGACATTTGTGGGGTTCATCTGCCATGTCCAGGGCCATGTGCTCCTGAGGGGGGTCAGTGCTGTATCCCAGGTCAGCCTGTGCTTTTGGGGTGGGTCTGTGCCACGTTCCAGGTCATCCTACCTTGATGGGATGGGTCTGTGCCATGTCCCAGGTTGTCCTGCCTGTGTGGGGTGGCTGTGTGCCATGGGCTGGGGACATGCCATGCTCCTGGGGTAGGACAGTGCTGTGTCCCAGGCCATGTGCCATGTGCCCTGTGCTGGGACAGACTTGATTCATTGGTGGGGGCTTTGTGCTGCCTCACTCAGGACCACTCACCCCCGTCGGGGCCGCAGCAGGGGACCAAGGTCACAGCAGGGACACTGTCACTTCACGTCCTACTGACCCTAATCCTGATGAAATCCCGTGGCTTTGGGCTGAGGCTTTGCCCAGAGTGTTTTTTTTGCTCCATGGTGAAATTGGAAGCAAGGCTGGAGGGCGTGAGGAGCAGCAGCTTGGGGGATCTTGCTCCCTGCCTGTCCCTTGAGATACACATCTCAGCTGGAGCCTCTGACACGTCTGACCCCATAACCCATCCAGTCCCATCCCTCGTTTTCTGAGAAAAAAACATCCCAGAGGGTTCGCACTGGGGGAATCGATCATCCCAGCCCTGCCCCATTGCGTGCGAGCAAGTAAACACAGCAAGAGCAGCCAGGCTGGGTCAGGCCGAGGTCCTGCTGACGATGTGTGGGAAAGGGCTTGGGGACAGGGTTTGTGCAGAGAGGATCTTCCTCCGGATCTCTGCCAGCCTCAGCGTGAGCAGCCATTCCTGCTGGGTGAGGGACAGAGGGGTGAGGTATTCAGGGGTGGGGGGATGCAGGATGACGGATAGAGGAGTGAGAGGGGTTTGCCCAGAGTGGGTGAGGGATGAGGGATGCAGGGATGAGGGGTCCAGGGGTGAGGGATGCAGGATGAAGGATGGAGGGGTGAGAGGGGCAGGAGATGAAGGGGTGAGGTATGAAGGATGCAGGGATGAGGAATCCAGGGGTGAGGGGTGAGGGATGAGGGATCCAGGGGTGAGGAATGCAGGGGTGAGGGATGTGGGATGATGGATAGAGGAGTGAGAAGGACAAGGGATGGAGGGGGGAGGGATGAGGGGTGGACGGGTAAAGGGANGGATGAGGGATCCAGGGGTGAGGAATCCAGGCATGAGAGATGCATGTTGAAGGATGGAGGGGTGAGAGGAGCAGGGGATGAAGGGGTGAGGGATGAGGGATGCAGGGATGAGGGATGCAGGGATGAGGAATCCAGGGGGGAGGGATGCAGGGTGAAGGATGGAGGGGGGGGGG
>VZTM01002761.1:270884-289807 GCA_013400555.1 Jacana jacana | reverse complement strand
CCCCCTGCCCCCCGCACCCCACCAGGGCTCCACAAGCAGCATCCTGTTGGCTCTACACAAAGGGTACTGTTGTTTCATACCCTAAATCACTCTACATCTTTTTTTGGATGCCCCTGGCAAGCTTTGGGGATAGTAAAAACCCTCTGATTTGGTTGTTTGAGCTGCAGCAGCTCAGCCCTTTTCTGGTAAAATGAAAAGAAAGAAAGTTTTGGTGATGGATGTCTCCCACCCTGCTCCTAGTAGAGATCCCACCACCTTTTGGAGCTGGGACTGGCTTGTGCCTGTCTCAACATCCCCCAAACCCACCCGGGTGAAGCTTTACAGGCCAGCATAAAACCTTCTGCCTGTCCCTCTCACCATCCCGTAGGAGCTGCTGCCCCATTGTTGCTGCTGCTGGCAGACCCAGGCCTTCTTCATGTTTAAAATACCTTGAGACGGGCGCTGGCGTAGGAATGCGAGGGATTCCAGCAGGCTGAGCCCCGTGCGTCAGGGAGATAACTGCCCTGGGTGATGCTGAATCAGTAAATAAGTGGCTGCCCCCTCTCCCTAAGCGGGGGGTAGAAGCATCATTGCTTGGCCAGGTCCTTGGCTGCAAGGACTACAGGAGATGACTGCCCTCACCCCATCGTATCCCAGAGAGCTGCGGCTGAGGGGACAGCTCTGGAGGGAATTTGTAGGTCTCTGGGTACCAGGGCTTGGTCCCAGTAGGAGAATAACCCCCCCACACACGATGTACCACCTTGTGCTTACACGGATCAGCTGAGCAGAGGTGGATCCCAGGTGGAGAAACATGCCCAGACTCCCATGTTTATGGGAAGAGGGGATTTCTGCTCTCAGGTTAGCCCTTGCCTGCACCAGCTTGTCCCATCTTGACTCCAAGCACAGCAGGACGTTGGCCATGGACCAGCACCGNCCTGCAGAGCTGCAACCTTTCTTTTTGATATCTGCTGCCCTTCCCCAGCTCTTTGGCTGCTGGTTTGTTTTGTTACCGTCAAGGAAGGTGGGGTTAGAAGCAGCCAGAAGCCAGCCTCCCCGCACCCATCGCTCCCTGCCCCGCACCGCAGCACCCCGCTTTGTATCCCACTGCCCCACACACAGAGGTGGGCATTGCCTCACAGCCCAGAAACAGGGAAAGCTCCCTAAAAATAAACCCCACATGCTTTCAAGCCTCATTTATTGGAGTTTTTGTCCCTTCTTNGTGATGCTGAATCAGTAAATAAGTGGCTGCCCCCTCTCCCTAAGCGGGGGGTAGAAGCATCACTGCTTGGCCAGGTCCTTGGCTGCAAGGACTACAGGAGATGACTGCCCTCACCCCATCGTATCCCAGAGAGCTGCGGCTGAGGGGACAGTTCTGGAGGGAATTTGTAGGTCTCTGGGTACCAGGGCTTGGTCCCAGTAGGAGAATAACACCCCCCACACCCCCACACCCCCCCTTGATGTACCACCTTGTGCTTACACGGATCAGCTGAGCAGAGGTGGATCCCAGGTGGAGAAACATGCCCAGACTCCCATGTTTATGGGAAGAGGGGATTTCTGCTCTCAGGTTAGCCCTTGCCTGCACCAGCTTGTCCCATCTTGACTCCAAGCACAGCAGGACGTTGGCCATGGACCAGCACCGTTGGAAAAGTGTGTGAGCTCAGGGTTTTTTTTGAAGGAGGCAGAGACAAGAAAGTCTCCAGGCACTGGACAAGCACAAACCCAGTGGTTTTCCCCTTGTTGCATAAACCACATTTTTTTAGGTACATCTCATATTTCCTTATAACATAGAGTTTTAAGCCAAAAAAGTTGTCATCACACAATGAGGTCAGCACTGCTGCTGAGCATCACTGGAGCTGGGGATGCTGCCCAGGAAGGAGCAGGAGCTGCTGGAGAAGAACAGCTACTCTGGAAAGCCAGAGAGCGTTGCCCCATCCCAAATTTCTCTGTAGACCAGATTTGTCTGATATTCGTCTTTCCACCTGAAGCCAGGTGAGGTATTTTGGTTCAAGGGCTGAAGAGCAGCTGTGGAGAGCAACACAATGAGGGGGCTTCACTTAAAACTCTCCTCCATGTTTCTCAGCAAACCAGATAGTCCCCACTCAGAGTACATGAGCTGAGACGGTTGGGGCATGGAACTTCTGGAGAAGATGCTGACCAAGAAGGAAAGAGTTATGTGCAGATATAACACGTTAGCAACCACAACTCATGGTCTGGGATGTTCAGGTAAGGAAATATTTCTTCTCCAGGAGGATTGTGACACCCTCAGATGTGCGTGCAGAGGTGAGGAATCGCCATCCACGGATGCTCCCAACCTCAGCCACACCAACACAAGGCTGATACATCTGGTGTTGTAATGGAGACCTTCCAAGATCCTTTCTATCCTTGCTCCCGTGCCCTTCTCCTCTTCCTTTCTGCCCCAAAAGCTGACAACTCACAGGGGATGGTGAAAACTTCTGCCAGTACTCTCCCTACCTCCCACTTTGCTGCAAGACAAGGACCAAACCCTTACAGAAAGGGTCAGATTATATGGATGAGGAAAGAAGCTATACTGACAGCCCCAACCTAAGGCCAAGTGCAGCTCCCTGATCCAACCCAGAATTAATCTTGCAATTTTTTGGGAGGGCAAACTTGGGGAGAGCAACCAAGGGAAGGGATGGAACTGTGGTTTAGGTGGCCCAAATTCCAAAGAGACCCCAGTATTAGGTGACATCTTACCAAAGGGCATGCAGTCAGGGTATCCAGGGTGCTGCATGGCATCCAACGACATGGCAGGCTGTGCAAGACACCACTGCACTGTCCCACACAGCCCAGGCTGCTTCCCTGGAGCAGGCAAAGGAGTTGTAGACCTTCTCCTGGCCCCTGAAAAACTAGCTCAAGAGGTGTCCACGCTGCAAGGAGGCCCCAGCTGCTCACAGGTCCCGGTTTTCCCTGAATCCAGCCACCTGAATTTGCTCTGATAACAAACACTGCATCCCAAGACGTTCAGCTGGTCCAGCTCCCACCACTCATTGCCTGCAGTGGGGACCTTTCCCAGCTGGTGGGGAGCAACAGGTCTTGGGTTTGGGGCAGAAACATCTCATCTCACCATTACAGCTGAAAGGCCCGAGTTTCAAAGCAATGGAAGGAGGGGAAAAAAAAATAAAAATTTTAAAAGGCAAGTGTGACTCAGGCATGTCAGAACATCATCCCCCCTGGGAGAAAAAGGGGGGAAGTTGGGGCAGAAATTCCAGTCCTTACCCCAAGGACTGTTTATACATTTCATCCAAGGCTCGTTCCATACAACTATGTGTAAACAGTCCTTGAGGCAGGGACTGGAATTCCTGCCTCCGTCTGTCCAAGAAAGAGCTCAACCCACCGACCCTTGAGCCCCCCCCGCCCCAACCCCCCTCATCCAGCAAAGCAGAATTTCTCTCCCAGAAACAGCTCCAGGCAGGAGAAAAGTGGTCCAAGTTTTATTACACCCTTAGGTCCCCTTGGCTTATTGAGTAAAGGGTTACCAGTATGGAGCTGACCCAAGTAGCTCCAGAGAAAGAAAAAATGCTTTGAGGCTTCCTCAGTCCTTAAATTCATAGTCTGCCTGGTTGTAAAAATAAAATTAAATTAAAGAAAAAAAACCATGTTGAAACCAGGCCTTTAAACTCCAGAACTCCTAGAACAGCAAGGATCAGGAGGCCGAAAGCAGTAGTTATGGCCAGCCCCAATACCATCCACAAATGACCTGCAACTCAGAAGGTAGGACTCCGGCGGTGGTTATGGCCAGAACCAGGACCTGCCACATAAACCATCCTCCTTCCCTGGGTCCCTCATGATGGCACCCTCCTAACTGGGTGATACTGCCAGCCGTGGATGAGGTGAGGTCCAACTACAACATCTGCTTCTCTCGCCAACATCTGAAAGGGAGGACCTTTGAGCACTCACAAGCTTGTTTGAACACCTAGCTGTCCCAGGCCTTGGATGACCCCTGAGGAGCCGAGGGGTGGTGAGGCAGCTCCAGCCATCTGACTCTGTGCAAGTTGCCACGGTGGTAACAAAGCCCAAGAAGCACGCTGAGACCTAGCAAGCAAGGAGGGCAATTCTCTACAGACACATCTTCCTTGCCATCAGGAGGGACTGTGGAGACTCCTAGAGGATCTGGCCAAGCCACAGCTCCTCATCACATGCAGGAGTGGACAACCTGGGTGCCTTCCACAGGAGCCCATCCAGAAGAGAGCCTGGTGAGCAGCCCATCCTTGCAGCAGGAATCTTTCACACACTTTGGGGTCTTCTAGGAGAGACCTCTGGGAGGTCTATGGAGATGCCACAAACCGCCCTGCCTCAATGCTTATACCCTGTAAGGTCTACCCAAGGCTTCAACCCTCTGATCACCATTTACCTGAGTTGTGGAGCCCACCATTGCCATCTGGCACATCTTCCAGCAGGTTGTCATCCTTGGAAAAGTTATGTGGGACACTGAACAGCCGGTCCCAGGCTAGTCTGAGCAGCTTTGCTGCTGCAACACCATCTGGTTCCACCCCTTGTGGTTACCATAAACCTTCATCACCTTGACACCAGCGATGTCAAGACATTTGTGTTTTGGACTTCCTTTTTCCAGAGGTGGAAGTGGAGACCTAAGTGTGCAAAGAGGAACCCAGTGAGAGTGGCCCTGCATGGGCAGGGATGGAGATGTCTTTTGCCCATGGAGCAACAGTCCAACAAGCCTGACCACATGGGTTTGTTCCTGCCCAAAACAAGCACTCTTTTTGCCCAGATGGTCTCTGCTGCTCTGGGGTCACCCAGCACCATGTCCTCATTTCTGGCATGAGGTCCCTTGGCTCTCCTTGGGCTTTGGCCCCTCCAACCACCTTGGTCAAGGTTCTGCCTGACAAGAGTCAGGAAAATTTTCTGCTTTGCAGAAGAGCTGGGCAATAAATCATCTGTCGTCTTGTTTCAGCTCTGGCAGGCAGGGCTAAGCCCTCCTGACCCCAGGCTGGGGACATGCTGGGCAGAGGGGCACCCTGGGAGTCCCTCAGGTCCCTCAGCCCCGGTTCTACAATGGCTGGACCAGGGGGCAGGCAAAAGCAGGCAGATCTGATGCCAGACAAGTCCTTCCTGCACTATGGGACTGAAAACCAAAGGAGAACTTGCCTTCACCATTCTTGAAGGCCACTTCTGCTTAGGTGGGGCTCTGCCCTTCTTGTGCAAGATGTGTCTGGGGGCCCCAAATCCATCACAAACCACTTGCACCACCTCTCCCTGGCCAGCCTTGGATGTGGGCAGGGTCCAGGCAGGAAAGGACTTGTAAGCCACCGTGGCTGAGATACCTTCAAGGGACAACATCTGCCCTGGCTCTGCCCTGTCCCAAACCACCTTGGCTGATTCTCCCCTTTCAAAAGAGAACTTGGAAAGCAGTAGCCAAATGCCAAAGCTCAAGCAACCTTGGAAGGGTTGGGGGCAGCCCCAAATTAATGCTGGGTAACCCCACGAGGTGAAAATCCCAGAGCAATGCAAACCCGCGTCTCACCTGGAGGGAGTTTTCCATGGCTGGAGCTGGGGGGTGCTTCTGAAAGCAGAAAACCACAGCAAGCTGAGAAGAGGGCAAGCAACGCTGGGGGCATCTAAGAGCAGCATGAAAGGAGAGAGCAGAAGGTACAGGTGACTCTGGGGCCACCTCCTTGGAGGGTCACCACCTCTCGGAGGGGCTACAGAGGCTGAAATCCAGCAGTGAGCTCTCAGGCTGGGCCGGAGGGGTGGCTCCAGCCCTCCCACTCAGGTTTGCTGCTTTCCCACCCATCCCAGAGCCACAAGCTGGGAGGTTGCACGTGCTGGGGAAAAAAAAAAAAAAAGAAAGAAAAAAGATAATTAGTAGGATCATGCTGTTCCCCAGCGCGTTATGGCCGTGCAGCAGTGAGGGCTCATTGGTGGGGGAGATGCCACCTTCCCAAAACCAGCAGAAGACCAATGCACTGTTCATCCCAGAGGATTTATTGGCACAGCAAGGTGGGACGAAGAGCCTGGTCTCCACAGAGACCTTTAAAGGGTTTTCCAAGCAGCTGCTGTCCACTGCAGACATTCTGGCTTGCAGACCCTCACCTCCTCCTCCGCTTCCGACGTCTGGTGCTGGTCTTCCCAGCACACTTGCCCCTGGATGTGGTGCCTTCCCCCTCGGAGGCTGGGCTGCGGGGCTCCAAGCACACTGGGCTGCGGGGCTCCAAGCACACTGTGCTGGCAGGGGAGGTGGGAGGAGAGGGTCTGCTGGGTGAAAGGACCATGGTAGCCACTGGGACCAGTGGTCCATGCTCCTGTGGGGTGCTAGAGGGGAATAACTCCAGCAGGTCAGAGGGCAGCGATGGCCAGTCTACATCTGTGGTGAGGGGCTGCTGTGGGCTGGCCACAGGCTGCAGCAATGGTCCCACAGCAGAGGTGATGGTGGCCATGGAGCAGGCCATGGCCCGGATCTCCCGGGTCACGGACACCAGGTGCCTGTTTGCCTTGAGCTGAGCTTGCAGAAGGCGATCCCCAATCTTCAGGAGCTCATCTGCTTGCTGCATGTTGGATCTGGCCCAGCTACTGAAATCCTGCTGCAGCGAGACCAGAGAGTCCTGGATGCTCCTGGGAAGAGGCACAGTATCCCAATGGGCTGACCTCGAGTCTTTCTCTGCTTCTTCATCCCTCTGAATCAGACGGGCTGGAGGTATGGGTTCGGTGGGTGACATATCCCCTCCCTGGTCTGGACACGCCTGTCCTCTGCTGATAGAGGAGCCTGGCATGTGGGCACAGAGCTCATGGTTGGCAGACAGGCCTGTGGGGAGACCTCCATGTGGTTGGCAATGCTCCCTGGGAGGCTTGAGGCTGAGGATCACAGTGGAATCATCTTCAGACAGGGAGTCACACCGGGGATCAGAGGTACCTGTGGTGAGGAGGGAGGCTGAAGGGAGCAGGAAGGGAGAATCCAGGATCAGAGGGTCCCTCCTAGCCCCTCTCAGTGGGGAGGAGAGGGGAGACAGAGGGATGATACCTACCACACAACAGAGACACAAGGAGTAGGATGGGAGGCAGCTTGTTCCCTGGTAACCCCAATCTCCACCTAGGACACCATCCCTGAGCTCTTCACTGGACTGTCTATAGCCCATGAGTTTGCCCTGGGGAGCTCAGTGGTGGAAGCCCAGAGAGGGCCAAGGAGGACACTGGTCATAGCCCAGGTCTGAAGACAGCAGCAGGGGCATGGAGAAGCCCCTGCAAAGTCTCTTCCTCCCACTGTTTTCCCACCTTCCCACCTCCCCACCTTCATTTTCTCGAAGGATCTGACCAAACCCAGATCCTCCAGTGTACCACCCCTGCACACACCACAAATGCCAAGGCCTTCACCATTCTCTAAACACCAGCATCTCTACCACAGCGCTGCTGCTGAAGAGCTGGGTGAAGACCTGGGAAAACCCACCAGCTGTCATGGACCTCTCACTCTGCTGCTCCTGGGGAACATTTTGCCTTCCCAGCTGGACATCCCAAGGCAGTAAAACAACAACACAAAAGGGGAATTGCCCCAGGTGGTTTTGGACAAAGGCTGAGCAAAACCAAACTTGTTGGAGATCTGAGGAGCAGAAGTGGTGAGTGTAAGTGGTGAGCAAAACACTCAGGCATAGAGGACTATTATGACCCCAAAGTGACCCAAACTTGTCACCAGCACAACCATTTTTGAGAGAGGACGTGGAGCTGATCCAACCCTTCAACTCACTTCCTCCTGGCCAATGCCAGCCTGTGTGAGCCCACATTCCATAAGCCTTGTCCCCAGGTGCCACTCATCTCCCTTGTCCTTCAACCCAGAGCATGGCTTCATCCATGTTCCCTCCCTGTGCTGGAGGCACAGGTCCATCAAGTCACCAGGTGGAAGGAGAACTGAAACCTGTGGAGAATATGGTCTAACTCTGCTTTTGGTCCTCCCCTCCCCAGCCTTCTAGCCAAATGCCTCCTCACCTGGGTGCCCCATTATGCGCTCCTCCAGTGCCTGCAACCTGGCTCGACACTCAATGAATTCCCTGGCCTGCGTTCGGTCCCCAACCACCGGTGGCTGCAGCTGCTGCAGCTCCTCCAGAGAGCCCTTGATGAAGGGCTGCATGTCCATCACCTCCTGCTCGGTGGCGTAGAGCTTCATCTTCTCCACCAGTCGCTTGCCCGCCTCCATCCGCTGCAGCACCCTCTCCACCTGCTCCAGCTCCTTCGCCAGCTCCTGACGGCCCTGCTCCTGCCCTGCTTCCACCAGCCCCAGAAGCTCCTCTTCCTCCCGCCGCACCAGCCCCACCAGCTGCTCCACGCGCTGACGGATCAGCTCCCGCATCTCCCGCTGATCCCGCTCCAGCCGGGCGGCCTCGGCCTTCAGCCCCACGTAGGTGGCCTCCAAACCCCTTCTCTTCTGCTGCAGCTGCTGGCAGAGGGTGCCCAGCTCCTCCTGCCGGCGCTGGGTCTCGCTGGGGATGTCGCAGAAGGGGGCGTGATGGCTGTCCAGCAGCGCACAGGAGCAGCACAGGGCCCTCTTGCACGTCTTGCAGTAGATGCTGTGGGGCCAAGAGCAGTAATTTTGAAATCTATTCATTTATTCATTCAATCATTCGTTGGATTTAAGTTACCACCAGGTTTGGGCCAGGTNGCTGATGGTTGGACTTGATGATCCCAGGGGTCTCTTCCAACCTAAATGATTCTATGATTCTATGATTTCTATGAAATGCAACAACTCCCCTCAATGTTGGTTCACTATCTCCATAGGGTCTCTGCTCTTTCGTGCTCCTCTGCTGGGCTGGCTAAAGTCACCGCAGTGACTATGCAAGGACTATGGTAGGCGTCCATAGAATCAGAATTGCCTGGGCTGGAGGGGATGTTTCAGATGATGGAATCCAACCATCAACTTAATACTGACAAAACCCATTACGTCCNGTTTGGGCCAGGTGTTTGGTTTTAAACTCTCTCAAATGCAACAACTCCCCCCAATGTTGGCTCACTATCTCCATAGGGTCTCTGCTCTTTCGTGCTCCTCTGCTGGGCTGGCTAAAGTCACCGCAGTGACTATGCAAGGACTATGGTAGGCGTCCATAGAATCAGAATTGCCTGGGCTGGAGGGGATGTTTCAGATGATGGAATCCAACCATCAACTTAATACTGACAAAACCCATTACGTCCCGTCTTAAATACCTCCAGGGGTGGTGACTCCACCACCTTCCCGAGCAGCCTCTTCCAATGTCTGATAACCCTTTCATGCCCCACAAGGGCAGGGAAGAAATGAGCTTCTCTGCCCTTCCACCAGCGCTTATTGGAGTGATCGTCCTGGTTTTGGCTGGACAGAGTTAATTTTCACAAGAACCTGGGAGGGGGCACAGCCAGGACAACTGACCCAAACTAGCTCAAGGGCTGTTCCAAGTCATATGATGTCACGCTCAGAATATAGAGGGGGTGTTGGCTAGGGGTGAGAGGGGAGCAGGAATGGCTGCTCCGGACTCAGCTGGGCACTGGGCTCCATTCCACGTGCTGAGCAATTGCACTGTGTATCACTCACTTTATGTATTCTTTAATCAGTGACCTCGTGGTAATTAGTTGCCAGCTGGGGCTAATCCGCAACAGCACCTGAATCATCTCCAAGTTGGTCTAGCACCATTAGCAAAACTCACCCTTCTCTGTTCTCCATCACAGCAGCTGAGGCAACAGGCCTTCTTCTTGTTCAGCTCCACCAACCTCACCCTCCACACCCTAGCAAGGAACACCCCATGCGTTCCCCTCCCTCATATCCATCATCAGTTGAACCAAACCCTCCTTCCATATCCTAGAGCCTGACGGTCACTGCTTCCCACCCATCTTCTCCATGACAAGGTGGCTTCTCCACAACAAGGCGACAATCAGGGTAGCAGGGGGACAGGGACTCCCTGCTCAGTCCCATCATGGACTCCCTCCATGCCCTAGAGGACATCAGGGCACTACTTCCCACCTATCTTCCCCATGTGAAGGTGGTAATTAGGACAGCAGAGGGACAGGGACACACTGCTCAGTCCAATCATGGACGAGCCCAAAGAGATGTGTGACAAGAAACCACCTAGGTGGGGATAGACCTACCTTACAATCTGGCTCTTGTGGGTTGGATTGGAGCAGAACATGTTACCGGTCTTCCTGGCGCCCTTGAGGAACTCCTTAGCAGACCGTGCCCTGATGTCCATCACCCTCATAGCTTTGTGGCTCTCCCTCTTCAGGTAGTGCTGGTGGGCCTCGAAGCACCTGGTGCAGAGGAACTCCTCGCACTCAGGGCACCAGAACTCGCCAGTTTTCTTACAGTTACCACAGAGCAAGTCAACTCCATCAATGACCTTCTTGTATATGCTGAGCCTGGCCTGCAGGTTGGTGAAGAGCAGGTTGTCCAGGTCAGGGATGCCACTGACCTGCAGGATGGCTGTCTGGCACATGGGGCACTGCCCTATGGACTTGTTCTTGCTCAGGCAACTGAGGCACAAGGTGTGGAGGCAAGTAAGGAGCTTGAGGTTGGGTGACTCCTTCCGACAACCCTCACAGCAGATGAACTGGAATTCATCTTCTAGGAGCTTTGGGAGGGAAGAGAGAAAAAGGAATGAACACTGAGATAGGTTTTTTAAAGCTTCTAAAACCAGATCCTGGCAGGAAGAAGTAACCTGCAAACCCTACTTGGAGCAACCAGTGAGCAACCACTTCCTACCAGTGATGATGAGGTCCCGTAAACAGGCAGGACTGCATCTGGGTAAAGTCAGATGGACGGGGCCTTGCTCAGAGCTTCTTCTCCCCCTAGCAAAGAGGGACCAGTATGGTCCCCCTGGCTGTGGGGCTGGGGATGCTGCAGAGGGGCAAAGCAGAGGATGGGGCACAGAGGAAGCATCCAAGACCCCTGGATGACCCCCTGGCAGGGTGGGGACCGCCCTCCCAGCCACCCCCTCTCACTCAGCCCCATCCCTCTGGCCTCCTGCCTGGACCAGCCTCCCAACCAAACCGGGGAAGGGGAAGAACACCCCAAAACTCTTACCCCATCACCCTCCCCACGCCACACCTTGGGGCTGGGGACTCCCTGGTGGCCTGGATCTCCCTCTCCCGAGCCCCTCCTTACCCCCCTGGTTCCTGCCCGCCCGCATCCCCCCGGCATTCATCCCTGGTCCAGCCGCCACTCACCCGGGGGCTGGGGTGAGAGCCGGCCATGGTGGGGTGGGAAGGGCCAGTAGACGCCCCCCCCGGCCCCTGCCTGCGCTGCCCGCACTTTCGGTTTCTGCCGAGCTGCCAGTAACTCCTCCTTCTTCCTCCTCCTCCTTCCTCCCAACGCACCCCCTCTCCGGAAAGCGCTCCCGGCCATCCTGGGAAAGCAAGCCCGGCGGAGCGAAGGGGACAGACACCTACCCCAAGAGCACCCCTCCTCCCTAAGGCTCTTCCCCAAAAGGCATTTCCCCGAGGAGCAACATCCCCAGGAACTGCAGTGTCCTGCTGTGAGGGTGGGGTGAGGGACTGTCGCGTCCCGTCCCCCCCCTGTCCCTTGGAGAGCGTTTTCACATCCCTGTTTTGGGGGGAGAAGACCTGAGGGGGTGGTTGTGTCCTCATTCTCATCCTCCTTTATCCCTTCCTGCAGGGCATCAGTACCCTCCCACACCCCAGCCATCTGCACCATGGGGACCACCACGAAAAAGGGGGACCACCAGGAACACCTGGGGTTTGCCCAGCCTGGCAACTCCAGAAGGATCTCCAAAGCTTGGGGCTAGGGTGGTGCCACCCAACCTGCAGGCCTTGAAGAAGACATTCAGCAGGTGGTTTGGTCTGAATGGACCCATGAAACATCCAACCCTTGACATGTTCTTCTTGCCCCCCATTTTCTGACCAGCAGCCCCTTCCATGGACAGGCCAGGCTAGCAAGGTGTCCACTGGTCCAGCAAAACATCTTGGGGGCTGGTAAAGCTGACCTGGAGCTCCAAGACATTTTAACCCCTGGGGTGCTGGGTGCCATCAGGGGATCTGAGCATCCTGAGAAGCCGTGCTGTATCCCAACAGCTCTTCCTCACCCTGGCAGGAATCGGTGTGTTCATCATGACCACATGGTGAAGATGGAGTCACACCAGGCAGCAGCTCCCAGGCCCTGGCCAGCACATGGCCACCCTGAGGTCCTTTGGGGAAACTGAGGCAGGAAGGTGTGCAGCCCTGTTCGCCTACCGAAGGCATCAGCCCACCACCACCCAAGCACAAGGCTGCAAGACCAGGTTTATTGTCCATGGAGAGGTGATAGAAAGGAAGCTTACAAAATAAATAAATATCTATATATGCCTACATATGGTCCACATGCCCCCCCCCTCCTCCCCACCCTGGGACAGACCTCACAGCACACATGCAAAAGCACTTTGAAGCACAAATTAGCACAATGACTTATTCCAAACTGCTCCAGGGTGGGTGTGGGGGGGGGAGGTTGAGGCACGGGTAGCTCTGGGAAGCTCGCTCCCCAGATTGCCACCTTTGCCTTTTCCCCATCAATGGCAGCCTCCAAGCAGCACTGCCACACTGGACCCAACCCTCACCCGCTGGTGACATCCCAGCCTGGTCCAGGCAGCCCTTGTGCCCCATTTTAGCTGCCCACCCCACAATGACTGTCCTTGGCCATGTCCCCAGGGTCCTCCCTGTCTTGTCTACTCAGCTTGTGCCCCTTCCAGTCTGAGATGAGGGGGCATGCAAGACAATTTGAGGGGGCAGCAGGACACTGGTCAGTGCCCTGGTGACATCCTGGCCAAGGAACCTGGAAGCAAACTGGCATGTATCGGGGTGCCAACTTGTTCCCATCCTATGACAGTTCAGCAAAAGGATGGGCAGGGTGGGTAAAGACAAGGACAGGCAATGGAGCTCAGCCTCAGTTTCCCTGCTCAGGTCTTCACCCAACTTCTGCAGCCTCCACGGGGAAAGCAGCAGGAGCTCCAACAGGGCAAGGCCCCCACCAGGCAGCACCCCTATACGTGTGTGTCGTCGTCCCCCCCCCTCCCTTCACACACCTACAAAGACACATGCACACAGACACCCCCCCCACACGCGTGCTCTATCTATGCTGTTTCATCGCCTTGACGAGCTCCTCCAGCTTCAGGGCGAGGTGCAGGTCACCCTTCACCTGCAGCTTCCCGCTCATGTAGGCATTCAAGGGGCGCAGGTCACCCGAGAAGAGGTCCTGCAGGTCTTTCTCCGCCACCTCCAGAATGACATCGGGCCTGCCCTCAGGCACACCTCGGCCAGCTCGCCCACTGCCTGTAGGACATGATGGATGGGAGAGGGAGAAACAGCTGACTTAAGGATTCAGCCTCGGCTGCTGGTGTTTTCCCCCCTCCTATTCCATAAGGGTTGAGTTGGGCCAAGTGACAGACGAGGGCTTTGCAGGGGACATCTGGAGACAGGAGCCCCTACTCCTTATGGAGACAAATTTCTCTTCTTTCGTTCCACCAATGTCTGGTTATGGCGGTCCACCTCCAAGCCCTGTAGGAACTTTTGCCATGATGTGCTGGTTTTTGCTGGGATAGAGTTAATTTTCTCCATAGTCACTAGTATGGGGCTACCACTCAAAACATGTCCCCCCTTCTTCGTTCTTCCCCCAGCTTTTTATTGCTGAGCACCATGTCATATGGCATGGAACATTCCTTTGGGCAGTTGGGGTCAGATGTCCTGGCTGTGTCCCCTCCCAACTTTTTCACCTACTCACTGGTGGGTGGTAAGAGGAGCCAAGAAGGCCTTGACTCAGCACTAAGAAAAACATCCACGTGTTACCAACACTGTTCCCAGCACAAATCTGAAACGTGGCCCCATGCCAGCTACTGTGAAGAAAATTAACTCTATCCCAGCCAAAATGATCACACATGGCCACCAGGAAAACCATCAGCACCCATAGGTGAATGGGACTGGATGGTGGGAGGACATCTTCCAGCACGGCAATGGCCCATGGTGTTGCCATGTCCTGCCATCACGATGCCCTTGGGCTGGTGGCACAGAAAAGACAACAAACTCTGAGGTCTCTGGGCCATCCCACTTGGCCAGCCACGAGAAGACCTGGCTGCCAATTTCCTATCAACACTCTCTTTCTGAAGGAAAACTCATGGGTTTAGCCCAAACCAAATTCTGCTTCAGACTTCCAGGGAGTGTGGACTCAAGGCCATCATCACCAAACTGCAGTGCTCAGCTGATGGACCCTGGGGTGCCTGTCCATGGAGCTACCAAACAGGCCTGGTTTGGGACCACCTACCACCAAACTCAGTGGGGTGTGAAGCATGCAAAGGGGTGACAGGCATGAAACACCCTCCCACCTCCAACACAGCAACCCAAAAGAGTGGTGACCTGAGGAGAGGTCTATGAAGTATGTGCTCCAGGTGCCGCTGGGCAGGGCGATGTTGACCTGGTAGGATGCTCCCACCTGGGTGACCAGGGCCTCAGAGAGGACAGGCCCTACTGCCGAGAGCAGTTCGTCTGCACTGGGCTTTCTCCAGGCACTGCCAGCAGTGGGGAGGAGGGCAGTGGTGGGAGGCTCCACCTCGTTCACCATCTCCACGTTGTCTGCTGGGGACAAAGGGAGAGAAGTATGTTGAGGGGACACCTTTGAGCGGTGAACTTTGCTTATCTGCATGAGCCCACCAGAGGTGGTCCCTGGTGCAGAGAAACCCACTTATCCAGCAAGTATCCAGCTAAGCAAGAAGAGGACAACATGTTTTTGCCAGTTCCTACTGCCTGCTCCTCTGTCTACCACGGGTTACTCTTCCCCTGCCTCCAGGGGGTGGGAAACTGTCTCCAAAAGAAACAGTGGGGTACAAATTGGTGCAAGGTTTCTGGGGTAGAAAGGTTGTGTCCTGCCACTGTGAGAGAAAAACTTAAGGTACTTTTTTTGCAAAGCAAACAGCCTGGTTGGTGTTTGCCAAAGAACTTCTGGGTCAGCTGGGGTTGAGGTGTTGTTAGGGAGTTCCTAAGGGCAGAAAAGCTTCCCGGGGACGTGCGAGAACATGGGAGAAATCCCTCGACACGGGAGAAATCCGTCTCTGCCAAGACACGGGGCTGGAGGTTTGACTGAGACCAGGGAACTGGAGCAATACTGCCAAATAAGGGAATGAACAAATAAGTGAAGTAATCGATACAGGTGGGGTGATGAAGAGTAGATTAGATGTGGTGTTGAGGGATCTGGTGTAGGGGAGAACTTGTAGAGTGGGGCTGATGGTTGGACTCCATGATCCCAGGGGTCTCTTCCAACCTGAATGATTCTATGATTCTATGACTCTATGGGGAGAAGCAAAGGAGGGGGGGACACAAACAGAAGGAGCCTTGGGCATCTCTGATAGGCTGGAACCTCTGGAGTACCCAGCCGGGGGAGGAAAGGAGGGAGGGAAATTTCGGCCAGGAATAGGGAACACAAGCAAAACACGCCACAACCCAGTGTGCCAGCTTCTGCTGGGTCACCCCCTCTTGCTCTAAGAATGTTTAAATAAAATGTGCTTTGTCTTGATCACCGCCTGGGCCCTTGTTATCAGACAAGGAGCGTTTCGTACCCCACCACGCCTGAGGTGGTCCTCCCTCCTTCCCCCTGCAGCCCTATTTGTGCTGTGCTCGTAGGAGCGGCACGGTATGTCCCAGACTTTGACTCCTCTTTCAAAGAGCCAACAGACACAAAGGTCATGGGACAGGAGGTACCTTCCCCCCAGCAGAGAAGCAGTGGCCCTGGGTTGATTACCTGCCTCCGTAGCGCCGGTCTTGCTGCCTCCCAGAGGCACTGTGTGGCTGAAGAAGTGGGCAGCCAGCTGCTGAATGGTGCCATCCAGCCCCTCCAGCCCAGCTATGGGTGGCACAGTGGCCAGAGGGCCCACCAGGTTCTCCCGGGGTGGCTGCAGCACAGCTTCCATGCTCAGCTCCACCCTGTCCACCTCCAGGCCCCAGGACTTGGTCATGTCGTTAATCTCCAGCTGCAGAGACAGGAAGAAATGGAGAGGTGTTGGCATCCCAGACAGAGCAGGGTATGGCCATAGAGATAACCCACCGCAGCCCTCCTATCCATGGACATCCCATAGCTCATACTTCTGCTATTCACCAGCTTTAGATGTGGGGCGGGATTGCTCCTCTGCCACCACTCTGTCCTACTTCTCTCCCCAAAAACCCTTTCCAGTTTGGAGACTCCTCTAGACATCTTCCTGGTGGAGATATGAAGGTTGAATTTAAGTCTGCCAACAATACATAGGCTTTTCTGTGGGGCCAAAGCCCTTCAAGATAAGCCCCAGAGCTCCAGAGATGCACGGGCTGAAGGTATCTACTCCCCACTAATCACCATGTCCAGTTCCATGGCCAGATGGACTTTCAGCAGCTCCAGTTTTCCCTTACTGTTACTTCTACACCAAAAGCATGAGGATTTGGGGGCAAGGGGGACACTGTGCAGGGCTGAGACAGTCCTCACCAGCAGCTGTTCCCCGATCTTCAGCTTCTCCACCTGGATCTCACGGAGGTTCTTCTTCCCCAGGGTCTTGGTCATGGCATTCTGCGCAGTCATCCGGGTGGCCACGATGAGGTCCTTCACCATCATGACAGACAACACGGGGTCCCACACCCGGTACTGGACATCGGCACCCATGGAGATGATTGCCCCATCCTTGGAGGTCAGCTGGAGCAGAGGAGAGTCAGGATGTCTGCTCCATGGCCCAACCCTTCTGCATAGAGCCTGGGAGCAGAGGCATTCACTTCTTTCCCATCTGACAAATAGCTCTAGATTTCTTTATTAAGAGGATTAGTAGAAACAAACCCAGCCCAAATGATGAATTTGGGGCTAGTCCGAATGGTGAGGCCAGTTTCCAGCACAGGGCAGTTATCGAAAGGCATCTGGGAAGAATAGGGAATGATGGTTTTGAGATGCCTCCAGCCAGGAATATGGCATTGAACAAGGTGTGCAAAGTCAAGAGGAGCTTTTCAGCAGCGGGCAGGTAAGGACTTTGGGTTCACAGCACCAGCCCTTCACCTCGCCATGAGGATGGAGGAACTGAATTCCTTGCACCCACCTCAAATGCACCAACTTGGGGTATTTCAGAGATGTCTCTTCATCCTGCCCTGAAGTCCAAGGCAACTCACCTTGCAAGGGGGCACGTTGAAGGCCCTTGTCCTCAGGTCCACACGCTGCCAGTGATCAATGAAGGGCAGCAGCAGGACCATGCCAGGTCCTTGTGGTGCCCGGATGCGGCCCAGGCGGAAGATGATCATTCGCTCGTAGGTGGGCACAATCTGGAAGAGGAAATTTTAGACCAGAGGTGAAGCAAAACCCTGGGTCCTGTGTTGCCAGGAGCAATGGGACCAGGGGCAGCTGGGCACAGTCCTTCCCCCATGAAGGACAGGTTGCCACTTCATTCCTCACCTGCTTTCCTCCCTTACCTTCAAGGCAAACCATCCTGAGATGGGGAAGGTGGCAACCATCAGCAAGAAGACCAGGGAGGTGATAATCCCATGGCAGATCCAGGACAACCAACCCTGGGAGGAATCTGCAGGGAGATGAAATGGGGGATGAACCTGCTGCAAAGCCCCCCCCTCTCTGCCTGTGAAACCCATCCAAGCCTCTCCCCCCCATGCACCCTACACCCCAGGGAAGCAGGCAGCATGGAGGGCACCCAGCTAGCGTGACACCCTCCAACAGAGGCAGCAATAGAAAGGAACAGCATCTCCCCTCTAAGGTTGGGACTCACCTGCGGTATTCCCAGCCAGCCCCAGAGCATCTTGCTTGGATCCGAAGGAGAAGAAACCTTTCTGGGCACCATAGAGCCCAATGCTGGACTGCTGGAAGCGGTCAAAGTCTCCCAAGGGAAGGGCCTGGTACCCCGAGCGGCTGAACATGGTGCTGGTGCCTTGCACAGGACCCTGCTCCCGGTGTTTGGAGCTCCCTAAGTCCGGCTTTCCATGGCCATTGCAGCCACCCCTGTGCCTAGCACGGCTTCTGCCTGTCCCCGGCCAGATCCAACCACACTGCCCTGACGTGCAACTGGAGAGACACTGGAGAAGAGCTGACGAGCCCTGCTGTTTTCACAGGGGATGCTCTCGAGGAGAAATCAGATCCTTCAGAGGGTTTCCTCGCTGGGGCCTCACCCAGGCTGGGGGAATCGGGGTGGGTTCACATCCTCCTGGCAACCCCCTGGGCAGGAGCTGAGCCAGAAGACAAAAGCTGCAGCCCCGCAGCCAGCCCTTTCCTTTGCAACCCCTTGGAGCTGAGGGATGACCCCAGGGTGGTCCCCGGTCACCAGCCCCCCCCCAACCTCCTTGACCGCAGCCGCTGCAAGGATGTTGCGGTGGGAAGGAGGGAGCCACTGGTGCTTCCTGGTCCGCCTTGTCATGTGGCTGCTGACGGCACAGGCACGGAGCGGCTCACGCTTCATGGCTCCGTGAGTTTTTTTCCAGAAAGGCCCTGCCTGGGAACTGCTCCCACCAACCATGGGGAGGATGGGCTGCCATTGCACATTCATCATGGGGGGGGTGGAGGGGGGAAGGCTCCAGAGGGTCCCCCAGCCCCACAGGCAACCAGGAGAGGTCTTTTTCCCAGCAATTCCAGCTCCAGTGAAGGCTTCTTACCATGTCAAAGCCCCCCTCCCCCCTCGCCTCCCCACCATCCCACCAGCCTGCAAAAGGCAAAACGCAGCACGGAGCAGCGCTGCCGAGGACGAGGACGGGGAGACTGGCAATAGGGCAGGTTTAAAGCCTTCTCGTGCTGAAGCAGGGGGTGTGCAACACTGCCCCAGGCACAGCTCCCCCTTCCAGCCAAGATGGCACCCAGGCATGCCCCCCAGCACTGCTCAAAGGGGGTCCTCTCTAGACGCTGAGGAGAGCTGTACCATCATCCTCCCACCAGCACCACCCCCACCCACTTCTGCCCCTACCCCCCCACCTCAGCATCCCCATCCGACCACCTGTATCCCCCCACTCCCCTGCTGCCAGCATCACTCCAATGCTTGCATCCCCCC
>VZTM01002761.1:223447-248306 GCA_013400555.1 Jacana jacana | reverse complement strand
CTAGAAAGGGTTAAAGCATCGGGGCGGAATTGCTCAGCCCCCTCTGAGACATTAACCCTTTGGCAGAGCCTGTCACCAGCCGGGGTGGCTGAGTGGGACGTGCCCACCCGTGATGGTGACACGCTCCGCGCCCACGCAGCCCAGGCTGTCACACGCTGATGGAGTCACCTAAACTGTGCGAAGGTGTCTGGCACCCCCTGACCTGAACAGCCCCAGAATAAAGAAGCCTTCATCCCTCCCCATCCCCAAATTATCACTTATCCCAGACAAATAAAAAAGATAATGAAGGGGAAAAAGCATGGCCATCTCCATTCCTCCCGCTCCTGAGGAATGGTGACTGGCAGCACTACAGCTGTCACCCACTGGAGAGGTCATGCCTTGGTGGGGGTCACAGGTAGAGGCTGGGGTCCCTGTAGAAGTGGTCAGAAGAGCATCTTTCATTTGCTCCCTGGGTACAAGTGAGCAGAATCAAATTCAATCCTCTGTGGTCACCTCTGCTCTGTGTCCTCCACTGGTTCAGAGCCCCAGAACCTTTCCCAGATGGACTCTGAAGACATCCAAGACCTGCTTCAGAGTATAATAGGCTGATGGACCTTCACCCTCCAGCCAGACATCAGCTTGCCCTGCTCCAGGATATTGGGCACTGGTGACATGGTGGGGCTGTCAGGAAGCAACCCCTTACCAGTGAGAGCATCACACCCTAGAGAGGCAGTGACACCCCGCACAAGCACCTTGCAAAGTGGGTCCTGACCCCCATGGAGAAAACCCCTAGCTCACCCAGCACTCCAGCACACCTCACAGCAGCCAGCCTACAAGCTGCTCCCCCTCCCCAAACTGCTCTAGATTAAAAATAATCCCTCTTTTCCCATCCACGACACTATTTTTAACCCCAATCCTGTTGACAGCCAGGCCTCGGCAGCGGCTGCGTCAGCACAAGTGTGAAGACAGGGAGGGAGCTGGGATACACGGAGTTGAAGGTTGAAGCTCTCCTGGGAGGGCTCCTCACCCTCCACCAACCCCCCCAGCCCCACTCATCATCTTGCTCAGGGCCTTTTCTGAGCAGGATCTGGCTTGCTCCTGGGTGGAGGTCCTTACACCCCTGCAGATGCTGGGGGTGATTTGCACCACAATTTACTCCAACGCCAGCCCCACGGCAGGCAGGTTTCCTACCAGAGTTGCCCCAGTATGGGAGGGAAGAGAGCAAGGACCCACTCTTGCCCTCTTCCCTCCTGTGACCCTCACCAGCCTCTGGGCACTCACCCACCCTNGCCCTGTCCCCGAGATGTTCCCTGCAAGGGGTGCAACAGGATGGTCCCTGCCAGAGTTGTCCCATTTTGACCAGTGACGGGGTGGGGGTGTCAAGGGCCAGAGGTTTGGGTGAGTACTGCTGAGATGTGGGGTTGGAGGGGAGAGGTTTGGATGAGTACAGCGGCTGGGTGGCAGAGGTTTGGATGCTCCGCCAGCTCCAGGGGGGTAGACGAGGGGGGGGGGGTCTGGGAGTGAATGGGCTGCGGCAGCAGCTCCGGGGGGAGGCGGGCAGGCGGAGGAAGGGCCCCCGCAGCCGTTTTTCGACAGCAGAGTGGGTCTGTGCCATGGAAAACAAAAAGGCCCGGGGGACCGGGAGGGGAAGGAGAAGTCCGACGAGGGCCGAGGCAACCGGCGATCCCGTTTTCCAGCCTTCCAGAGGAACGAGGGCGAGCGGGCTCCACCCCCACGAAGCTGCCGGTGATGGGGCAGAAGGGGCCGGGGAGGGGAACCGGGAGCCGGGGACCAGCGGGGAGAGCAGGGGCCGGGGGGAAAGCGGGCTGGCCGGGTCGAGGAGGGAAGGAGGGAGGGCTGGATGGTTATTCACGGCTCTGGTATGCGACGTCCGGCCCTGCTTACACCGCCCCCGGGCTGCCTTGGCCCGCCCCGGCCGTGGGGCAGAGAGGCAGCGGGGAGAGGTAACTGCACCCCAGGGGTTGGGGGGGGATGCTGGAGGTGGAGGTCTGGGATGGGAGGGAGCCAGAGAGGAAGGGTGCTCGGGGAGCTGAAGCGGCGCCAGACCCCCTGTCCCGGCGGGACACCCCAGCCCCCGCACTGAGCCGGGAACGCGCCCCCAGCCTTGTTCCCCCCACATCCCGCAGCTTGGCCGGGATGCTGGGGATCTGCCCCGCCGCGCTGAGCCGGGACACATCGGGGACACCCCCGAAACACACAGGGCCTTTAAATGTATCAGCCAAGGAGTACGCCCCCCCCCAACCCACCCCCCTCACGCACTGCTCTCACTCCTCCATCACCCCCACAACTCCTTCCCCATCCCTTGAACCCCAACTCCAGGGTGGGCTATCCCTGCAGAGCTCCTTGCAGGAGCCTTTGTGTTCCCCTTCCCCCACCCCCAAGTTGTTTTGCAGGGTTTATTCAGCATCTCCCTTGCCAATAAACCGTCTCCCCCCACCCCCCCACCCCTTACCTCCTGCTTTAAATGACAGGGTTGGGGACTGGAGGGAGCAGCAAAACTTGCCGACAAGGCAGAGACAAAGGGGTCTCGGTGCCAGCTCCTCGCAGAGCTGCACTTAACCTCTTCCCTGACGGGACACGGCTTCCAGGCGCCGGGAACAGTACCCTTTGCAAGGCAGGAATGAGGGGAGTAAGGAGTTAGCTCAGAAATATTTCACTTTAAAGACTTCCAGCAGCCAGGGACCCCACACTCTCTTGACGAGAAAAACCACTGGGTTTTTTCCATGACATGGAAAAACAAAAAAACCCATACGGAGATGGGTTTTGGTTTGAGGTCTGAAAGCGTGCTGAAAATCACAACAACTTTATGGTTTAGGGGAAGTGCAGCTGAGGCTGGTTGTGAAAGAGCTGCAGTTGGAGAAATGGAGCGAACTCTGAACCCCCAGCTCCCACTTTTCATCCCAAAACCCGAGGGGGTGGTATTTCATCAAAGATCAAAAAGAGGCATTTTCCAGTAGGAAAGGAAATAGTTTAGGGGGAAGCTCCCTGCTCGAGTAGGTAGTCAAAGGCTCTGCTTTTGGCAAGGAAATGCCTTCTTTAAATTAGGGGCTATTTCAAATAGCCTTTTCCTGCTGAAGTGCTAGGGATAATCGCATGGATTCTCTGCTTTTCTGCTGCTTCCTCTGAGTACTTGGCAAGCAAAAGCAGATCCCCATCTTGGCTGGACCCATCCAGTTCATTCCCCCTCTGTCTCTGTTCCCAGGAGGAAGGATGAGGCTCCTGCTCTGCTGCCTGGGGCTGGCTGCGCTCCTGGGGCCATGCCTGGCCTGTCCCAGTGCCTGCTCCTGCTCTACCAAAAAGAACGGGCGGCTGTTGGCTGAGTGCGCCTACAAGGATCTGCAGGAGGTACCCAAGGGGCTGTCCTCCAACGTGACCATCCTCACCTTGTCAGCCAACAGGATCAGCTGGTTGGGGCAGGCCTCCTTTACCGAGGTGCCCGAAGTACAGTCACTGTGGTTGGGCTACAACCAGATTGGGGTGGTGGAACCGGGGGCTTTCACCTTGTTGGTGCACCTGAAGAACCTGGACTTGAGCCACAACAAGATAGCGGATTTCCCCTGGCAGGACCTCCGTAACCTCAGTGGGCTGCAGATCCTGAAGATGAACAACAACCGCCTGGCTGGGCTGCCCTGGGATGCTTTCCGTTCCTTGAAGGACCTGCGTTCCCTCTGGCTCAATGACAACGAGTTGACAACCCTGGCCGAGGGCACCTTTGATAACCTGCCCTCCCTGTCCCTGCTGCAGATCTTCAACAACCCCTTCAACTGCTCCTGCAAGGTCTTCTGGCTGAAGAAGTGGACTGAGAAGACCTCTGTCTCCATCACCAAGGGGGGGTCTACCCTTTGTGTGGCTCCCAGCAGGCTGAAGGGCAGGGCAGTGACGGACATCCCTGACCACTTCTGCATTGCCCCCTCTGTGCAGCTCACCTACCTCTCCAACCTGGACAACACTGTTATGTACGATGGCCTCACCCTGACCCTGCACTGCAGCGTGGCGGGCAGCCCTCTGCCAGAGATCAGGTGGAAGATCCAGACCTCCAGCCGCCACGTGGAGATCAGCGGGCCCAATGTGGCACGGGATGGAAACGTCAAACAGAGCCAAGAACGCTTCTTAGTCTTCAAGAACGGCACCATGGCCATCCCCAACTTCCGCAAGGAAGATGAAGGCATCTACACCTGCCTCGCTGTCAATGATGTGGGCATGCGGGATGTCTCGGTCAACGTTGCCTTGGCTGGGTCAAAGAATCCAGCTGAAGACCTGCTTCAAGATGACCCCCAAGCCAGCCACCTCGGGGGTCAGAGCTGCTACAAGGGGGATGAAATGGATCCCAACAGTGCTGGAGAAAAGCTGGTGATTGTTTACCACATGCCAAGGGAGTCAAAGAGCAGATCTGGAGGAGTGGTGCCCCAGGTCCACCTGGGGACCCTCCTGCTGGCTTTGGGCATTGTGCTCTGCTGTTAAAGGGGGGAGAAGGAAATGGTGCCTTGGGGGTTCCCCCTCTTTCTGTAGCATTTATCTTCACATAGTGCCATGCCTTTGCTGAGCTTCTGGGAACTGTGGGCAGTCAGGAGTCAAAGGGAGCCAAGGCTCAGGCCCAGGGCTGGTTGTTCAAGCCCTCCTTAGATGGGGGTCAGGGCTGGGCTCCGTTAGTTGAGAGCTTTAAACAGGGTTGGGTGATGTAGACCAGATCCTCACCTTTCTGTCGCTTTCCAGGCAGGCAAATCTGCCACCTCCTCACTTATCTCCCTCCTGAGACCAAAGTGTGGCTGCAGGATTAAAGTCCACCCTCAATAGGGTGACCATCACCCACTCCTGAGCCCGCCACCATGAGCCCTTCTCCACCTGCAGCAGCAAGCTGCGACCAGTGAGGGGGTTTCTCTCAGAGAGGACATTATGGGTCCAGCAGCACCAAAGAGGACATCCCCACTGCAACCAGCACCCAGGACCTTGGCCAAGTGCATCCTTCCTACCATCAACCTCACGTGAAGCACCAGGAGGAGAGGGACCAGTCCAAGAGTAGAATAGCCTGTTCCCAGGGCACATGGCTTTGAGGGACAGAGATATGATGGAGCTTTGTAAGCAGGATAGGTATGGTAGGACATGTTGGATGGGGCATGGGCTTGGATCAGGCCATTTGGTGGAGCAGGAGAAGCTTTCCCACAGGTTTCATCCCTGCAGGAGCACCTAAGGGCTCCTGCTGGCTGGGTGCTGGGGGCACCCAGGGTGCCTGCACCCACCCTGCGTGTTGCAGGACTAGCCCTTGGTACCTCTGTGATTCTGTGTTTATTTTTCTTCTCCTCTTCCCTTTCACTGCTGAAGCCTGCAATCCAAAACGCTCGGCTGGGCTGGACCCACCGAGCCACGCTGCTCCAGCTCCAAGCCTGGCAGGGAGGGATTGAGCCCAAAGAGACCAAAGGAATGTCCCAGTGCTCCTTGCTGATGGGAAAGCAAGCAGGGGGCTGTAGGATGGAGTGGTGGGAAGAAAGATTGGGAAAACTCAGATGATGGAGAGAAGCTGAGCTGACCTATAAACACATGCCTTAAGTGCTTTTAGCGTTCCCATGTGGGACATATATATCATGCCCAGCTGCCCCCAGGGGACAGGGGGACCCCTTGTCTCATGACGGGGGGAAAGGGAGCTGAGCATCTCCATCCCCACGATCCCAAGGTTTGGGGGGAGTGTGGGGGGAGCAGATTCTGGCTCTCACGCCTCCTGCCAGCCTGAGGGGGCTGGACAGACCCCTGCAGCCACCCTCATCTTATAACCAAAGCTGTACCGACAGCAATAGCAATAAACGCCTTTCGGTTGTGTTTCCTTTTTTTAAACAAGCTGATGTGTGCTGACTCTGTGCAACCCCTGACACCCTAGATCCCCCCACCATCTGGGGTACCACACCTCATTACCACTCCCCTTTCCCCCAAGCCCTCCATGCACTGTAGGACCCCCCCCATGATGACCCTGGAGGGAAGATGCATTTACAGGGTACCCTTAATAAATCCCACCCCTATCAGCAGGGGAAGGCAGCGATGCCAAAACCAGCCATCCCGGAGCCTCAAGCTTCCACATGAGCTCTCCAGCCTGTTTCTGGTGTCCAGCCAGCTCACGGGGTAAGGACAGGGGCAGGCAAGAGGCTGCCACATGCCAACACCGTCCCGGGTACGGCGCCGGGGTCTCCATGGGGCTCCCAAGGCAGAAACAGCCAGCGGCTCCTGGCACAAACGGCCTTTAATACTAACAGGCAGGCACATATTTTTCTTATTACATCCTTTCTGCCAAAGGATGAAAAAAAAAAAACATCCCAGCCCCAACAAGAGTTTTGGTTTCATTTCATAGGATACAACTTCTAGCTTCTATTTTATCCCAGCCCTCCCTGCTTGCCCAGGAATAGAGGGGTACAGGAGCTCATTCTTGCAACCTCAGCTGGGAACAGGGTTTGGAGCCCAGGATAAGGATTTAAAGGAAAAAAAAAAAGGTAAGATTTAGGCTCCCAGCAGCTGTAAACCCTGTCTGAAAGTCTCTGCCTGCCTGGCAGAGCTGCTGCTCCCCCCGGCTCTGCTCTTTTGCCAACAGGAAGGTGAATTGCTCTGCATTTGCCAAGTTTGCTCAGAGGTTCTACGGTAAATTGGTGGTGATATTAAATCCCCCCTCTCATTCAGAACAAGCAGAGCAACCTGCCACACAGCTCCCAGGCTGGATGCTGCAGGTGGTACCTCACTTGGCCCCACTTCCTCCAGCTGGCGCACACCTGGGGTGTCACATCAGGTCCTCTCTGTCCCTCACATTCACAAAGCCACAGCATGATCCAGACCTCAATTTCCATTCCCTATTTTCCATTCCCTATCAGTCCCTGAAACACTGGCTTTCAGAGGGGTCAGCTCTCTGAGCCACCTCGAGGGTGGGTAGAGAAGACTGTGGATGCCCAGGGGTGGAGGTGTCCCATGGCTGTACCAGTATTGGGCGTTTAGAGAGGCGGTGAGAAGCCACCTTGAGGAAGAGGTGCTCAGTTCAGCTCTGGACCACCACGCTTATGTCAAAGTAAAGAAAGAAAACAAGTGAACCAATGTCTTCCTCTCAGGGCTGTCGTCTCTCACCTCGGTCCCGGCCAAGACATTTCCAAGAAGCCTTGGGCAGGCTGTGTAAACAGATGCTGAAATCCAGCTCCACCCATGCCCCAGAGCTGTACAAGATTTCAGGGATTACCCAGGCTGCCTATGAAGCCCCAGTGCCTCCCAGGAGGCCAGAGATGGTTTGGGATGGGCTGAAAGGGAAAGGAGAAGACTTTACACCTTGGAGCATCCCTTTACCTGACACAAGCAGGACACCCAGCACCCATCAGCACAGCATCTCTCCTCTGCTCAGACATGCATGGCCCAGGGATGGGAAAACAGCAGGAATTGTACCTTGGGCTCCTGCTGTCTTAAACAGAAAATGACCCAGATCTGCCTCCGGTGCCACCACTGTCACCCGGTTTGGTGACGCTGTACTATGTGCCAGACAGCGATCAAATGAGATTAAACCGGTGTTGGTCAGGGCAGCGGATGCGACAGGGCTTTGAGCATCCAAGCACAGCGGGTGGCTGTTGGGGCAGCAGAGGAAGGCTGGGACCCCCCCCTCTTCACTGGGAGGGAAAGGAGGGAGGGGGAGGGAAGGGGGAGGGGAGGAGGAAGTGGTCAGGCTCCTGAGGAAAGGGATGACTCTCACCCAGGGAGCTTCAGTGCTATGCCAGGACCCCCCAAGGCAAATCCCAAAGCCTTGCTCACCCCCAAACAACTACAAAGGTGCTGCAAAGCACCTCAGCAAGAGGACATAGGGTCCTTGAAAGCCTGTCAAGAGCAGATCTGCTCACCTCCAAGGAGAACCTTGGGGTGAGGGGCTCATGGAACAGTTTGGGTAGGAAGGGAAACTAAAGCCCATCCAGTGCCACCCTCTGCCCTGGGCAGGGACACCTTGCACCACACCAGGTTGCTCCAAGCCCCCTCCAACCTGGCCTTGAACCCCTCCAGGGATGGGGCAGCCACAGCTTCTCTGGGCAACCTGGGCCAGGCTCTCACCACCCTCACAGCCCAGAATTGAGACTGAAAAGTCTCAAAGGTGCCTGTTTTTGCAAGGCTGAGGTATTTGAGATGGAAGAGTAAGGATCCACCAGTATGACTTGCCATGAGTCCTGCCTGAAATAGTGGTTTGACACCAGGCATCCTTCTAGCCACCAAAGGCAAGATTTTCAAGGGACACATTATGGGAAGAGGTGACCCAGCAACACCTTGGACACCTACCTTTGGTACTTTAGCCACAAAATGCCCTGTTTCAGCTCCCATCCTTCAGGGGAGCTGTGGTTCAGGGGCCAAACTTTTTGATGGGAAAGCAAACTGATCAGCTTTGTCTTCAACTTTCCCTGAGGTGAGAAAGAGGAATTGTACCCTTGGTCCCATCACCCCCAGGTCAAGC
This sequence comes from Jacana jacana, assembly GCA_013400555.1. Lineage (NCBI taxonomy): Eukaryota > Metazoa > Chordata > Aves > Charadriiformes > Jacanidae > Jacana > Jacana jacana. Next base: position 239,860 of record VZTM01002761.1, on the reverse strand, counting down.
AGACCTACCACAAAGCCTCTGCTGAGCAGGGCTGGCCCCAGCAAATCCAGAAACAAGTCTATGATGGTCCTCATGTCCCTTCTCCCAGGTCTGGCTTATTTGGCAACAGCCAATAGACAAAGCACACCCTGAGGGTAGGAATGAGGTATGTGATTTATTAACTTTCCCCAACTTGGAATGTCCAAGAGAGGTATAAAACTGCTTTCTATGGATTCAAGCTCAGCTCCCTTGGAGGGTTACTGGCCCTGGGGAACCGCCGTCTTTAAACAAGATGGAGTGGCAGCAAGAGGCACCCAAGGGACAAGAGTTATGGGGAGCAGAAAACAAATGGCTCTGGGACCTTATGGGCCAGAGCAGATGGGGATTTCAGCCTTCACAATATTAGGGGAAAAATAAAAGAGTCTCAGGGTTGGGTATGGCACTCGAGGAAGAGCCAGGATCAGCTCTAGAAGGAAGAAGCTGGGGATGGGTTAGCAGCAGCGACCTTCTCTGCAGGAAGATCATGCCAAGATGAAGGGAGCTCCTTGTGCTCAGTCTGGCTGAGGATCCCTCCATGCAGGCAAACAAACACCTTCTTTCTCCTTCCTTCCTACCCTGGTGCTGGGGACTTGTGTCTGCCCCACCATGTGTCAGAAAGCCAACTATTGAGAGTTGGTGGGTTCATTCTAGGAGTGACTCTTCAGAAGAGGTTTCTGAGGCTTGAGCCTGAAGGGTTCAGCTTGGCTCATCAACCCCTCTCCATCTACGTCAGGCTTGGAGATGACCCATTTGCCCTGGCTCTGTCTTCACCCCTGGGCCTTGGCAGTGACTCAACATGGACCTAGAGCTAAAAACCAGCCCCCATCCCCACTGGAGAGGGACCAGATGTGCCCCAAACTCCTGCCAGCGTAGGAGAGTCAATGGGGGAGAGGGATGGGATGGGACAGGAGTGTGCAAGGGGGGCAGAGAGAGGTGGGGGTGCTTCTCTGGAGGTCAGGGCTTGGGAGGGCTGAGTGGGGTGCCGTTGGCTGACGGGTCGGAAAGGGCGGTCTTCCGACAAGCCATCAGCGAGGGGTTGTTGAGGAGGGTGTAGGCCAGCCACCACCGGGCTCGGCTCTGCTTGAACCTGGACCTGCTTGGTGGTGTCTTCTTGGGCTGCATCAGCTGAATGCCTGAAAGGAGATGGGGGGGGGAATGATTTCAGCCCCAGCTGGCCCTCACTGGGGCTGTCTAGATGCTATCTGCACCCTGGGGTGAAAAGAGATGAGCCCCATCCTGCCTTTGCACAGGCAGAGGATCTGGGGCAGCTACTGGCGTGGAGATGGTAACACACCAAGCAGGAGGTGGCACAGAAATCAAAGGGAGCAGCAGAGGCACCACCTTCAATGGTCCCTTTACCCCAAGGCACCACCAGCACCTCTAGTGGAGCAAAAAGAGACCCCAATGTCAACCCATGGTGATGGTTGTGCCCTCAGTCGGTGGTGGGAAGGTCTTACCCTCTTCCACATTGCTGGCCTGGACTTCTGGTGGCCCCTCTGGCCGGGCTGGCTGGAGAAGCAGCAAGCAAAAAGCTTTCATCATGGGATGGGACTGGCTGACCTCAATTTTCAGATAGTGGCAGTAAGTGTGGTAGCCTGGGGGAATGCAGCCCACAGTAAACACTTCAGACTTTACAGATTGCCCCCTCCCTCCTTCCCTAGAGCAAAGAGGAAGGTCATTTTCAAGGCTCCATCTCCACCCTGTCAGAGCTGCAATGCCTCCAGAGCCAGGGACAAGCTGTGCTTCCAAAAGCCAAGCAGGAAAAGCAAAGGGAGTTAAGGTCTCTGCCCTCCCGCCTTTAGTGAGGGAGGGATGAGGCTCCACTGCCTGTGGGAAGGGTGTCTGGCCACTGGTGAAGCCCAGGGGATCCCAGCCAGTCATGACCCACCCTTGGGGATGGATGGAAAAGCAGGACCGAGCGGGTGTCAAGAGAAGCCACTTGCTCCAGTTGTCCTATCTGCCCATTTCTGAACACAGAGCATGAGGACCTGAAACCACCCTTGGTCCCAGCAGCTCCAGGCAATGCAGGAGCTCCTGGCCATGTCCCCCAGGAGCTTGACGGTGGGAAGAGAACCTCCATGCTCATGGAGGCGCTGCAGAGGGACCCCCATGTCCTACCTGGGTCAAAGGTTTCCACACTGCGGTTCAGCAGGCTGATGTCCAGCTGGCAGAAGTGGATGGAGTTATAAAGGCCAGAAATGATCATCCTCCACACCCCAGCCAGGACACCCACCAGGACGTTGATGAGGAAGAGCAGGTAGGTAACTATGTAAAGAGCTCGCCTGCGGGTAGAGGAGGAGAAGTAAGGAACACAAACACCACGGGGTTGGAAGCACAGACCTTCCCTGCCAGAGAAATCTCCTGCCAAAATAAGCCTCCCACCCTTCTCTACCTCCGCACCAGACGTGGTCCCAGTTTGAGGTGTCGCCATCCCATGGAGATCAGCAAACACCCTTTAGGGGTCTTGGGGAGGAGATAACCTGGTGCACCATTCAAAACTTGGCCTCCACTTCTTGAAGACTTAGAAACCAAGCAAATAATGAGTATGGAGGTTCGGGAAGGAAGACACCATAGCTCCTGTGGAGGCCAAAAGAGCCTAGAGCAGCCTCTCCACTGTGCTGGGCAATTGATGGAGATGATGGAAGCGCCTTGGCTTCTTCCAGACAGAGGGGGACACCTAGGTCTATCTGTCACCCTGGTCTTTGGCATAAGGAGACAGCTTAAGCTGTGAGCAAGGGACCACATCAACTGGGAGCACCTGAACCCATCCAGCTAATCCTGAAGGATCTGGACTTCCTGCTCCTTGCAAATGGGGGTGGTGGAGCAGGGCACAGACCTCACCAGCTTCACTCCACTATAATCAAGGCTGTAAGCACCCTATAGTCCTCTACAGCATCAAAAGAAACCTCTCTGGGAGCATGGAGACACTTAAGCCCCTCAAACCCACGGGATTTCCCCCTTGAACTCACAGAAGAAAGGAAGCCACAACACCAGGGGCGTGTGTAAACCCAAGACAATCCTGGGGTCTGGGACCCTGGGAGGGACAGCTCTGCCCCAAAGGCCTCCCACATACCCATACCTGTTGGTGAGCTCCTTCCGGAGGGGATGCTGCTCCAGAAACTGGTAGTGAGCTGCCAGATTTTGCACAATGACAGCAATGACGAGGGTCAACCAGAAGGGCCTGGATGGGAGAGAAGAGGCAGGTTGGGCACCAAGATGGTCCCAAACATGAGACACAATCCCTGGCAGCAGAGACATCCAGTAAAGCTGAAAGAGCCCAAGACAGAGCTTCCCCTTGACAGAGTAGCCCCAAATACACCATGGTCATGGCACCCACTTGGGTCTTCCATCCCTCCCCAAGGGAAGCTGTGCGTGCTCACCACATGTTCTGAATGATTCTGAAGAGGTACGTGTTTGTGCCCGACTGGAGTGGGATGACGAAGAGGAAGGTAAACCCCACTGAGCAGATGAAGAAAATCACTTGCTGGATGAGGAGACCTAGGAGGGAGACACCATGGCAAGGAGAGGATGGAGAAGCAGTTCTTGCTCTTATTTCCCAAACCCGTGCTCGTTGCTGAGCGTGCCTCTCATTTTAATCCCACGAAAAGCCTGCGAGATCCTTACCTGCCTCTCCCGCTCCAAACACAATGCTCTGCACAGGATTTAATTACAAGTTCAGCCTTTGCTTATCACTCCCCACATTATCCCCACCAAAAAGAGCCATCACTCAAGGCTGCAACTATGATGCCTCATCACAGAAATCAACCTGTGCTCTGATTTCTAATCATAAGTCACACCGAGATCAGCAGCAGCTGTTGTTTCCTGTGCTTTAGCTTGTGCTTCACCTCCACCACTTTTGCTTTAATGACTTAAAACCCCAACCTCATGAAGCAGGAGATGGATTCAGTGGTTCAGTGGTACAGTGAGATACAGCCAGCTCTGCACCAAGAACTGGGTGGCCAAAGGAAAGCTGTTCCTTGCTGGCAGAGGGATGCAAAGGAGCTCCCCCACTCCTGCCTCCACACTGATCTCTCTAATCTGCCAGCAAAATAGGTTCTCTGTCCCAAGGAGTGGTCACCGACAGACCTGGTGGTACCCCAAGTCCTTCCATTGCCCCTCTGGGTGCTCAGCCCGACTCTCCAGCCCAGCCTTGGGGTGCTGGTGGGGTTGAGCGTTATACATACCCCACGGCAGACACTGCCTGGAGTCACCCTCCCATGAGGCAGAGAGGCCTTTAAAATGTCTCCAACCTGGGGTGGGGTTTTCTACCCTCTTTGACGTCATCCACCCATCCATGGGGCAACCAGCCTGGCCAGGCAGGGAACCCCAAGCCATGCTGGGAAAAATACGCAGTGAGGAGCTCTTGGGATGCGAAGACCAGGTCCAGAGAGGATAGACAGTCCTTTGCACAAGGTGCTGTGACAGCTTCTCCAATCAAAATATTTGGGCTCGAGCCAAAAGGAGTCATTTTTCACACACACACACACACACACAAACCCCTTTTTCTCTTCCCAACCATTTTGTGCTCAGCACGGTCCTCCCTGCAGATTGCATATCGGGAGGGGAAAAGAGGCACAAAATCCTCCCAGCCATCCCTTTGCAAACTGGGGCAAGACAGGGAGAAGAGAAGCTCGGTGCAAGGTGGAGGTCCACCACCCATCCTCCCCCTCCTGCCCCACAGCCCCCTTTACCAAGGCAGGCGAAAGCTGTCTGGAAGCCAGCAAAGCTCATCCAGCAGACGATGGCTTGTCGGGACGGGCGGAGGATGTGGGCTTTGTAGAAAACATCCAGCACAGCCCCTTGGTAAAGGGCTTTCAAATTGTTCCTGGGGGACAGAGACCCAGACCTCATCACCTTGGCTCGGCGACAAGGTGAAGGCCAGGGGGAGCAGGGGACCACCCCATACCTGTGCATCACCAGTGTCCTCAGGAGCATGGTGCAGGTCAGCAGGCAGCACAGCACCAGTGAGCAGATGTAGCAGACTGGGGAGGAGCAGGGGGGGAGATGGCTGGGTCAAACATTTTATTACAAAACATCTCAGCAACATTACAGGGGGCTGAGTTATGGGACAGCAGGGGTGGGGTGCTGTGTCTCAGTTTCCCCTCTCTCTCCCCTTTGCGATACAGGGATCTCCATCTCCCAAGGTGGGCATGAGTTGGTGAGATGGCAAAAGGGAAGGGGAAAGACAAGCAACTGGGAGAAAGACAAGCAGTTAGGTTGGACTCAGTGGTGGAAAAATCACGGAGCAAGCCATGATACAGAGGCAGAATGCAATGGAGGGAGCCTGGGAAGGTGCTCTTGGGAAGGAGGATGCTGGAGACCCGGGGGAAGAAGATGGAGGGAATGGAGATGCTAGGGAAACAAAGATGATGAAAGAGGCTTGGTGATTCAAGAAAAGCCATAAAAAGCCACCCCCCTCCTAGGGTTAGTGGTACCCTGAGGTAATGCCATGGAGACAGGGGGCATCCCTACCATCCCCATACCCTCTCATCCAGGGCTTTCAATGATCTGGGCTGGGAGTGAGGGGGAGCAGGGACCATCTGCTCGATTCCAGCACATATCAAAGCCAGCAGCATCTGCAGCACGGCGCTACCGACTCCCCAAACGTCGGTACACAGAGGCTGCTTGGGGATGCCTGGCACAGCACCAGGCTCCTGTGGCCACCTTCCCTGTCTGCACGGGTTCAGCAGCTGGCTTTTAAGCCGCCCCCCCCAGAAGCTGCCCCACTGCCAACCAGTTTCCTGGGTCAGAAATCTCTCTGATGAGATCCAAAATCCTCCAAAACCTCCCCTATGGGTGCAAGAGCTGGCTGGGAACCTGCCTTCCAGTGCCCACAGGTAGTACTTGACGGTGTTGAGCTCTTTCTCCATGTCACCCGGGACAGCTGGACTCTCTGAGGGCACCAAGCCAAACTGGACCAACAGCACCACGATGTCCTTCGTCATCCCCGCCCTCACGATCTGGATAGTGGGGACGACGGCCACCAGGAGCAGCAGGGCCACCTGCAAGGGAGTGGGTGCCATGTGAGCCTCCCCCCCAGATCATGCCATCCCACTGCTGAGCCATCACTTTGGCTTAAAGACTTAAGGCTGGCTGAGCCCTGGAAGCACATGGCTGGTAACTATGGCTCAGCTGAGGGATGGCAATAACTTGAGGCACACTAACACCATCCCCATAGCCAAAATGGGGCTCCTCTGCCACCAGAGGATGCAGCCAAGAAGGCAGGGAGGAGCACTGAACCATGAGCATCACCTGGTAGACAGCGACGACGGATGTGGTTAAAGACAGGACGAGCTTCAGTGGTATCTGGAAACCTGGAATGCAGAATGAGAGGAGAGGAGTCAGCAAGTGGAGGGGACCTCCTTCTCTTGAGGAGGAGGCTGGAGGTCCTGACCAACCCAACCCAGCAACCAAAGCAAATGCCCTGGGAGAAGAGCGCTAGAAGAGGGCAGTTCAGTGTTAACTGGGATTTCCCCAGGGAAAGGCAGTATAGCTGGGAGAAGTTTCTCCATACTTTGGCTGGATGGATTTCCTTTCTCTTGATCCTCTTTACCTGCAAACCTATGGAAACCTTGTCTGGCCACAGCACCATGTCCAGGCAGTCACCTCCCTCGGGGTGCCACCACCCAGGACAGCCCCTGCTTCTCCCATGGGCAGAGGGGACGAGGAGTAGGTCCCCATTCCCAGCCCTTTGGGGATTTTTATCCCCTTATCTTACATTTTATTCCCTTATTGTAACCTTATCAAATACCAGCCTGCAATATTAGTGCAGCCTACTGCAGAACCCTCCTGCCATGGCCCACCCGTGCCCCTGTGGTGATGGGGTCCCACTCCCCACCCCAAATGGCACCAGTTTGTGGCAAGCCAAGGCACCGCACGTGCAGCAGCAGCCGCAGCGCAGATGCTGTGAGGAAGGAGCCAAGAAAGGCATTTGCTCTCCCTGGGGAGGGAGCTGCTGCCAAAAGCCCAGCCCGCAGCCCACCTTCCTCAGGAGTGTAGATGTAGGAGAAGAAATACGTCTGGACTCTTGATAGGAAGTTTTCTTCTATCTTTGTGGAGCTGGAGGGGGAAGGAGAGGGTGAAAAGCCTGTTCCTGGGCAGCAGGGACTGGTCTCTGCTCCTGTTGCAGCCAGGCACGGCTGGCAGAGGGACTCGCTGAACTCAGGAAGGGGCCACCCTTACCTCCCCTTCTGAGCCCGCTTGGACAGGACAGCCTTCAGGTACTTCTTGTAATAACCTCTTCCTGTAACCTTAAGGAAAACAGCAATAAATTGCCAGATTTGAGAACGGGGTGACTGCCTTTTGGGGAGGCTCTCAACAGAACACCTGCATCCCCCCCCAGCCGCCATCTCCTTGCTTGGCTATCCTGGGCCACCCACCCATCGCCACCCAGTGCACCCCCTGCACAGAATGGGGGAGATGGGCTCCCAGCCCTGTTCTGGGGAGCAAAAGCGCTGGAGCAATGCTGGTAGCAAATCTGGTACCACAAAGGTGGAAATAAACCTCGACAAAGGCGCCTCAAAAGCAGGCACACCAGTAAGGCAGCTGAAAATTCCCATTCTAACCAGCCAGCTCCCAGCAAGAGCCTGGGGGTCACTTCAGTCCACGCTCAGGCTGACAGCTTGCCTTTTCTTTTTTTTTTTAATTGAAGTAGGTTTTTTCTCCTCTCTTCCCAACAAAGCTCAGCATTTCCCAAAGGGCTGGGGATTATCCAGCCTGACGGGAAAACAAGGCGACCCCAGTCCCGGCCTGAATGGGATGCATTGATGACTTAAGCCTCTTGTACTAAGGAGTTTACTCCAAAGATGGATTTTTCACTCCCTCTCCAAATCCAGCAACATAAACCCAGCCATGACCCATGCTGGGAGATGGATGGAGGGAAGGCAGCTCCTGGTGCAGGAGCAACATGGGGAACACGTGCTCTGGGAGCACCCCAGTTCTCCCAGTCCCCAAGGCGGACAGAAGGGCTACAGGGCAAGAGATGTCCCGAAACCACACAGGTCAATCAAGGGGTTCTCCCATGTGCTACCACCCACCCCAGGTTGCCGCATGGATCTTCATTACCTCTTTATCCAAGGTCTCCTCCTGCCCAATGAAGCTCCTGATGAGCAGGACTGGGTACCAAAGGCTTAAGAGCACAAGGCAGAGGATGATGGGGACGTAAGAGAGGGTGGAGTAGTACCTGTATATCTGGGGAGAAGCAGAGCTGTCACACGTGGGACCACCCCAACTTGGGGCTCTTTCTCTGAGCAGGTGACACCTTCATGTCACTTCAAGGAGGTGGTGAGAAAGCCACCTCCAACTCTGGGATGTGCCAGCCCTTTCCCCAGTCAGTGGGACACACACCTTTGGTGTCTGAGGACAATCCACTTTCTGCCAGATGTGGACTACACAGTGGCACCAGGAGAGCAAGCAGCCCACGAGGTAGCTGAGCCTGTGCCGGACAGTGGCACAGGCAATCAGGGGGTAGTAGAAGGCAGGGTAGTAGAGCAACGCCAGGATCTTCCAGTACTCTAAATGGGAGAGTGGGAAGAGAGGGAGGGAGAGCAAAACAAGGAAGAGAAGGCAGCACCCTCAGTATGGACCAGAGTGAGCAGGTTGCTCAGGGGATGCCACCCAAAGCTGCAGGGCTCCTGGGTGGGGAGGAGCGGGGTGTCCATGGGCCAGGAGGGTACTCCCCTTACCCCGGGTGCTCTGGGAGGAGTGGGTGATGAGTGGCAGAGGGTCCTTGTCCAAGACCAGTATGCAAAGGGAGGAGAACAGGATGCTGAACACTGCAGCTACCAGCCCTCGGTTGCCTTCCTCCTCCAGAAAGTTGGCTGGGCTGCAAGAGAAGGAAGGCACGAGCCTGACACCATATGATAGCCGCCCTGTCCCCACCATACTCTGCCCCAGAGCTGGTTTACCCCGTGCTGGACCTCAGCATCCCTCCACCCACAGGGTGATAGGGACCCTGGGGACAGGGTCAGGGTACCTGAGCAGTCCCGGCACCCCGTTCCAGCAGCTCCGGTGGAGACGCCTGCGTTTCACCAGCAAGGACAAGCCCACAAGAACAGCCAGCTGCCAGAAACCCAATGGAGGAAGCAATAAATGCATGGGGAGAGGTTGGAGGTGGGGGAGATGGGGTGGGGACGGGGGGGGTCAGGCAGGAAGGGGAGAGCTTGGACATGCTGCTCTGCGATGGGAGCCTCTGCAGAGACTCCATCTCCATCCAATGCCCTAAACCCAGCCATGGCTGAGGCAGGGACAGGCACTTCTCAACCTGCCCTGATGAGTTATGGGCTCTAAACGCCTCAGAGGGACCATGCTGAGGAAAAATAAAAATAAATCAAAGCTTTGCACCGATGACAGGCAAAGCCTGGAGCTCTGAGAGTCCCTTGCTAGAACATCCCAGCTCCAACCCTGCTCCAGCTCAAGCTGAAGAGCCCAGACCTGCCGTTTGGGAGTAGATGGGCACGACCTGAGCTGAGGGGGGGACACAACAAATAATGACATCAGGACAGACAAGCCCCCAGGCGGGAGTTGGCAGGTACTTACAGAGATGGGTGCCATGCAGAGGTGATAGAGTCTGGGAGAAATGGTGGGGTCACAGTCTGGGATTACGCTGGGAAACATGCTAGGAAAATAAAGAGGGGTGGGGGGATGAGGGGAAGTGAAAATAAAATTATGTTTGGTTGTATTTAGTCCCAAGAAGGAAAACAAATGTGGCAGGGCAATGCCCACATACACAGAGGCAGTGGAGGCTTGGGTCTGACACTGAAAAGGGGCAAACCTCTGAAAAGCGGGGTTGCACAACTGTCGATAACCAGGGATGAAGTCACCCTCACGAGGTGACTTTATGATCAAGTGAGAGAGATAGCACACGGGAGAGGACCCAACCTGATCCAGGGGCTGGGCCACCTTCCTGTACGTACGGGGATGAACAGGAGATAAGCCACGAGGGATGAAGCCCCCCCTCGCTAAGTCTTTTACACCCGTACCCGTTCTTGCTCCATCTTTTTGAGCAATGCAGCCTGCAAAGCAGCACTTAGAACCATAGAATCATTTGGGTTGGAAGAGACCCATGGGATCATCGAGTCCAGCCATCTGCCCTACTCTACAAGTCCTCCCCTACACCAGATCCCTCAACACCACTTCTTGTTGCCTAGGGCACTGCGCTTATTCAACACCAGCTGGGAGGCTGGAGATCCCTTGCAAGGGAGTTTTGATGCCTTTCTCATGGGACAGGGACCACCCCCAGAGCCAGGGGGACAGCAGCAGTGGCTGCCACATGCCCTCACCCAGCCAAGCAGGCATGCCAGGCTTTGTTTTATTTATTCATGCTCTGGCCTCCCTTACATCCCTTAATCTCCGCTTTGCCGCAGCCTTCCTCCTCTCCCCAAGGCCAGGAGCCATTGTGCCCCGTCACCTTCACCCAGTGCTGAGAAACAAATCCCTGTGCTGGGGAGCTGAACTCCCTACCCCCCCCAAGCCCCATAAAACTCTCAGGGAAGGACCCCCACGCCAGCCCTCCTGCCCTCCCCAGCTCTGCAGCACTGGTGGGGCAGGCAGAGCTGGGAGAGAAACCACAGAGGTGCCCCCATGAGCAAGGCGGCGGGGAAGGGTCTGATAGTGAAATTAAGATTTCTCAGGTGTTGTATGTGCGAGGCTGTCACCAACCTGCCCAGAAAAGGCTTTATAGGACCAGCTGCCAGCAGCAAAGCTTGGGGTTTTTGCCTTTTTGGTTTGGTTGTTGTTTTTTTTCCCCTTCTGCCAACGGCTGGCCTTGGATAGACCAGAAAGTTCCTGCTGCACCAAAATATCGAGGCTCTGGAAATCCAGGGCATCCCCCCCACCATGACTGAGAGCATAGGGATACAAAAACTCCTTTTGATGCCACCAGGGCTTCAGCCCCTAAATCCAGAGCAGCCAGGAGCCATCAGACAAGCAAAGCCCCTGCTGCTGCCTCCATACCTTCACCAGCCATGGCTTACTGTGGAGGAGGACCCCCAGAAAATACCCCACAGGTTTATAGCAGAGCTTTGGGGCACATGAGGTGGGGGGTTGCCTGGGAAAGCTGGGGCTGGGCAAGGATTTCAAGGGCTGTTTCGCAAGGAGGAAGATTAAGTATGAGGAGGATCCCTTTGGGCTGGTCACCTGGGATCTCCTCCAGTTTGTCCTCAGGATTAGGTATTAGTCAATGGAGCGGTGTAAAACCCACCCACAGAGAGTTAAGTCAACAGAAGAACAATAGGTACCAATACATGGGCCTTGGGATGCCCAGTTTTGAGCCTTGGGGGACACTTTGGGTAATTGTCCCACTGCTGTGTGCCTCAGTTTCCCAGTCTGATAGCACATCTCTTGTCTGTCCTTGGGAAGGACACACAGTCAGAAGGGTATGATAAGCTGGGTCCTTGCTGTGAGCTTGGTTCAGGAATCCCATTCTTGGGGCAAACCCAGCCCACACAGCACCGCTTTTGGGAGTACACCCGGTTAAAGAGCAGATCTTTGCGGATGGAGAGGGAATAAGGCTTTACAAGACCCTTTGACACATCCATCATGGGGTGAAGGAAGATGTCCCAGGGCTGCTCAGCCCTATTTTGCAGGCAGGAGACCTGTCCAGAGTCACCATGCCATGCAGGGACCTGGCAACCACCACCCCACCACCCCCACACACACCCCCCCCGGCACCAAAACACCTTAAAGAAATGAAGTATTTTTAGGGGGCCAAAACCTAGCCTTTTTAAACCATCTCCCACCCACTGGGGAATAAATCCTGGCTCAGCTGCTTGGGAGATGCTGCTCTACAGAAAACAGAGAGAGCAGTTGGGCAGGAGGCTGGTAGCTGCCCAGGGTGACCCCAGAAGCTTCAGGGAGAGATGTGGCACCCACCAGCAAGGCTGGACACTTACTCATCCTGTGACATGGCTGGCTCCATGGTTTCGTAGATGTACCAGTCAGAAACAAGGTCTTCAGTGCCGGCAAAACCCATGTCCAGTGGAACATCCTGCATCCCACCGGAGCCATTGGCTGCCATGGCCACCCCCTTCCTCCCTCCGTGGGCCAGAGAGAGATGGCAAGAGGCAGAAAGCAACTGGCTTTTCCCAAGGTGGGTCCTCCTGGGTTCTTGGAAACGTAGGGGTGAAGGTGCTGAGCCAAAAGGTTTTGTCTTCTTGGGTGACTCCCACACTCAGGGACACACACACCAGGAACGTTCAAAATCCAGCTGTGGCTCCGAGGATCCGGCTTTTATCTGGACTCAAAGGGAGGAAGAAGGGATGAATCCCACCCCCGCACAACACAAGTGCTGGGGGCACACCTAATCGTCCCCCAGCCGCTCCCTGCCCGCCAGGGGATGCTGATAGAGCCTTTGTTTGGGTTGTTTAACAGTTTTTACGCCAAAAGGCTCGAAAACCAGTGCAAGGGTCAAGCTTTGGGCTCAGCAGAATGGACAGGCTGGCAAAGCAGGGATGAGATCTCACCACAGCTGGGGAGCCCAAATGTCCCCCTGTGCCACCAGATGTCCCGCATGGCACCCAGCCTCCCCCAGCCCCCAACTCAATCCCTCTCCCTTTGCAGCAATGAAAAGGAAGAAGGATTTGTCACAGTGCCAGACTCAACAAGCTCTCACTTCTCCTTCTCCCTGTTATTTTTGGATTCCTTTGGCCCAGACAGCCCCACACCCTCCACTGCTGTCCCACAGCTACATCATGCCTTCATCTACCATCGTTATCTGCACAGATGTCCCCAATTGCCAGGCAGTGATGCTCGGTGCAGCCCCCAAGACCCAGGAAGCAATCCAGAACTTGGGGACCCCTCATCCCACAGCTCAGGGGTGTCATCAGACCCCTCAGGGCTGCTCGATGGCCCTGAGAAGAAAGGCTGGAGGTGGATGACTGAGGTGGCAGCTTTGCTGGGGGCTGCTGTTTGTACAGCTGGTGTTCACTGGGAACAGCAGCAGATACAGCATGCCAGCTTCAGAGACATTCCCCACATCAGGGCCGTGGCCCCACAGCCAGCCCCATCTCTGGACAGACAAGTGGCATTCACCACCAGAGCCATGCTACCCCACGGCATCATGCTCTGCTGGATGTCAGACCCTTAAGCCAGCTTTTGGGTTCCTCCCAGGGGCTCCCTCTGGGAGATCTGGGAAGATCTGGGACCTTCACCTCTGTTCCAGAAGGCCAGAACTCAGCTGTAAAGCAGGTCCCCCCCACCCCAGAATTTGATCTATATCAGACAGGGTGCCACTACCATCCCACTCCCCATCAGTGCAGACTCCAACAGAGGAGGGCCAGATCCCACCAGCCCTGGGTGAGGACCCCAATCAGACCTAACCCCACCCTCAGCCCCCTCCCAGCCTCAAGGCATTGACTCTCCAGCCACCCCTTGATTTTGCCCACACAGGGAAGCAGCTCTGACCTCACCTCCCAAGGAAAGTAGCATTCCATAATCATAAAAAGGTGGAAGGAGCCTGTAGAGTTCATGGCAGTGCACACATGTCCACCAGACCCTTTCCCCTCCCGTGGGGTCACCCAAGGGTGGCAGAGCTTGGAAGCCGGGACCGGGGTTTATCACAGGCAATGTAAGGCAGTGGCGTAGGGCAGCATCCTTCCTGCCAAGCAGCACTTGGGTGAAGGACTAGCTCCAAAAGCCACCACGGGATTGCTCGTGCTCCTCTCAGCTCCCTGTGAGGTCACTCAGGGGAAGACAACCAGCAGAAACCAAGACCTACCTACCTACTGGGCATTGCCCCAGACGACCCACCACTGAACAAGGCAGCAGATGCCACCTTGCCCTGACTTGCAGCCACTCAGGGACATGGCGGCCCCAGAAAAGCAGGAAGGAAAGGAAAGAAAGGCTTGGTGAGAGGAACGGAGCGTACAGCCCTCAAGGAGCCCCACCAGGCAAGCCACAGCCTGAATCTGTACCAGGCAACAACAGCACGAGACCAAGCTGACAAGCTCCCTGGGTGGTGTGTCAGCTCCCCTTCCAGCATGTCCTCGCTTGGAATATCACCTATTCCTGGACCCACAGGGCTTTGCCACCCGCCTCTGGCTGGGTATGGGACCAAGGTGGGCCAACACCATCCCAACACCAGGTGATCTTCAAATCCTCCAGTCCAACCTGCTCATCTTCAGGAGACAGATGCTGTCCAGCTCCAGGGGAAAAGTCCCCTCTTGTGGTCCACCAAGCAGGGTGGCAACATCTTGGGCATCATCCACAAAAAAAAACCCCAGGTATCTGAAGATATCAGGAGGGGCTTCAGAGCTTCCAACCCATCTGCTGGACACCATCAGGCAAGCCATGGCAGCACAAGGCTGAACAAGCGATGGTGTGACATGGTGACATTTCAGCCTGGATGCCAAAAGATCTCCTGTCACCCTGGTGCTGCACTGCAGGAGACACCTCACTGGGGATGGCCATTTCAGCTGGGGAGAAGGACCTCTTTCCAGCACAGACAAGAGTTAACGTCCCTGTTCCTGCCCAGGCTGCAAATCCTGGTGTCCAGGAGGAAGAAGAGGGGCAGGTATGCCAAAACCTCAGCAGGATCAGCATCCCCAGCCAGGACACAGCCACCACTCTCCACCCTGCTCTGCAGGTGCTGGCTCCTCAGGCCGGAGCAGAGCCAGGAGTTCTTTGGCTTCGCAGATCCTCAGTGCCCTGCTTTTTTCCCCCGAAACCTGATCTCTTTGCTCCTCTCCGTAACCTCTACCCAAACAGGCTGGGCCTTTGATCACGGCAGCCTCGCCAGAGATTGATGGGTTCAATAAAGCTCCTTCATATCCTTCATTTCCCACCATCCATCACTCTCCAGGGAGCTTTTGCATCCCACCACTATGAATTCTACTGGGGCGGAAGAAGAAGGGGGCCATAAGGGAATTACCCCCCCGCCCCCCTTCCCTCCTCCCATCCAGCCTAATGGTGATGCCTTGTGTACAGCTTTTAATAAAAGTGATAAAGATCTCATTTCACGATTGTTCAGGGAGCCCTTGGGCCAAGACAGGGGGTGGGCTGGGTGGGAAGAGCTGTTTAAGTGAGATCTCTAATTCAATCACCTTTTGGGGACCGCCTCTCGCATCAGCACAAGCCAAGCCAGGGAACTTCAGCCCCAAAGTCCCCCAGATTCCGTGTCCCAACCCCAAAATGAGATAAATTGACTTGAAGCCGCTTGTGCTCAGCTGGGAGGGGCAAGGGGATAGTTGGTCCCATCCCTTCCCTCTGCTGGTGATTTTGGAGGCACCAAAGGAGCCCCAGCCAGCCCTCACAGATTTTTTTGGTGGTTTTTTTTTTTGGTTGTTTTGTTTTGTTTTCCTGAAGACTGATCATCTTTCTGGAAAAGCAGAGCCATCTCCATATGAAGATCATGCCATCCCTCAAGTTTCCCCAAACACAAGTGCTGAGGAGCCCACACACACCCAGGACCAGCCAGTCAGAGGCTGGGACTTCCAGGAAGTCACTGTGTGTCCCTCTTGGTCCCTTCCCCGAGACAGGCTCAGCCACAGGGGACTGTGGACACCAAACTCATTACACTGATGAACCGCTGCAGGAAGCCCTGTGGCTGGTGAACTCTGTGCCCCAGCCCATGGCTCTCCCCATCCCCGCAGGAAAGCCCCTGTCTGAGGCAGGGAAAGGTCCGGAGGAAGTTTTCCATCCCACTCCAACGGTGTTTTCCTCTCATCTCCCAGTTCAGCCAGTGAGGCCTGTTCTCATCCCATCCAAATTCTCACACACAAACACCCACCCACCTTCTCCCCCAGATCCCTCATGCATCCCCATCTCCACCACCCCGGGGAGAGCCGTGGAGCTGCTCCAGCCCTTCGCAACCCCCTTCCCTCTGCAAAGCTGGAGCCTGCAGATAATAAATCCACCAGGGGGGAGATCATAAACACACCAGCCAGCCAGAGGGAGAAGCCCCTGTTGCATTTTAAAAGCAAAGGCAGCTTAAACTTTTAAGCCAAGGAGGTTGTTTTAAGGTCATCTTTAGGCTGTTTTAAGGTCATTTTTAGGTTTGTGACCCCCTCCTCCCCGGTTTCAAAACAGGGGCAGCAGCACCTGCTGTTGAAGCCCCCCCCTCCCCGCGCCAATCCTGCCCCACATCCAGCAAAGGGGAAAATCAGGAGTTTGCAGAATCTCACCGAAACCTGCTGCCGAAGTTGTATGTCAGCAGAGAAAGCAGTTCTGCTGGGGGGGACTGGGGCAGAGCACCCCCTAACCCCGGCTTCTGCTGTGCTGGAGGAGAGCAAGCATCTCCCAGGGAACCCACAGCCCCCGGGGAGGGGAGTTCAATCCGTGCTTAAGGGCAGAGCTGGCAGTTTTGGAGACACACACACACACACTCCCCCTAGAGCAGAATTTGCCCTACCTTAAACGAAGAAGCTGCAGATTCAAGCTTGAAAGGGTCCATTAAACCCA
>VZTM01002761.1:207584-223414 GCA_013400555.1 Jacana jacana | reverse complement strand
CCGCAGCGCCCCCCCCCCCCCAAGCTTGGCACGAGGCCAAGTTTGAAAAGAAAGGAGAAAAAAAAAGGAAAAAAAAAAAAAAAATATATATAAAAAAAGAGGCAAGACGACAGGAAAAACAACCCTAAAGTTACCTTCTTCCAACTAGCAACCTCTTCTCAAGGCACCTGGTGGTCTTGGCTGGTTGTGGGGTGGGGGGACGTCTCAGAAGATGTGTGGTCTCGCTAACCTGGGTTCCAGAGCATCCCGGGGCGGGATGTGACCACACGAACTCCCAGGCAAAGTTCAGAGCTGCGGGGAGCAAGTGGAGGCCTCCGGTGCCTCGGGGAACTTTATCCCCTCCATCGCCAGGAGGCCTTGGCTGGGGGCCACCCCGGGGTTTAGGAAATTAAAAACAACCAACCCCCGTGCTCTGCTCTCCCTTTGATTAGGCAGAGCTTTTCGGGAGAGGAGGCAACTCGACCCAGCCCCCTTTCTCAGCTGCCTTTTAGCGGCTCCCTCCAACACGCCCCCCTCAACCCCACACTGAGACTTCAGGGACCCAGGTGCTGCCCTGTCCCCTCCATGGGATGCAAGTACCTCAGCTTCCTCCTGGGGTGCTAATCTAAACAGCCAGCTCCTTAAGGGTGTAAATCAGTTGAGCCCAATCCTTTGCCCAAATCTTTCAGATTTATTTGCTTTTCCCCTCCCCCCAGCCTATCCAGCACAATGTGGAAGGGGTGGGAGCAGGGAAGGAAAGTTTTGGTGAGGTTCAAACTAGGGGACACCACCAGCAGAACGTCCTCCCCTAGAGCCCCTGGGTGGGAGGTGGCTGGATCCTACCTAGGGCTCAGGGTGATGGTTCCAGAGGAGCAGGGAACAGCCTGGAGGAGGTGGGAAAGGGATGCAAAACATCTTGGGGAGCAAACTGGGGGGATGCTTTGTCCTGGGGGGGGAGAGCAGGTGTAACCACTCCCCTTGACCAATGTGTCCTTCTTCCCACCAGCTACACTTACCCCAGGAGATAGCAACTTAAAAAAAAAGGAAAAAAGAATATAAGCCAGAAAAATGCACTCAGTCCACACGTGACAGCAAGTGAAGCAAAGAAAAATTAATCAAGGTTGAAGATTTAGCTTAATTTTTAGCCAAAACCTTGTGGCAATGCTGCACAAAGTGACCCACAGGTTTGGTGTTTTTTCCCCTCTTCTTCCCCAGGATTGTTTTTAAGTGAGAAATGCCATTGTCTAATCCCAAAGGTGCTTCCTGGGAAAGCTGAAGGACTGGGGAAAGGGCTGAAAAATTCAGAGGCACAGGAGTTATGCCCCTCTAGACAAAAAAAATATCAATCCTGATCTTAGCAAAATGATCATTTTATAGGGGCACACCAGCCCTGGAAGGGCTTCCTATCTACCAAAGCATCTTGAGGCACTCAAACACCCTGCAAGAAGTTGATATTCCAACAGTTTGGCATTGTCTGCTCCAAAATAGCTGTTGGGAAAGGAGCCACAAGCCTTGGATGAGGGGTTGCCACCCAGACTGCGATGACCCACCTTAGCAAGGCCTGCTGCCCTCTCCCTGGGCAGGAAGGGAGGGGGTGTGAAGTGTGGGTGAACCAGGAGCACAGTGGTAGCCCCAGATAGTGCTGCTGGATAAGTGGGAGGGTCTCCCTGCTCCTGGCATCTCTGCCAAACCTCAGTAGCATCTGAGCATCTCTCCAGCACGTGGAAGCACCCTGACACCACCAGCACCGTGGCCTCTGCCCCACACTGTAAGGTCTCTCCCAAATCCCTTTTCTGCTCCTGGAGATGAAGCGTCCTCTCCTTGGATGCACCGATGCTCTGAGCTTGTTTTATCTTATAACATAGGGTGGGAGGCTGGAAAGGAGGTTTAGGTGCCACCCAGCAGCAAATCACCACCTCTCACTACATCCCTGGGGACATTTCCCTAAAGGAAAGTGCTTTTACACAGAAAAAAACAGAGCTAGTGACATCAGGAACCCTCTTTTGTCCAAGCCACCCATCTCTCATTGCTATTACACAGCTTTCCAGACCCTGAGCTCGTTACACAGGCAGAGAGCTCCAGCCACCAAAGGCCACCTTTCATTTTTACAGAACAAAAAAAAAAGGCCACCAGCTGCCAAAATCAATAGGCATCACTCAGTCCTATGAGCCTGGCTCATTCCCAACCGAGTCATGGAAATTAGTACTTAGTTTTGGAGGAGCAAGGAAGGGTCTCAACCCCCTGGTTTGGCCATGCCCGGTACCACGTGAAGGCGACGGAGGTGGCAGCTCCAGACCCGCTGCACGTGCGCCTCTGGAACGGCTGGGAAAACACCACATGAGTGAACTGCAAATTATGCAAAAATTAGCCTTTGATGATGCTGTCATTAGCGGTGGCTCCGTAATGTGTTTGCACAAGGGCGGGAAGGAAATTAAGCTGAGTAGTTAAGGATGAAATATCTCTCTTTCCCCCCCCCGCCATTTAGAACCTGGCAGGGCTTTAATTGAGGCAGAGGAAACTTTCTTAAGCGTTTGGGAGGTGGAGACCAGGGCATGATCCTTCACACAAACCCCAGTTTGGTCACCGTGGTTCCTCCCGCTACTGTGCCCCAAGAAAGCAGAGCCCAAACCAGTAGCAGGGTGTCTCCATCATGGCATGGAGTGCAAGAGCAAGTCCCAGCTGCAAAGATCAGTGTGGTGGTGACATCTCCGTAGAGGACTAGCAGCTCAGACTGCCAATTTGGTAGGTGATGGCTACAACTCAGAGCAGCACCACGCACCCAATTGAAGCCATCCCTGGGCTCTTGGCTGGGAGCACATCTCTGCTCTGGGACCACTGAGTGGTCTCCAGCCATCAGGGAAAGAATCATCAGGCTCTCCAAGAGCATTAAAAGCATTTATGCTCTCAGTGCTCTCAAGGAAGCAATCCAGCTACCAGCATCTCTGAGCACCCTGGAGGCATTCATGGTCTTCCCCACAGGCTCAGCTGGCAGGGGAATGTGTGTCCCCCCCACCTCCCTTTCACCAGCTCAGGCTTAACACCACATAGACCAGCCTTTTCTTCATTAAGCCCAACTCAGTGCCCCCAAACCCCCTGAACTGTGGCCCCTTTCTCTCCTCTCCTGCAGCATCCTCACCATAGCAGGGGGTAGAAGGCATCAGCCAAGGTTCCATTCAAGGCAGGTGCTTCAAGGTAAAACTCCAACCTGACTTTTTATTGATTTTTTTTTTTACTCCCAAATAGAAGCCTGAGGAAGGCTCAGGAGGTACAACCAGCCTCTCTGGAAGCACCAGGGAAGCATGGGAAAACAGGATTAAGTTTTAGTGGGTCCATCCATGGATCACGCACCCTTCCAAGGGGATTCTTGGAGGCAGTGATTTGAGAACTGGTCTTGGCTGGCCACCTTGCAGATTCCTGGGCTGCCCCCAGACTAGAAAAAACATCAGAAGTCTTATCCCTGAGGGTCTCAGATGCTGTTTTATCCTCCCACCCCGCCCCCCACCCCCAGGATAACTTTGTTGTTTCAAGCTCACACCAGCGTGAAGAGACTGGAATGTGGCTTTTTTATATGGAGTGGGGAGCTGTCTTAGAGAAGGGCCATCTGCTAGCCCAGCTCCATCTCACATTTCACTGGAACCATCCAGAAAGCTGTGGGAACACGCTGTTCTGAGCGGCAGTGAGAGAATGAGATACGACAGGGGGCTCCGGCTGTGAATCAGACAGTGCCATTCCACCTCTCTGTCCACCCCACACCACCAAACACCTTGAGGTCAGTCCCAAAATATCCCTGCTGGGAGTACGCCTGCATCCCTCCCAATGTTCAGCTGGCTGGGCAGCAGGTTTAGCAGGCAGGGAGCTCAGCTCCAGTTGCAGTTGCACCAGTCAAAACCACTCACTCCCATGCAGGGAAAGAGCAGCCCATGTAACAGTGGGAGGAGAAGAGCAGACCTGGACCAAGACCCCTTGGCAGCCAGCTTTAACTCGGGACATCTGCCCTGAAAGGATTCCAACCCACACCATCCTCAGTTTCCTCTCTGCAGCCTGGTCATGACCTTTGGGGCATCCCCAGCCCTTACCGCAGTGGTGACATCCCAGCTAAGGGTCAACCCCTTGGTTCCCAAAGCCCAGCAAGTCCCCAGCAGCAGACATACGTCTACAAGCTGTGGGTGCAAAGAACCATTTCAACTGCTTGTTCAGTAGAGCCACTACTGGAACAATTTCTGCCTTGGACTTGGGTGTAACATCACCAGGCATCAGGATTAGGTGGGTGACTGTCCCTCTGTCCCCTCTGGGGGCTGATCCAACAGATAAGGACTGTTCCCCAGGCTCATCCCATTCCCCAACCTCATGAGGAGCCATTTCCACCAGCAAACCCACCTAAAAACTTATCTCAGAGATGAGCCAAAGCATGACTGCCAGCTTGGCTGCCCAGTCCCATCAGCATTAAAATCCAGTGAATGGCCCATGGATTCAGAAAGAGCAGGATTGGAAGCCCTGGTGGGCAACAGAATGACCATGAGCTAGCAATGTACCCCTGTGGCCAAGAAGGCCAGTGGCATCCTGGTGTGCATCAAGAAGAGTGTGACCAGCAGCTTGAGGGAGGTCATCCTCCCCCTCTACTNTTGGGAGGTGGAGACCAGGGCATGATCCTTCACACAAACCCCAGTTTGGTCACCGTGGTTCCTCCCGCTACTGTGCCCCAAGAAAGCAGAGCCCAAACCAGTAGCAGGGTGTCTCCATCATGGCATGGAGTGCAAGAGCAAGTCCCAGCTGCAAAGATCAGTGTGGTGGTGACATCTCCGTAGAGGACTAGCAGCTCAGACTGCCAATTTGGTAGGTGATGGCTACAACTCAGAGCAGCACCACGCACCCAATTGAAGCCATCCCTGGGCTCTTGGCTGGGAGCACATCTCTGCTCTGGGACCACTGAGTGGTCTCCAGCCATCAGGGAAAGAATCATCAGGCTCTCCAAGAGCATTAAAAGCATTTATGCTCTCAGTGCTCTCAAGGAAGCAATCCAGCTACCAGCATCTCTGAGCACCCTGGAGGCATTCATGGTCTTCCCCACAGGCTCAGCTGGCAGGGGAATGTGTGTCCCCCCCACCTCCCTTTCACCAGCTCAGGCTTAACACCACATAGACCAGCCTTTTCTTCATTAAGCCCAACTCAGTGCCCCCAAACCCCCTGAACTGTGGCCCCTTTCTCTCCTCTCCTGCAGCATCCTCACCATAGCAGGGGGTAGAAGGCATCAGCCAAGGTTCCATTCAAGGCAGGTGCTTCAAGGTAAAACTCCAACCTGACTTTTTATTGATTTTTTTTTTTACTCCCAAATAGAAGCCTGAGGAAGGCTCAGGAGGTACAACCAGCCTCTCTGGAAGCACCAGGGAAGCATGGGAAAACAGGATTAAGTTTTAGTGGGTCCATCCATGGATCACGCACCCTTCCAAGGGGATTCTTGGAGGCAGTGATTTGAGAACTGGTCTTGGCTGGCCACCTTGCAGATTCCTGGGCTGCCCCCAGACTAGAAAAAACATCAGAAGTCTTATCCCTGAGGGTCTCAGATGCTGTTTTATCCTCCCACCCCGCCCCCCACCCCCAGGATAACTTTGTTGTTTCAAGCTCACACCAGCGTGAAGAGACTGGAATGTGGCTTTTTTATATGGAGTGGGGAGCTGTCTTAGAGAAGGGCCATCTGCTAGCCCAGCTCCATCTCACATTTCACTGGAACCATCCAGAAAGCTGTGGGAACACGCTGTTCTGAGCGGCAGTGAGAGAATGAGATACGACAGGGGGCTCCGGCTGTGAATCAGACAGTGCCATTCCACCTCTCTGTCCACCCCACACCACCAAACACCTTGAGGTCAGTCCCAAAATATCCCTGCTGGGAGTACGCCTGCATCCCTCCCAATGTTCAGCTGGCTGGGCAGCAGGTTTAGCAGGCAGGGAGCTCAGCTCCAGTTGCAGTTGCACCAGTCAAAACCACTCACTCCCATGCAGGGAAAGAGCAGCCCATGTAACAGTGGGAGGAGAAGAGCAGACCTGGACCAAGACCCCTTGGCAGCCAGCTTTAACTCGGGACATCTGCCCTGAAAGGATTCCAACCCACACCATCCTCAGTTTCCTCTCTGCAGCCTGGTCATGACCTTTGGGGCATCCCCAGCCCTTACCGCAGTGGTGACATCCCAGCTAAGGGTCAACCCCTTGGTTCCCAAAGCCCAGCAAGTCCCCAGCAGCAGACATACGTCTACAAGCTGTGGGTGCAAAGAACCATTTCAACTGCTTGTTCAGTAGAGCCACTACTGGAACAATTTCTGCCTTGGACTTGGGTGTAACATCACCAGGCATCAGGATTAGGTGGGTGACTGTCCCTCTGTCCCCTCTGGGGGCTGATCCAACAGATAAGGACTGCTCCCCAGGCTCATCCCATTCCCCAACCTCATGAGGAGCCATTTCCACCAGCAAACCCACCTAAAAACTTATCTCAGAGATGAGCCAAAGCATGACTGCCAGCTTGGCTGCCCAGTCCCATCAGCATTAAAATCCAGTGAATGGCCCATGGATTCAGAAAGAGCAGGATTGGAAGCCCTGGTGGGCAACAGAATGACCATGAGCTAGCAATGTACCCCTGTGGCCAAGAAGGCCAGTGGCATCCTGGTGTGCATCAAGAAGAGTGTGACCAGCAGCTTGAGGGAGGTCATCCTCCCCCTCTACTCTGCCCTGGAGAGGCCCCATCTGGAGCACTGGGACCAGTTCTGGGCTCCCCAGTTCAAGAAGGACAGGGAACTGCTGGAGAGGGTACAGCAAAGAGAAGGTACTCACAAAGATGAGTAGCCTAGAGCATTTCTCTTATGAGGAAAGGTTGGGGGAATTGGGTCTTTTTAGTCTGGAGAAGACTGAGGGGGGGATCTGACAACACAAATATTTAAAGGGTAGGTGTCAAGAGGATGGGGACAGTCTTTTTTCAGTGGTGCCCAGTGACATGACAAGAGGGAATGGGCTCAAACTTGAACAGAGGAAGTTCCACCTAAACATGAGAAGGAACTACTTTGCTTGGCAGAATCATGGAACAGGCCATTCAGAGAGATGGAAGAGTCTGTTTTCAGTGACATTCCAAACCCACCTGGACATATTCCTGTGCAACCTGCACTGAGTGGACATGCTTTGACAGGCGGGTTGGACTGGATGATCTCCAGAGATCCCTTCCAACCCCATAGCATTACTGTGATTGTCCCACAGTGACAGCAACACACAGGAGCAACCGGCATGGCTCACCCCATCCTTAACACCAGCATATCCTGGAGGCTCTGCAACATCCTACAAACCCTTTGGCTCTGGATATCCCAAGGAAAAGGGCTCAAGGGGCCACCAGCTCCCTGGGCAGGGATGCCCACACCCCCAGCATGCCCTGTGCATGTCTGTGCTGCGTGACTCACCGTCACCCTGGGCATCCCAGTGTGTTTGCTGGAAGGCAGCCACCGCTTTGCATCAAGTTACCTGGTTCCCTAGCAAACAAAGTAGAGTCCCAAGCCCCTGTCCCTGCCATCACACAGCAGCAGAAGAGCTCTCAGCATCTCCCTGCAGCACCAAAGGTTTGTTGGCTTGTGGGTTTTGGGGTTTTTTTTCCCCAGGAACAGGGATTTCTTTTTCTTTATTGCTGTCTTTGAAAGCTGCAGGAGGAGATGTGAAGCTGACACATACCCAGGGCCACCCCCAGGCACTGTCCCTGCTGGAGAAGAGGAGAGTGGCAGCAGGTTTCTTGGCTCAGAAACCTGCTCCAGGCTGCCAGGAGGGCTTGCTCCAGGGAAGACATCCTCAAGGTCCCTGCTATCAAGGGCAGGGGGTCCATCTCCAATACCCCAGCTCTGTCCTCATGGCAGGCAAGGCAGGGAAACCCCGCATCCCCCTGGCTCTGCAGCGCTCCAGGCTGAAGGCTGAGGAGAAGACCCTGGATTTTGAGTTTGAGGTGGTCAGTGCCCAGTTTAACCAGCAGGGCCACTACACCCTGCGGCTCACTGTGGAGAACCCACTGCTGCAGGGCTCCAGTGCCAGCCTCCAGCTTCGCATCAACAATGGGGAGGTCACTGAGACCAGCACAGGCACCACCGACACCATTGAGCAGAGCAACCTCGACCAGATCTACTCCTTCCAGAGGAAGAAATTCACTTTTACCTTGCCCAGAGGTAAGAGGCTGGATGCCATGGGGATGAGCTGATGGCAGAGGTGACCTAGAAGCACAGCCTCTCAGGATTACAGACCCTCACCCCATACCATTCTCATACCATTGACCCCACAGTAACCTCCTGAGCTGGAGCCCAAGCTGTCTGAGCTTAGTGGGATGAATGGGGCAAGTCTAACTTGGAGTAGGGCCAACACCACCAACAATACAACCACCCCACCCAAAATCTAGATGTATAACACTGCTAGTGCTCACAGAGCAGAGCTAAACAGGGCTGCTGATAGATGAACCCAGCAAGATGCTCCATGGACCACCACAAGTTGACCAAGAGGCTGTGGCTGCAGTGTGCTCTTGTGGCCAAGACCACCAATGATCTCCTGGGGTGCTCTTAAAGAGAGCATGGCCAGCAGGTCCAGGGAAGTCATTCTCCCCCACTGCTCTGCCCTGGTGAGGCCCCATCTGGAGAACTGGGACCAGTGGTAGGCTCCCCAGTTCAAGGAGAGGGAAAGAACAGCAAAGGGCATTGAAGATGAAGGATTGGAGCATCTCTCTGCTGAGGAAAGGCTGAGGGACCTGGGACTGTTCAACCTGGAGAAGAGTAGACTGACTGGGAATCCCATCAAAGCTTATCAATAAAGGGCAGGCATCAAAAAGATGGTGGCAGGATCTTCTTAGTGGTACCTTGGTGACAGGATAAGGGGCAACAGGGACAAACTGGGACATGGGAAATTCTATCTAAACATGAGGAAGAATTTCTTTCCTGTGAAGGTGGCAGAGACCTGGAACAGGCTGCCCAGAGAAAGTGTGGAATTTCCTTCTTTAGGGACATTCCAAACCTACCTGGACACATTCCTGTGCAACCTGCTCTGGGTAACCCTGCTTTGGCAGAGGGTTGGACTCTATCTCCAGAGGTCTCTTCCAACCCCTACCATTCTGTGATTCCCTCCCCACCCACCCCCATTGCTCCCGGCAGGTTTCTGCAAGAACGACAACAACCATGATGTGCGGCTCCACATCGAGGCCCTGTACTTCCCCAGCAGGGCAGAGAGGATGAGGAAGATCAGGAAGGTGGGTGAAGCCTTCTTTGCCATCTACCCCCGCACCAACCAGCCCCGGATGAAGCTCTCGGCTGGGAGGGATGAGGACTGGTACCACTACAGCTCCGTGATGGCTTTGCTGCGGGTGGGCAGTGAGCAGCCAGCAATGCACTGTGGCCGGTTGGCCTTCACTACATCCCTGCACGAGCACCGGCCACCCACCATACTGGCTCCAGCCCCACCACTCTCCCCCAGCACCCAGGAAGAAGGCCAACAAGCAGCAAGCACATCCCCTGCCCTGGACATCCCAGTCCCCAGCCATACACCGGAGTCTGCATACCACTCACTGCCCACCGAGGGTCATATCTGCTCCCCTGAGGTAGGAAAGCCCAGAGACCCCATGTTTCCACTAAACCAGGAGTAGCTCAGCCTGCTTAAGACAGGATTTGGCCCCAAGGTAGGCTGATGGCCCCACATAGGCACCAGCCGGAGTAAAACCAAAGAGGGAAAGTTGTCTATGGTTTTCAGGGGTGTCCTTGGTAAACAGCATAGTCCTGCCTCAGTTTCCCCTCACCCACACCCCAGCATTGCTAGATAGAAAGCTGGTACCTGTCCCCTACTGGTCACTAAAGGGACCTTCTTTATCCAGGATAGGAACAAGCTAGGACAAACTCAAGATGTAGGCAGGGTCTCAGTAAGACAGCAGCCACCAGAAGTAGTGAAGATAGTCCTACAGTCCAACTACACTCAGAGCTGTAGGAGGAGTTTCTTCACAGGGTATCCACTTAGCTTGTCCCATCCCAGCACTACCCAACACAACATTAACCACCTCCTACCAAGCATAAGACCTAGACCTTGTCCCAGACCTCAGTGACAACAGGGCCAGACCCTCCAACCCACCTGCTAAACCCACACAAATGCCCCTCACCTTCCTACCTGCTGCAGAGCATCCCCTCCAGCAGAAAGGGAGGGACAGACAGACACCCAAGAAGAACAACACTCCCCAACATCACCCTCTCCTCCTCTGCCCCGCTCTTTTAAGGGCAGGGAGCAGCTGATCCCCATCAGAGGCTGCTGGGGGGAGCTGGGCAGGTGCTCCCGATGAGCGAGGGCAGAGCTGTCAAAAAGCTTATTAGTAAGATAAGTCTTTAAATGGCAACAGGTTTGCTCCTTCATTATTAGTTTTTTTCCTGGGGCTGTGGAGGTGCAGTCCTTCAGGGTGCATGTAGGGAGTCTCTAAGTTTAAAATCAATGTTATTGGGGTGGTTATGGTTGGGTTAGGGTGGAGGTTTTATTTATTTCTTACAAAATCTCTGTCCTCGAGGGGTGAACTCCTGAGCCCAAGGCTGAGGATGGAGCTGGGATGCAGAGGGGGGTCTCTCTGGGATATGTGGGGAGATAGTATGGGAGACACTGGGTGGACAGAGAAAGGGATGCTGGAGCCTAAAGCTGGGCTTTCAAACGCCTTTCTTTACTGCCAGAGGCTACAGGCTGACCCTGTGCTCAGCTCCTCCCTGGAGCTCCCGTGTGACTCAGCAGATGAGCATCCTCCTTCCTCCTCCTCCTCTTCCTCTGTGCCTGACCCAAGTCAACTGCTGAACTGCAGCAGCTTCCACCTCTCCTCACCAGGCTACAGCCCAGATCTGGTCTCCTCGCCAGCTCAGGTGAGTGCAGCCGCTGGAGAAAACACCATCCTAAATTGATAACAAAATGCTATTAATCATAGTATTTCCCTGTTAGAGCTTTGCTGCTGCTGGAGAGGAGATGGAGGCAGGCAAAGGGGATGTGACCACTGCTGTCTTCCCCCTGGCCTAGCTCTTGCTCCCAGGCCATCACATCCCCAGCCTAGCAGTGGGGGTGGGGGAATGAGACATCAAACTTTGTGTTTCTTGTACCAAAAAGGCAGCCTGTGAGCTGGCTGCCCCCAGACAGCACATGGTGTCACCTAAAAGCCCCTACAGTGGCAACTTGTGGGGCACCTGGGGCTGATGTCTCTTAGACAGCTCCTCACGCGGCTCAAATCTAGACTCCCCAAAACTGCAGAAACCACCAGAAAACTGCAGAGCTAATGCAGAGAGAGAAGCAGCACTTTTCTTTCCTGAAGTTAGGATAAAAGCTGTCTAAATAAAGGGCGGAGGGGGGAAAGTCAGCCCTTACCCCGGGAGCTCTGCTTCCCGTGGCTTGCTGTAAGAATAACACATCTGCCGATTAAGATGCTGCTCTCTGAGGTGTCTCACACACCTGTGAAAACATTGCTGGAGAACACTGGGTTACACAGTGGAGACTGGGTTGATCTCATGAACCTTCCCTAGGCATCCTCTGGGCTATCCTCTCCTTCCAGGGAGTTCCCTGTGTCATCCAGCTGGGGGAGGCGGCTTGAAGGCAAGGTCTTCTGCAGCCTCTGGGCTCAGGGATGGAGCTGGCAGTCCTTAGCACCCCTGCTGCGGTGGGCAAGGGACTCCACAGGTGGTGGCTTGTGCTGTGGTGCCATCACCAGAGTGCTGGCTACGTACTTGGTGGTCCTGATGACTGTGTTCACAAGGCTGTTGAGCAAAAATTGGGTTGGCCCTGCTCTGGGACTACCTGCTGCAGGACGCCTTTGTGCCTCAGCTCTTTCCCTTATGCAGGATAAAATTGTTGGTGGTGGCTCTGGGGCACTTGGTCCATGTGTTTCACAGGAGGTACAGGGTGCTTGGATCCTGCTGAGCCGCTCAGCCCCTCTCCAGGCAGGATGCTGAGCATTTCGGACCCTTGGGACCCGCCAGGACAACCCCTCGCAGCGCTTGGCCTCTCTTGATTGTTTTCAAGTGGATGTGCTCTCCCTGCCCCAATCAGCTGAAAATTTACTGGCCAGAAAATGCATATTAGTGAGGCCTGATTGAGTTTGCTCAGCAAACGTCTCGCCAGATAACTCTTCCCGAGCTGTGGAAATCGATAGCAATCAGCTGGGACGCGGGGTGGGCTGCGGAGCTGGGCCGGGGGCGTGAGGAGAGGCACAAGCAAATGCAATTTTGCTCCTGGGCCCCCGGAGGGAATGCAATAAATCACCTGCTGCTGATGTCACCCAGCAAGTATTTGCCAGGATGGCTTTTATTTAAGAATTAAAAGCTGAGAGGAGGGGGTGGAGGACGTTGACTTCCCACTCTTCTGGGTGGGCTGGAGTGATGGAAAAATGTGTTGGAGGGTGGCTGAGCTTTGGGTTATGGGGAAAGAGGGATGGACCAGGTGGAGCTGGGAGGAAGTTTTAATCTCAGAAAGTTCTTCTGGGATGCTGCAGCCCAGGGCAAGCTGAAGCTATGGGAGTTGTTTTTGCTCTTGGTGGTCCAAACCTGAGCATCTTAAAGCATCACAGGTTGATCTAGCAGCAAATGGTGAAAGTGAACCCTAAACTGAAGTTTGAGAGCCTAAATGTCTTCCTAAATTCAGGCAGGATTTGGGTGATCAATAGTTTGGGCAGTCTGTAATGCTGGGGCATGGAGGGGGGCAACCTCAGAGGGGCGAGGGCTGCTGCTTAGACTGGTGTCCTGAGAAATACAGATGCTGGAGTATCACACACATCTGCTTTGCCTTCCCAAATGGTGAAGACATGCAGGCACATCCCTGTGGGGGACCAGCTCCTCGACACCGCCTTCGTGCTGCGCATCTCATCTGCAGGACGGGTGATGGATGAGTGATGGATGGGTGATGAGATCCACCCAAAAGGCCCAGGCACAGGGATAAAGATTATCTTTTTTCTCTCATCTCACCGCAACCTGTCAATAATGTATTCCCCGGCACGAAGCAAGAGGCTCTGCTGCCTCTTCTAATACCTCATGCATGTTGCAGAGCCAGACGGTTCCCTAATTGTCCCAGGAACCTGGGCACAGCACCGAGCAGGTCGATAACGTGCTGTGGACAAGGTCTCAGTCACTGGGATGGATGAGGTCGAGCCTGGGAGATGTCAGTCCCAGGGATACCTCCTCCCTCTGGGGAGAGATACCCACCTCCTGGCAGGGATGGAGGAGGGGGGACTGGGCTCCCCAGGACGCTTTGGAACTCTGCAGCAGACCACAGGGCTTACTCACTCAAGGGGAATCAGCCCTCAGGTCAGCAGAAGACAGCCCCTTCCTCTGGGAACCATTCCCAACTTCATTTCCAGCAGGTCCTTTGTGGTGGTGGTGGGGGGAGGGGGAAGGGGGGTTAGGAGCCAGCTTTTGGAGATCTCCTTGGCAGTTGGACTTGGTTGGAAGCCTGCAGAAGGTGGTTTGTTTCCCGTTTCCCTAGACCAGCTGGCAGCGAGGCGCCCATCCCAAAACAGCAATCTGTTGCTGTCAGGGTAGAAGTAATCGCAGCCTTTCGGCAGCAAACAAATGGCTTTGCATGTAGCTCGTGTTCCTGCTCGGTCTCACTTGGTTGCCAGGGCTGGGGGTACCAGGCAGCTGGAGCTTCAACAGGTCTGAAAAATGGGGACAAAACCTGCTCCTGGCTCCGCTTTTGCTCTGCTTTGTCCCTCTGGATTCCCCAGGGAGCGAGCCGGCGTCCCCAGCGGAGCGGGTGCGGGTGGAAAGTGGCTTGGAGTCAGGTAAATCACAGGGGTGAGCCAAGAACCTCCTTGGGAATCAGGCTCACCTTTACTTAAGGAGGACACAGAAAGTGAAGTGGTGACTCCTCAAGCACCGAGCGTATTCCAGGTGTGGGGGCCAGAGGGAGTCTGAGAGGCAGCTGGGCTAATTTTGGCCCCTTTTTATTTGGGGGGCGGGGGGGGGCCTATGTCTCAGGGTGGGGCTTCTTTAATGCATGCAGAGGTGGGGAGTCCGTTTGGCCATGCTGATGGGCTGGTTTTGGGCTGAGCCATGGCGTTTCTGTCTGGCTGCAGCGGTAGGATCCTTGAGGCAGGATGTGGATGCCCTCACCGTGTCCCCCATCTCCCCCAGCGATCATTGTGGATAAAAGCCTCTGTCTTCCCATCACCAGGGCATCAGGGCTGGGGCAGAGGTCTCTTAGCGGGTGATGGATGGCGCGTGTCATCCCCCCGTCTCCCCCCCTGTTGTCTTATCCATCACTCATTGTGATGACATTAGCCCTTCTCCCCAGCCTGTCGCCCTGACACCGGGGTGAGGGACTGGAGGTGCCCACGCTCACTTAAAAGCCCAATGAGGCTGAAAGAAAACCAACCAAACTTTGCCGGCAAGGCTTTCCCCAGGACACAGACGGGATGAATCGCACTGCTCTAGCGAGCAATTTGTAGGGCTTTGAGAAGCTGTCAGTCCCAGGAGGAGCAAGCCTTGATGGGTTCATCGGGGACTTCGCCTTCCTCTCAGCATCCCTTGATCATCCCACATCTTTGCCGGAGGGGACTGCCAGCAAAAGGGAACCTGAGGCAAATGGCTTTGGGGTGCTGCTTGCGATGGCTTGGATTTACTGAAAGGTGATTTGTTTTGGGTGTGAAATCGCATGTTCCTAGAGATTGTCTTGCAGGGAAATGACATCCCCTACCACGATGCTGAGGAGCTGGTCCAAAAGTCCTCGGTCCACGCTTCTCCCTGCCCTGGTAGAGAACTGGCATGGAAATGAGTGGCAATTCTTCTTAGCTAAAGCAGAGAAAAATCTTCTTGGATGGAGAAGACTGATCCTGAGGAGGTTTTCCAAGCAGCTTCTTGATTTGCTTGTCTGTAAAGCACAAACTCTTTGGATGCTCAGAGGAGAGACAGGCAGGAGGAGCGGCTGCTAGCGCTAATTCCTGCAATTTAAGTCATCATGTCCCTTTAAGTGTCAGATAACTGCCTTGATGAGGAAAGCAAAGGGGGTTACAAAGAGAAAATTGCTCCATTTTAAGAGGTGGGGGGTGGAGGAAATTGCACTGGTGCCACTGATAAATATAGAAAGTGTAAAATTCTCCTAATGGAGCAGACGAGGCGGTGCTGGGCTGCTGGCCCATTTAATTATTTGACAGGTGAATTGGGAGTTTTCTACATAAATGGAAGGAAAATGAATTTGGCAATTTTTAGCCCAAAGAGATTCCCAGCCAGTGGCAATGGGGCTCCCTGGGGAAATCGGCTCAGAGTCGGCATCCCCTACATGCCGATGGGGGGTAGAGCATCCTCCCTCCTGGCACCCCAAAACCCCTCCCTGTGATCTTTAATGAGCTCCTGCAGGGTCCCCCTGGAGGAAACAACTTGCTTAAAAATAATAATAAGAGGAATAGATCAAGCTCAGCCCGAAGCCAAGGTAAAAAAAGAACTCTTCCCCCTGCCACTGACTGGGAAATGGGAGTGGAGCAGGGATGGGGGTTACTGGGGCAGCCGGGGTGGGTGCCGAGGCTGGCAGAATGAAACGATGAATAAAACAGTGTTTGCTTTCCTGCATCGCTTTTGTTTTGCTGGGAATCAATGAAAGAGCTTTAAAGGCTCAGGTTAGGTGGGGTTCGGTGGGGGTTTTTTTTGTGTTGTTGGTTTTTATTTTTACCTCAGAGGGCGGTTTGAACCTGCAGGGTGAAGGTGTTGGGAAATACCCCTGGCGATCATACAATGGGGTTTGCCTTCTAAAACCCAGCCCGGGCTGCCTGGGGCCGCCGGTGGAGCTGGAGTGCTGCAAACCATATGGCTGTTTGTCTCCAGGCTGTGTTTGGAGCTGCGCTTGCCAGAGTCTAGAGCCTTTGT
>VZTM01002761.1:189216-207423 GCA_013400555.1 Jacana jacana | reverse complement strand
ATGCTTTTTTTTGTTTGTTTTAAATCTTTTTTCTTTTTTTGTTGGTTCCCCAGCTAGATTGCTTTCCTTGGTTTTGCTCATCGGAGACAGGCTGGGGCCTGTGCCATGCCAGCTATGCATTAATAGAGCCTCAAATGAGATTTCACAGCCTCAAATCTGATTAGCGCCGCGGCTCCGGTTGCTTTGGAGGGAGGAGGAGCTGCGGCGCTTGGGCCGGGGGTGCTGCAGGTGGGGGGTGTTGCAGCAAGGAACTGTACGCGCCCATCCCTACGGATGTGACACGTCACGCTGCACCCCAACACCCTTTGTGGGCTTTGTGGGGGCTGATAGGGAGCTTGGGGAGCTGAGGCCAGCAGGGCACAGTGCAGACAGGATGCAACCTCCAAAGAACACCCCTGAATTGGGGGATGCTAAATTGTCCCTAGTGCAGCACGTTGGGAAAGGGTTGGTATGGGCAAAGCAGCTGCATTTGTTCACCCATCAGCCACCAAGTCCTTGCCAGGCTCCTCGTGGCCTGTAGACTCATAATTCACCCCATTTTGCTGCCTGATGATGTGCAAAATTCCCCTCTACAACCCAGATCCCCTGTGCCTGGAGGTACATGTCCTTGCTCAGTGCCCACGATGGTGATGATGAGCCTGGTAGCCCCCATTGTCAGGAGATGCTCTGCTCTTGGTGCACTCTTCCACCCCAGAGCCCTGTGGTCCAGCCCTGAGAGGTGGCTGGACCTGTTTGGCTGTCCCAAAAGACACTTGGGGACCAGCATCCTCAGACTGGCTGGCTCCAGGATGTCCTGGGCCCTCTGTGGCACGGCACTGGAGGTGTGTGTAACCTGTGGCCCGATCCCACCACTTGTTTAAGGACAAGCAGCACTTTATTTGTCATCCTCTTGGCTGTCAGGGGAGGGGAAGCGGGTTGTTGGTGTTTAGCAGCTATAAGGAAGCTTGAAAGGAGCCTGGGGAGACATCACATAGGAAAACTCACACCAGCCCCAGTCCATCTTCGCTCATGGAGCCTACTATTATTTTATGGAGTCTCAGGAGGAAGATAAAGCTGACACATTCCAAACAGCCGCCCATAAATTTCCTAGGGCGGAGAGGAGCTCGGGGCTGAGAACGCTCCTGATACAGAGATGCTGATCTCCACTCCTGGTGGCAGCATCACTCCTGGATTCAGCCAGGGCTGGTGGGGCTTGTGGGGCTCACTACAAAGAACCAGGAGGGTCCAAGTCCTTCCACAGTAGGGCAGAGGTGTCTTCTCCTGCAGAGCAGTGGTGCATCATCCCAAAGGGGGCTGTTTGGGGCTGAGGAGGTGAGCACTGCAGATGTACAGCTCCAAATTCAAGGAGGATCCTGCAAGCACCAACCTTCTGCAAGGTGGGGGGGAAATGCAGCTGTGGTCTCCAGCTGTAGGGCAGGGGATGGAGGAGCACTGTAGTGCCATTCCTGGAGGTCCCTGCTGGCTCCCAGCCCGGGTTGTCCTCCTCGAACTAAACAGTGGGCTCTGGAGGGTATTTATGTCTTGTCAGCCCGCAGCCAGGAGCAATTTAGTCTTGGCTGGAATGCTGCTGTAGAGGAGCTGTCTGGGCCCCGATGCTTCTTTTGCGATGAGAAGGAGTTGATAGAAAAACAAATTATGACGATGGCAGCTCAAGGCACCCACCGTTAATCAACCTCCCCGCAACATCGCAGCGTGAATAATTAATAACCATTGTCAAGGATGCTTTAAGGGTGGCTGGGTCTTAAGGTGGCTGCGTGGGATGGGAGCAGTGGGTGGCACGAGGTGCTCAAAACACGTTGCAGGAGTCATTGATGCTCCAAGGGACCTCCAAAGGATTTTAACATGTGGTGTCCCCAGCTGAGACCCCTGGGGGACATGGAAACTGTTGTTCCTCCGCCTCTGCGAGCTACAGGTGGCAAACTCCTGGGTGAGGGCACTTTTCTTGGCAAGACAGGAGAGGTTTTGCTTCCTGCTGGGTAAGAGAGCTGAAAAACAAGCGTAGGCTCTACCTGGAACCACAGGCACCCTCCTTTCTGGAAGAAATACTGAGTTTCCTCCTGACTTTGAATGGTGACTGGGGCTTTGGTGGTTTTTTTCCTTTTTTCTATAGTTAATCACAGCCTTGCTGAGGGCTTCAGGTACTGGCTGCCTGCAAAGCCTGGTATTGTTCACACCTGCTATTTTTAAAATGTTTTGTTCTCCAGATGAGTTTTACTTAGCTTAACTGCTTTTGAATTTTCTATTAAAACCCCTCGTTAATTATCAGGCTGGAACCATGGCTTAGCAGTAAAACCTACGTGGTTTTTTTCAGAGATATGTAAATATTAAGGGTGGGTATGAAGATGTGCACTAAGAAACCTGCTTCTGTTATCTGGAATATGAAAGAAAACAGGGGAAATGTAGGAAAATGTTCCCAAAATAGTGATCTGGAGCTGTAAATGGAGGTGTGGTGAGGGACACTGATCCAGATTCGCAGCGTAGAGCCTGGAGGCCTCCAGAGCTGGGCTCCATCAGCGAGCTCAGAGGCACCCGTGCAACTCGAAACAAGGTTGATTTCCATCCCATGCCAGCTGGAATTCTGCTGGATTGGGTTTTTAGGAAGTATTTGGGGTGCAAATACTCACTGAAACTCCCAAGCCAAGAGCCTGAAGAGATGCTTTCTTGAGAGAAGTCTCCAGGGAGAGCATCTCTGCCTTTGCAAAATCATGCTAATTTTTTTATATATATTTTTTTTAGGATAGCATTTATACTCTTCCACATTCCTCCCATTTTCCCTTCCTCTCTGGAAAAGCCTTGGGGAGGTGTCAGGACTTGCCATGCTGTATTTTTGGGGGTGTAGGAGCTAGGGTGGGACTGGGATCCATACTCCCGGGGATCCTTCCCCACCTTCTTTCCTTATTTCTGCTCCTTCAGTGCCACTTTCTGACTGTCACAGATGCCAAGTCTGTCCCCAGCCCCAGGCTCCAGCTGGCTTCTCAGCCAACAACAAAAAGAAGGGGGCGAGGGGGGAAGGTGGGGGAGAGGCAAGGAAAAGCTGATTTAAATGTTTTATTCCAGGCTGCTGGTCATTTCCAACCATCAGGTCTCCATCCCACAAACGTGGTGGTGGTGGTGGCCCTACTCCAAGTTAGACTTGCCCCATTCATCCCACTAAGCTCAGACAGCTTGGGCTCCAGCTCAGGAGGTTACTGTGGGGTTTGGGGTTGTTAACCCCCAAGGTGGTGGATCACCTTCCCCGCCACCAGGCCCATCACCGCTGCAGCCAGGTGGCCTCGTGAGAGACAAGGGAGAGGGCTAAGGATGAGCCAGCCCCTCCTCACAGAGTTTGGAGGCAAAGCCAGGCATTGGAGAGGATTTGCAGGCAGTGGTGTGGATGCTGAGCACAAGCTCTTGCCTCCTCCACAGGATGTTTTTCAGGGTCTGGAGCAGTACAGGGTGGGTTATAACCCCTTGTTGCCTCACCATGATGCAATACTACATTTAGCCTCTGGACGAGGTGCTACAAGACATGATTTAGTAGCTGAGTGGGTAGGGTTGGTGACAGGAGGAGGATTGGACTGGATGATCTCGTAGGTCCTTTCCAACCTCATGTTCCTGTGATTCTGTAATTCCATGTGTTAATGCAGCCTGGAATGGTGGCATGGCAGGGATACAGCCAGTGGGGGATGGTGCTGTCTCTCACTTGGGGTGTGATGGGCTCGTGGATAGTGTCATGTGTGTTCCCCCCCCTGCATTGTGCATGAGGAGTGGCAGCTTGTGACTCTTGTTGCTCCTTATCACATCAGCTGGTGGGAATTAATGAGCTGGGGAAGGGGGGGTGCCACTGTGTTCTCCCCTCTTCCCCCTCCTGGATTGGGCTGAGATCTTGATTCCTGCAGAGTCCCTGTAAATTGCAGAGATGCCCGGGCTGGAGAGAAGGGGGAGCAGGGGGCTGGGGGTTTAAGGAGGGTTTGTGGTGAGTTATTGCCTGGTCAGGGGGCTGGGGGTCTAGGGAGGGTTTGTGGTGGGTTATTGCCTGGTCAGGGGGCTATGGGGGAAATGGAGTTGCTTTAGATAGTTAATCTGTTTTTGTGGCCTGGCCTGGGGTCTCTGGTTGGACTGTGGGACCATGCTGAGCAGGGATGTTGGTCTGGTTTCAACCCATGTGGGATGCTCCCATGCTGCTGGGTGTCCTCCCAGAAAGCCTGGCACCCCCTGTGGCCCTGCTGTGACATGAAGACATCCATGGTGAGCAGACACTGCTGGCTGCTGGGGGCAGGGAAGAGGCTATGGAAGAGGCTAACAGGTAATGGGGATGTGCCAGGGTCATCATCTTCCCAGCTTGTTCTCCCTCATTTGGGCTCTCAGCATCGAGCAAAGGTGTTGGGAACTGGACTGGGTCACGGAGATGTGCTGGGGATACCATCTCCTCAGCTTGTTCTTCTCCATCCAAGGCTTTCAGTTTTAAACAGAAGTTGTGGGGACAGGTTTGGATCATGGGGATGTGCTAGGGACGTCATCTGAGCTCAGCATTGAGCTGGGACTGTGAGGATGAGGTTGGGTGATGGGGACACGTAGGAGCAGCCAGTCACTCCTCACTTTGGTGTCTCTCCCGCTTGCTCCCAGCAGGTATCCAAGTCCCCTGCTGAGACAGAGGAGCCCAGGCCTGAATTGGTGGCGGGTGGGGGACATGTGGCTCGTGTGGGAAAGGAAGCCATCACCGTCACCATCCACGGTGCCAGAAACCTACCAGCCACACGTGAGGGCCAGGTGCCGTGGCCATATGTTGTTGTGTGAGTACCCAGCATCCATGAAGGGGCACAACAGGGACTGGGGGGGGACACAGCAAAAGGCTTTAGCAGTTGTCACCCAGTTATTAACTCTTTGCAAGCCCCAGAAGGAGGAAATCTCTTTAGCAGGAACACAGACAAGCGTCACCTCCGTGGGACGCTCAATGCGGGGAGAGGAGCCAGGACTCCTCCCCAAGATGGGGGAAGGCAGGGGATGGGGCGCTTTGGCTGGGGAAGAAAGCATTGCTAATATTGAAAGTATAAAATGATGTCAAAGAATCCACAGGGTAATGCTAGCATTTGGGTTTGCAGATGATATCATGATAAATAAAAGAGTGTTTTAATAAATAAAACAGAATGCTTGGGTAAGGAGAACTTGGCTCCTCGTGCATTATGCATGTGCCAGGGGACTCAATTAGCCGGTCATGCTTTGGTCTGTGTTAAGAGGGAGGCCGCTCCACTCAGCGCTGCTGCGGGGTGAGCCAGTGATCCCAAAGAGATCGGCACCGCTTCCCTGGAAAAGGAGGGGAGAAAGCGGCTGTCGGCACCTTCAGGGCATCGCTTGGCTGTGGAGTCTGGGTTCTCTGGGGCACCTCCCCACGGCAGCGTGAGGCGGGCTGCTACCCACGTCGGGTACATCAGTGCTGGGGGACAGGACTTATCTGCAGGGGACAAGCAGCAGCCAGGGCTGTGAGAGCCTGGAAAGATCTCTGCAACCATGTAGAACAAACTGTTGCTTGCTGGGCATTTTCTGAGCTCCATGGTGAAGGCGGTCCCAAGGCCTGGGCAATCAGCCTCCTCAAGGGCTCCCTGGGCAGGAGGAATGTGGCTCTCCATCACAAGGACAGTGTCTGTCAGGTTTAGGGGGCTGGCTAGCACCTGCAGCCCAGTGGGAGCTGGCTGGCACATGGGCTGGCAGCCCTCCCTGCCACCCCTCCATAGCCCCTTCCCGTCTTTCCCACCCTCCCCATGCCAAGGGCCAGCTCTCCACCCTGACAGCCTGAGTAACTCCACCGCAGGAGTTGTCTCTATTTCCATAAACCAATTATACCCAGATAATCTCAGGAGATTTAAACATCAATATCCTAAATGATAGCACGAGGGTGGCGTGTGATTGTTGCATCTCTCTTTACATTCTGGTGCTGCTCCATCACCGCATTGCCATGGAAACGGGGGAGTGATGGAGGGGAAGGGAGGGGGGTGGTATTAGGGATGCAGGACACATGAGGGGCCTTTTAGTAACCATAGTGAGGGAGCCAAGGCAGAAGGGAATCAGTTATTGTTTTTCAGGGCACTTGCTATTGAAGGAGAGTAGCATGTCGCAGTTAAAAGGTGGGTTTTTACAGACGGGAAGGAGAAGGGGTGGGTGGATGTGCTGGGGGCGGAAGGACCTTGTGGCAGCCGTTTCCCCCTCCCTGCAGAGGCTGGGTACCACCAGCAGAACCAGCCTGAGCTCACACTGCCAACACTCCAGAGCATCACCGCCCTGCAAAATCCAGAGAGGGATGGGAAGAGGAGAGCCATATCACTCCCACCAGCCCTTTGTGGCCATGCCTGGACTCGGCATGCTGCATCACTTCCAGCTCTTGCTGTGGAGGGCCGGGGAGGGAAAGGCTTGGCAGAGGAGATCTGAAAGACCTCAAGCAGCAGGAGAAGCCCACGTGGGTATCCTGATGGTCTTGGACCCATCACTGCCCTGGGAAGAGGATGGGGCTCCTCCTCTGGGCATGCTCTGGGGACCTGGTAGTGGCTCAGCTCTGCTCCTCATCCTCTGAACGCTGAGCAAATCCCCCCTCCCTGGTGCACCCTGAGTTTGTTCTGTGTCTTCTTTTCACTCCCTCATGCTCACGGATAAATTGCTCCTGGGCCAGTGGGATGGGAGGATGGATGACCTTGGCATGCCAGAGCCAGGTGTGTCTGCAATTAACGGCATCAAGTGCCTGGCTCCATCCCGGCTTCTCCTCTCCATTGAATACCGCAGGCAGGCGGGTGAAAGCACCTCCTTCGCTTCTTCCTTCCTGCTCTTCAGCACCCAGAGAAGAAATTCAAGGTCGTTGTGGAATGCATCATCTGCTCCCAGACTGGGGGATGGGGACTCTGATATCCCCCTGCCTGCAGGCTTGATGTTCCCCTGCTGGAGGCCTTGCCTGGATGGGCAGTGGTCCTGGTCCTGGTGAGATGCTTCACTTGGGAAGGGCATTCCTGCAAGCGAAGCCTTTTTGGCTCTGCAACACGCCCAGACATAAACCAGGGGCTCAGCTGAGCAAGGGGAGGTGGGAAGCAGGATCAAAGGGGGTCTCTGGGGGCTCCCTCCTCACCCCAGCACTCAGCTTGGGCCATGGTGGGATGCTGATGGACTGTCCCAGAGTTAGAAGCAATGTAAAAACTGGGTTTCTCAAAGGAGAGGGGGGGTTTACAGTCCTTCCTTCCTCATTCTGAATCTTTTCAGAAATTACTCTTATGCCTCTGTGGTTTATTTATTTACTCAAACCCCACCTGAGACCCCCAAGCCCATCACTGAGCAGAGTGGAGCTGGGTGGTGAGGGGGCACCATTGCTTTTCCCTGCAACCGCCGTATAAATGACACCCCTCCTCAAACACTGGCTGGGCACAGGGGGAGTTTCTTCCCCGGGAGCAATGCCCCTGCACCTGCCTTTGCAGGGAGGTCAGCCCTGAGAAATAACTCCCCCCATAGAGATAATAACCTATAACAGTGGATAAACAAATATTTACAAGGGCTGGGTGTCACAGGCAGCAGGGTGGCTGTGTGATGCTGTCCCCAGGCGCTGTAAGGGGACGTTGATGTATAATAACTCTCTGGGGGTGGCTGTCTTTGTCTTTTATCTCTATCTTTTATCGCAGCGGTGGGTGGCTGATGCATCCCCGCTCGGCAGAGCAATGTGTCTGCCCCCGAGCAGGCAGGGAGGGATGCAGAGCATCAGCAGAGCATCTCTTGGTTCATCCCAGCCATGTTGTGCCCATCCCATGGGGGTCTGCTCACTGGAGACCCCATCTCCTGCCCCACCAGCAGGTCTGGAGCTGGCTGGGATGAGAAGGAGACATCAAACCACCTCTTCTCTCCAACCTTCCTTCTGCCCCCGGCCTATTCATTTGATTTTGAAGTGCATCCCCATGTGTTGTGCTGTAGTGAGTTGTTTCCCCAGCCCCCCTTCCCCACTTCACAGCTCTTTTTGAATGCTCTCCCATCCTTGGGCAATTCTATAATGAAGAGGACCTGGAGCAGGCAGTTCTCACCCTCCTCCTCCCACCCCCTCCAGCCCAGGTCTGGTTTCATTCGAACTCCGAGCACGTTGCTGGTAGAGCAATCCCCCACAGAGCTCATTACTGGAGAGCCAATGTTTGTTCCAGCTCCTCCTCAATGGTGCCAGCCAGATGCTAATTCCCACCTGCCCTAGCTGGCTAGTTCAGTTTCATCCCTGTAGAATGCAGGTGGGCTTCTCTGGTGGGGAAGAGGACATGTGGAAGATGGGAGAGGAGCATGGGATGTGGATGCAGCATGGCTGAAGGTCCATTCAACTGGTTTCTTCAGAGAGGATGAAGGTCTTGCAACGACAGAGCATCCTCCCATCTGGCTGGGATGAACCTTCTCAGTCCCACCACTAACCTGGAGCTCACCCTACACCTGGGAAGACCTTCATCATCTCCTTTCCCCCAGAGCTGGGGTCTCCAGCTCCCAGGAGGTGGCAAAGTGCCACCATCTGCTCTCAGTCACCACAGTGCCTGGGTAACCTCACCCTAAGAGTCGCGTTAGCTCTGTTCCAGCAAGAGCTTTCCTGGAGGAAAGAGCGCTGGACACTTTATCCTCTTAATATCCAGAGCAACCCATTGACAGGGCTGAGGCATCTGTGTCATGTTGGCCTGATGCCACATCACTGTCCCCCTTCATCCCCTGGTTGGGGATGGACAGGACTTGAGGTCACCACGTCACCAGGTGGTGGGACTCTGCTGTGGTCTCGGGACTACTGGGATAGCACCAAGTATCTCGCTGGGTAGTGGAGACCCCCTAAAATACCTGCCAGCACCCCTAACAGCGAGTGGGTGGAGGGCATTATTATCGTTAGCCAAGCTCATGAGAATTGATGATCAATTGATAAAAGTGGAACAACAGCCTTGATGGTGATGGACCCGTAGCTGCTGAGGGCCGCTATCGCCACTGTAATTATTGCTCAGCCTTGTTATGTGCTGAGTTTAATGATGGCAGTCATTAACATTCAATTTTCTCACTCTTTTCCCAACAGCCTCCTCCCTGCCCCTTCATCAATACAGCTGGATAATTAGCCTCTGGGGCCTCACATGGCCTGTTGGATAAAAGGGGCTGGAAACCCCATCACTGGGGGCTCGGCAGGAGCTGACAACCAGGAGTTAAATGGGCCCTGGCTTCCCAGTGCAGCCACCATGGAGCTTTGCTAAGGGTTCTGGGAGGGTGGGCTCGCTGGTGTTAGATGCACCGAGTGGAGTCGGTGCTCCTCCCTCTCCCCAGCACAGTTCCCGGTTGACACACTTGCCTTCCTCACCCAGTTACCGACTGGTTTTGCCTCCTTTTTTCTCCCAGTGAGACCAGCAGAGTGGATGAGCAGAACCTGGAGGCATGGGCCACCCACACATCCTCGGTGCCCACCCACATGCCCACCTGGGAGGAAGAGGTGACGGTGGAGATGGATGCTGAAGATGCAGGTCAGGCAGGTGAGAGTATCAGGGGATGGAGACTGGAACATGGATCTACTTTCTTAAAAGGATGAACTTTGGGATATTGGGGAGCCCGTGCTCCAAAGGACCCTGAGCAGCACCCAAGCAGAGGGTGGCTGCAATGGGGACGAGCCATGCCTTGAGCTCTGCATGGCTGTGGTCGCTTCAGGGTAGGACCAGGGGGGGCATGCCCCCACATACGGGATGGGGCAAGTGCCAATGCCAAGCTCCAGGCATCCTCCAAAGCATCTCACGGGAATCACCAACAGAGGAGAGCATCCCAACTCTTTCCCCAACACCTTGTATGGGTTGGACCCACACCATGACGCTGTTACTCCCCACTGCAAAGTCTGTAATTGTGATAAAACTCCTGGCATTAGGGGCCAGGATTTGACTCTAATCGGACGCTTGCAAAACAAACTGTGGGAGCCAATCTCCACGTCATGCCTAATCCCATTAGGCCCTGACCTCAATGAAACTGGGGACCTTTGATGTACTTTGGACCTTCCCCCTGTGGGAGCAGGAGAGATGCGGGGAGACCTGATGGGACCTCCAGCCCTGTTTATCCACCACCCAGCAT
Source organism: Jacana jacana (assembly GCA_013400555.1). NCBI lineage: Eukaryota > Metazoa > Chordata > Aves > Charadriiformes > Jacanidae > Jacana > Jacana jacana. The sequence continues at coordinate 197,367 of VZTM01002761.1, read as the reverse complement.
CCCCCAGATGTTCAGACAGGAGCTGTCATTTCCAGGTGCAGCTTGCACCTTTTCTTCCCCAGAAATACGGTTTCCATCCTTTTCTTGTACAGAAACATGATTTCCATTGATGGGGCTGACAGGCGTGAGCTATCATGGGTGACGACTAGGGGAGAAGCCACTTTTCTCTCGCTTGCACACTTCAGCTGGTGTTTTTTCCACAAGGGGCTGGGAGAAAAAGAAAATCTCCCTATAAATTGAGCACTTGCTGAATAGCAGGAGCTCAGGCAAGCGTGGTCCATGCGCTTGCCTGGCCCATCGTCTTCCTTTGGGGGACATGAACAACCTGTGGCACGGCCAGGTTGGCCAAGTAGGAGTTAAGGCAGGTTCCCACGGCACAGTCATTAAGCTGGGGGAAGGGAAGCCCAAGTCTTGATGGCAGCATAAAGAGAGGGCGGTTTTCCCTTCCATCAGCTCCTTTTTGCCTTTTTTTTTTTTCTCTTCTTTCGATAAAAACCTCCTTCTCATTCCTGTCAACTAAATTGCAGCTTTGCTTTAAATTGAGGGAAGAGCTGGGGGTGCTGGCACCCATGGGGGTGATGCTGCCATGGCAGGGGACAGACAGGGACAGGGCACCCCTGAGAGGGTGGATGACTGCGGTGACAAGTGTCTGCAAAACCCAGTGGCCAAGAAGGGCTGAGGGCAGGATCGCACTCTGGCTGGAGCCAAGGAGGTGAATTAGATGGAAAAATTGGAAATCCCAGCTTCTGAAATGGGAATCTGAGCTGCGTTGGTGTTAGCTGCTTGTGGGCTTTGCTTTCTTGGGGATGCCTGGGACGTGTTCTCAATGGTTCCATGGGGTGCATCCGTGTGTGTGTGTGTGGATATAAACTCCAGACTGGTTAAATCCTGCCTCTGCCCAACCCACCATGACCTGCGAGGGGAAGGGGCTGCCAACAATGAATCAATAACCCCATTGCCTCTGTCCCTTCTTCACCCAGACCTCTCCCTGTCACTTCATCTGCTCTCCCCATCCTTCCCCAAAGCCTGACGGCAGACCCTCTCCCTTCCAGCCCTGACTCTCACTGTGGCAGACAAAGCCACCAAGGAGGCTTTGGGGACCTTCCAGCTGCCGGTGAGGCACTTCCAGCCCTTCCAGCCCCACCACTGCAGGCTGGTGCTGGTAGGTGCAGCTCCTTCCCCTCCATCCCACTTCTTATTCCTACTTATAACTCTGGGTTTCACCCCAGATGTAGCTTGAGAAGGGCTGAGAGGGGGGTGAAGGGAGCCTTGTGTAACGGTGTAATCCTGGTGGGAAACCTGATTTTGGCAAGTTGGGGAAGGTGCTCAAAGAAGCTTGTGAGCCTCCCGTGAGGTGGGAACAAGGCAAGCGTTGTGTTGGGCGTTTTTTTTCCCCCCACTTCTCTCTGGTGGGAAAACATGGAGGAAAAATGAGGGGATTGAAAGCTGGGAATTGCTTTTGCCCTCAGTATCCTGGGAAAGGCGATGCGGCGCCAGGCCATACATCAGAGCGCTCATTAAGCAGTGGCCACTGTGCATTAATTAATGCAGGCGTGTCCCCAGCCCCAGAGAGAAGCTTCCCCAGCACCTTGGTGGGAATTTCTCCATCCCAACATGCTAACGGTCCCAGGGACTTGGATGACAGCTCCCTGTACAGTCGAGACCTGGCAAACTCCCTCAATACCCCTCCCAAATCAGCCTCCCCTACGCTCCAGTTGGCAGGAATGAGTTTCCTCTTCCCTGCCCTGAGATTGGGAGCGATTAAATATTTAAATGCAGAAGGATTTATTATATTGATCTTTTCCGGGAAGGCTCCGGGGGACAGTGAGCTTTAATTATCAGTTGGTGCTTTACTGTCAGCCACGGGCTTGTCTCCACACCCGGTGCCGCTGTTTGGTGGCCTTGACCCTTCCTCCTCCCACGGTTTGCTCTCCTCCCTGACCAGCCGAGGCCAAAGGACCCCAGGGGGACGGTCCTGCACGTCACCATCACCCGCAAAGGGAGCTTCATCCCTCGCTGCGATGGGTTCAGCTACGTGGCCTTGGAGGTGAGACGTGGCCCTGGGGACGGGGAGGGTTTGCAGGGTGCAGAATCGCTTCTTGACTCGGGGGAGGATGCTGTCACATGTTGCCTCCTGCTTTGGTGGCTGTAGATGTTGTTTCTCCCCCCTTACCATCTGCTGACCCCTCACTGTGGGCTCCCTACCTGCCCAGGTGCTGTTGCGGGGGCTGTCGGCCCCCCTGGCCACACCGCCTGGGGCCCTTGTTGCCGTGGCCAGAATTGTGACCAATGTTGAGGAGTACAAGTGAGTGATGGCCGCTGGTGACACGGGAGAGGGGACAACCTGAGCATCCCTGGTGCCACTGCCCCCTTGCACGCTGCTCAGCTTGCGGGGAGCAGGCGTGACCCCACACGTGCTGACTCTCCTCCTTTCCATCACTTCTCAGGCACCGCATGGAGAAGCAGCCCACCTCCTCTCCCAGCATCAGCCCCACCACCATTGTGTTTCCAGACCCTCCAGCAGCAGCCTTCAGCATTGTCCGAGCTGCCAACCACGGCTGCCCACAGGTAGGAGGCCAAGCACATCTGGGGGGATGCACGGGTCCAGCAGCATCCATCCCACTCGGGTACCAACCAGCATCCCTCCTCTGGCAGAGCATCTGAGCCACCCCATCCAGGGAAAAGCTTTAGGGGGCAAAGTGATGCCTTTTTGAGCATCAAAGACCACAGTCCCCACCTCCGCAGAAACCACCAGGCAGCTCCTCCTTTGTGCCTTTGTCCTTCGTTTTTCCCCCTGCTCCCCTCACGCCTCGAGTGCCGCCTCTCAAAGGCAGAGACCTTCTCCTCCCTGGCCCTCAAGTACCCGTCTGGGGAGCGCTAAGCACGTCTTCAAAATAGCTGTTGCCAGGGAAACATACACTTTCAGCACGGAGCATCCTCAGCCAGCCGGCAGGAGAACCTCGCTTTTGTTCCCCCAAAAAACTGGCAGGGAGGGAGAGGCAGGGGAGCTGGGGCACGCTCCAGCGGGGAGGAGGAGGTATGAGGGGGCGGCTGAGCCAGAAAGCCAGCGGGGGAAGCTGCTGCCCCTAAAAAAAACCCACCAAAACCACAGCGGCTCCGTCTCTTCACCTCTGAAAAGTGCCAGCCGAGGGCAGATGTCCAGCCACCCTGAAAAGGTGGATCCAGCCACCCTGAAGGTCGGCAGAGCATGTGCTTCCCTGTCCCGGTCCTTCCCCGCCTCATGCACAGCATTTTCTTTGCCTCGGAGCGAAACGCCCTGTATCAACAGGTTTGGGGAGCCCATAAATAAAATATTACTTAGAGGAGGCCAGCCAAATGCCAAGACGCCCACGAGGCGGTGAATTATCATAAAAATCACTAGTGCATTTCATTCATTACAATAATTGCTACTTTATTGCCTGCCCCCACCCCCCTCTCCGCTGCCTCCCCGGGTCGCTCTTTGCAGGTGAGAGGCTGGGGGGGCACTGAGGACCCTCTGGTTTGGGGTCTGTGAGTGCTGCGGAACACCTGGGACCCGCATGGCAAGGGGTTGGGGCTGCCCATGCCAACTCCAAAGCAGATATTAGGAAAGAAATCCCCATACACTCACCCCCCCACCATGTTATCTCAACCTCCACCCCCCCATCTCTTTGCTCCAGGACGCAGCACCCCGAGGCTGCAGTTTCCCAACCAGAGGAGGGATGTTTTTCTTCTCTAAAGGCAGTTGAAATCCATTTCCTCAGGATTTATACAGATAAATACACACACAGACCCTCATGAACTGGTGGGACCTGGGTGAGCTCGAGCCAAGCCCCGCAGCCCTGGCACAAGTGGCAGTGCCAGCGCCGAGCTGGTGGGAGCCCAACGCGGGAGGATGAGTGATTAAACCCAGCCATCTGGCCTGTGTGCGTGCTGCTGCCTCCTCCTGTCCCTGCCCACATGGCTCTGCCTGTCTTTGCACATCACTGAGGACGCTCTCCCCCCAGGGAACGCACAGACAGGGTGTCCTGGGGAGCTGCGTAACCCCCATCTGCTCTCTCGCCCCTGACTCCTGCCTCAGTTTCCCCACCTGTAGGACACAGTTCATTCCCGGGGAGGATGAACTCCGGGGAATAAAAGTTGGGGGAAGGCTGGTTGGATGAGGAGGAGGGAGTGTTGCTGCTCTGGTACCAGAGGTTAATGGCTTTCCCCGAGCAAACTCCTAGGCAGGCTAATCGGATTCGATAATTCTGCCAGCCCAGCGTGTCCTCTCGCCTGTCAGATCCCATCAGCGTCTGCAGACAACGGCGCTTGGGGTTAGCTTCATCAAGAAACCCCTCTTGGAAGATTTTTGGGCTCCTGGGGTGATTAACCCTTCCACGTCAGCTCAGGGGTCCTGGAGACCAGGTCTTCCTGGCCTGGAGTTAGCTGAGACTTGCACAGAACCACCTGCAGGAGTGATGGGTGCTCTTCTCAGATGCTTTCCTTTGGTGCTCTCCTTGGGTGTTCCCGATGTGCCAACAGCATCTTTTTCACCCAAAGGGATGGGTTTGGACACACTGATGGCAATGGCAAACCAGTGGGGTGGAAGGACAGGCATCAGGTTCTGCCTCCTACAGAAAGCCATGCCATGTCTCCCCTCCCAGCAGCAAGCTCAAGCCTTCATGATGTTGGTCCCTTCTAAGATAAATCTCCTTTTGGGCTCTTTCCCTTGGGGACCCTCCAGTTTAACCCATGTATCTGGAGCTTCTTGCTTTTTTGGGGGGGTCCGAACCCTCCAGACAGGCAGTTGTGAGAACCACTCCCATCCCTCGGGAAGGCAGGAGAGATGATCTGGACTTGGCCACCTCTACTTTTCCTTGTGCCAACGAGTCTGCCTTTCAACCAGCCTTTGGGAATGGAGCTAGGGTAGCCAAGGAAGGCGAAGGCGCCTCCTTCCTCCTTCTCCTCCTCCTCCCCATCCCTTTTTGTTGTGCTTCTCCAGGTGGCCCTGGGCAGAGGCGGTTGTTGTGCCAAGATGTCTGCCCAAATCAGTGCATTGACTCTGACGCTCCGGCGCAGAGCATCCATCTGTCCTGCCAATCCAGTGGGAGAAAGCACAGGCCTGGCAAGTGTTCCCGAACTTCCCCCCCCTGCCCCAGCTCCTAAAATCGGGGCAGGGGCCGAATTCAGGAACGTCATCTCCCGTCCCGGTGAGAGGAGCCATGTGGGCTCAGGACCTCCGACAATTGAGGTCAAATTAACAATCTGCTCCTGCGTTTGACTTTTCCCTGCCCCGCTGCGTCTAAAACGGCACCATCTTGCAGTGCTTTGTACAGGTGGATGCCAGGAAAAGCAACTGGAGGCGGTGTTTGGTGCTTTTTAAGAGATTCCCCCCGTCCCTCCCCCACAAAATTGGGCTTTCTGAAGCTGATGAAGCAGCCCCGAGGTCTGGGATGCAGGCTGGGAAAGGAGGGTGCTGAAACGGGGCCGGCTGTCACAGTGTGTGTAGGTTTTCCCTATGGATTTACAGGCTCCCTCCCATCAAAACAAGCTGCATCCTAGCTAAAAAATCCCAGTTGATACCGGGGAGACCCAGAAAAATTCCCAGCCAGCCTGGTGCTGAGCGAGCACTCACAGCACTGCCTGATGAGGCCCATCCTGGGGGTATTTTAGGGCTCTGAAATATCCCAGCCCCTTTCTCCCCTCACTACCACCCCCAGGACCGGGTAATGCACCACTGCGGGTCTCCTCGGTGCATAATGCCCATTAACATCCCCAAAGGTGAGCAGAGGGAGACAGACAGACAGACACACACACACACACACCCCTCATCCTCCCTGGGACAGACGAAATGTGCTGATGCAGAAAAGCCGATCGGCATCTCCTCCCTGCTGGGCGATGCTGCGTGAGTGGGGGGTGGAGGGATGGAATAACAGCCTTAAAAAAAAAACAACAAAAAACCCACAACAAAACAAACCAAAAGGAGGTGCCTTGGTCAATAATTTCTTGGCGCTGGGCTTAGGGCTGACCTTTGCAGAGGCGACGGGGCTCTCCGAGGGCGAAGGAGAGCAGCTGCCGGCGGGGATGGGCTGGTGCCATTTCCAACGACAGCTCAAGGGCTCCGGGGACAAGCACGTTGCCCTGCTGGGTCAATATCTGTCGGACAACCTGGACCACGTGCTTGGGAAAGGATTTTACCATGAGATACGGACCCTGAAAGCCCCCTGCACTGGGGCTTTCAGGGTCCATATCCCATGACAAAACCCTTTCCCAAGTGCAAGTATTGGGTTGCCCAGGAGATATACCAAAGCTCATTCTCCAGGCTCTTCCCATCATGTTTTTAAGCATGGGGTAGTTAGGCTATGTGCTCTTTTGCTCCTCTGGCTCTGTGAGGGGGGAGATGCTGACAGGGGTTAGCCAGAGAGAAGCAGCAAAGCTCAAAGGCACCCAGTGAAAACGAGCTGGAGCAACTGGGATTTGAGGTGGCTTTTGAGCCAGGGATGCCATGCAGCTGCACAGGTTGTGCTTTTCCTTTACCTCCACCTCTCCTCTCCCTCCTGTCCATCTCCTTATTCCTCCTCAGAGAGAAAATATCTGGATGACAATTTTTCTGTTGTCTCCTAAGATGTCCCGACCAGCCGGACCCCCAGAGCAGCCGACCTGGGACACCTCCTTCCTCTTCCAAGGTCAAGACGTGGCCACCATCTTTTCCAAAGACACCGCCTTGGTCATTGAGTATTATCCATATAAAGCCAGTGAGTCCAAGGACCCCATCGCGGACGCTTCCCCTCACCCTGGCTTTGGCCAGGGCCAGGTCCTGGGCTGCCATGCCCCCAGCCTCTTCTCCCCTTCCCCAGTTTGGGATGCTCTGGGCACCCTCATTCCCATGGGATACTCGGTGCTGCCCCTCAACAGCAGTGTTTTCCGGGAGCTGGCAGCGCAGAGTGGTGGGATGCATGTGGATGGCCTCGCTGTGCAGGTGAGCTGGGGTGTTGGTACCCATAGGTGATGATACCTATAGCTGCTGGCATGGTGGGAGGGTTGTCCATGTCTAGATATCCTGTGGGAAGCCAGCATCCCTGCTCTGAACTGCATCCCTGAATGGCACCTGGGTGATGGCAAAGCCATGATAGGAACCCAGGGGCCAGCGTGGGCGGTGACCCTTCCTCTGCCTCCCCAGGGCACAGACCTCAGAACCACATCTGGGGACATCCCAACTGTGGGGCTCTGCCTGCAGCTCCTTCGAACGGAGGTGAGACACTGGGGAAGGCCATCCCTGAGGCAGGGAGGGACGGGGACAGGGAGAGGGCAGGAGGTGGCTCTTTAGGGCTGCCACCCTCTCTCCAAGCCTCTCAGGTGGGGATCAATGGGGCTGGGTTTTGTCCCTTGTACCTGTTGTCTCAGGGCTCGGGATCATGCCACTGAGCATGCTAACAGCTGGAAAGAGCAGCATTGTTCTTGCCCTCACACATCCATCCTGGGACTTTTGGCACCAGTTCATATTCCCAGAAAATCCTGGCTGGAGGCAGAAGGGGCAGGAAGGCTGCGGGCAGGCTATCTGGGAGAGGCTGTTCACCCTCTCCACGCAGAGAAGGGCCAGGCTGGTTAACCACAGTGACAAACGTCTGGCTGTCTTCATCCTTCAGCATTTGTGGTCCCCAGGGACATCACAAAAGGGAGGGTATTTGGGTGGTTTTCATCACAGGGAGGGGGGAACCCCAGTTGCCTGTGGCTCCAGGACCTGCCCTTGGGTAGGTCAGGATGTGGCCACGAGCCTGGTCTATCTAATTACTGCAGCCACCAGCCTCCGCTCCCATCTGTAGAAAATCCAGCCCCATCCATAAAGTGAATTTGGGACAGGTCTGGATGCTGCACTGGCGACTGCATGTGTCCCCCACCGTCCCCAAGGAGCCACCAGGGGCCGGGGCCCGGCTGGTGGGGGGCTTTAGAGTGATTGCCCAGGGGGGTCAGCGAAAAGGGGTCTGCGTGTGATGAATTATTCACATGGGTGTCACTAAGTGCAGAATTAATCCTTTTGCTTCCAGCTGGCTGCTGCACTAAATTATCACTCGCAGTCATGCGGGAAAATGCTGCGGAATTCATTTAGCTGATTATTGTTTTGATCTGGGAGCTGTAATATTTTTTTTTTCCCCTCCTCTTCCCCAACCTCTCCCTTTCCCCCCCCCCCCC
>VZTM01002761.1:134462-187429 GCA_013400555.1 Jacana jacana | reverse complement strand
CCCCCCCAAATTGGATGCCTTGACCCAGAAAAGCTGTGTTTGACCACGCAGCAGCCAACAGCAAATCCATGTGCGGGGTCAGCAGGGCGTGGTCCCCAGTGCACCCAGGGGAGGCTGAGCCTCATCTGGGGGCTGGAAAATACACACTGGAGGCATCTTTACTCCTAAGGGATTTGCTCCTCATCCCTATTCATTAGCCAGCCCTCTTTTACACTTCGTTTTGGCACGGAACCCTTTGCTCAGCCCATTCACTCAGCTCTTGGGACCCTTTGGAGTCACCTTGAGCCTCTGCCACCCGCTTTTGCTGAGCACCCTCGGTCATAGCACCCAAGATGAGGCCATGGGACACAGTGGCACATGGTGACAGCCTCTGAAAAAGAAGAAAAAGGGACAAGCTAGTGCTGTTTTTTAACAGGCAAGGAAAAAAAAATTTTAAAAAAATCAACAGGCTGGCTGTATCGTTGCTTAAACAGCCTTAATTTATGTAATTGCTGCCATTTAAAACCAGAAACAGATCGGCGCCTGGCAGAAATTGTCACAGTGCCGGGGTGTAAATTGTCACCGTGCCAGCCTGGCGATCAAACCCTTTTTGGGCTGGCCAAAAAAACGGCTTTGCAATTGGTTGGGAAGAGGGGAATCACCATGTGTTCTCCTGGCTGGTCAGGTTTGTCCTCCCTGAGCACCGAAATGAGGGGATTTGCCCCCAGAACACGTTGCAGGGGGTGAAGGGCTTGTTCTGGGAGAGCATCGCCCTTTCCCTTGCTGAGCATCTTGTCCTGGTGACCCTGGTCAACTGTCCGAGGGTTTTAGGCACAGCTCCTGCCTGCCAGCTCACAGAATCATAGAATCACAGAATCATAGAATCATAGAATCATAGAATCATCAAATCATAGAATCATTGAATCATAGAATCATTGAATCATAGAATCATAGAATCATAGAATCACAGAATCATAGAATCATAGAATCATCAAATCATAGAATCATTGAATCATAGAATCATTGAATCATAGAATCATTGAATCATTGAATCATCAAATCATAGAATCACAGAATCATAGAATCATAGAATCATAGAATCATAGAATCATAATCACAGAAGTGATTTAGAATTGGAAGGGACCTTAAAGATCATCGAGTTCCAACCCCCTGCCCTGGGCAGAGACACCTCCCACCAGACCAGGTTGCTCCAAGCCCCATCCAGCCTGGCCTTGAACAGTCCCAGGGATGGGGAATTGTCTTGATTGACACCTGCCAATCAACATCATCACCCATCCCTCCTAGTGCCCAGCAGGATTCTAAGAGGTGCTATGGCACCACCCCAATGCCAGGAGCATCCTTAGCTGGGATGAGCCAAACCAGGGAGGAACCAAAGGGGGTTTGGGGGGAGGAGAGGGAGAAGCAAATAAAAGAAAAAAAAAAAACAAAACAAAAAACCCAAACAAACAAACAAACAAAACAAATGCCGGGAATGTCTTTGTTAAGGAGAATTTGTTGGTTTCCACTCACCAGGCCCAGGGGAGCGTTCAGGGCAGCGCTAATTGAATTAAGAGCACGTGTGCTCGGGCGAGCAGCTCTCTGGGGTGGGCAATGGTGGCGGGGGGCCTGGCTGGCCAGCGCTGCAGCGGGGCGGGCAGCAGCTGTACGCCGGCCCCAGTAATTGCAGGCAAACCCTAAACTGTTGCATTTTACATGATGCCGTTCCCCAGGGAGGAGCTGGGGGGAGGGGGGCGTTTTCACTCGGGCTTTGATGCTGGAGGAGCCCGGTGGAGGTCGGGGCTGGCGGCGTAATGAAATGCGGCGGCGCAAGGGGAGGATGATGCTGATGGTGTTAATGAGGCAACGATGGGGAAGGGCACGGGGACGCCTCCGGATACCTCCTCCTCATCCCCCTCATCCTCCCTGCTGCAGACTCGGGGAGGGGGGCTAGGGTGGGGAGACTGCTCACTGCCCTTGTTAGCCACACTAACGAGGCAAGGCCGGGCGCCGGCACGGAGTAATACTCAGCGAGGGCCACTTCGCCACTGCCCGTGCAGGTGGCCAATTTGGCAAGGGTGCCTGGCCTGATTGCTCAGACAGCAAAGTGGAGAGAGCATCTGCCAGGGGTGGGGGGAGCCGAATACTTACCGGATCACGGACACCTTCCCCAGGGAAGGGAAATAGCTGGATGGAAGGATCCCAGTGGCCCCAGTAGTTCCCCATCACCCAAATCTGCCCTGCAACTGGGGACTAGATGTCCAGGACAGGGTCCTTGTCCATGACCTCGCCATGGTAGACGGCAGGCAGGAGCGGACAGACTCCATCATTTATTCCATTAGCTCCGACTTCCCCTTCTAACCAGATTAGAGGGGAGTCTATAAAAGCCAGGCTGGCGGGAGGAGAGCGGGGAAGCCCAGAGCCAGGCACGGGAAATGAGGGGCAGGGAAATCACATTACGGCATCTCTGGTGGGGGGTCTGGCAGGGGGTGGCCTGGGTGCCAAAGGTGCCTTATCCACCAAGCATCAAGTGGCTTTTGGCATCTCTTTGCAATCAGAGGGCCTGGGCTCGCACCCACTGCCTGCTCGGAGAAAGGGAAAGATTGGCTAAACTGGGCACAGACCACCTATTTCCACCCACACAGGCTTCAGTGCAAAGGACTGCCTCCTCCTCCTCACCCCATAGGTCTCCCTTTCAGCATAAAGTTCCCCTTGCAAAGATGAGTGTGGCCAACCCACAGCTCTTTTCCATCACGCCAGTCCTGGTGGCACATTGGGAACACGGATGGTGGGACAGGGGATGTGCAGCGGGGGCAGCTCAGCCTGGATGCCTCCTCCTTGCCCCTGTTGCCACATCAGCCATCCCACAGACCATTGCCTCTCCCTCCTCAGAGACCGGTGGCATTCCTGACCCCGTCAGGCAGCGATGCCCTCCCCAGCCTGGATGTCACCACCAGCATGATCAAGAGGGGTAAAGACCTGCGGGCAGCACCCCTGCACCCATTTTATCACCAGGTAAGAACCTGTGAGAGCAGGTGGTGACACCACACCAACGCCTTACCCATGGCATCACCCTGCCAGCCACCATGAAGGCATGCAACCCACCTCAAAACAGTGCAAAACTCACATAAACCCCAAATTGTAATCTCTTCCAATACATGCATTGCTGGGAGCACTGGGATTTATCCATAGCCTGTCTGCACCCATAATTTCTTGTGTTGTGACCATGGCAGGAGACTCTCCATGGGTGCCTGCATTCTTGGTCCCCGACTCTTTTGGGGCTAGAGAGGGTACAACATGCCATCAACTTGCTGGGGGCAGCACTCGATACACCAGCTTCCATCTGATCACTCCATCCCAAATCCAGTCAGCAAATTCTCTCCCATTGTGGCTGCATTATGCTGGAGACCCCAGGCTCACACCTTTTGGCTCCAGGACCAAAAAACAACTAAAATAATAATAATACAGCAGCTGCTCTCCTCCTCCAGCCTTTTGTACGGATAAATGGAGCCCTTGGATGAATTCAAACCCAGCCCTCATGGTCCTAATATCTTCCTGTACTTTAAGCCATCTGGCTTTAAAAATAACAGGTCGTTAAAGCTCAATTCTGCTTATTAAATCGCTGGGAGGGAGGAGGTGGAGGGGCCCTGGGCTGCCCCAGCACTGGGCTCTTTCCCCACTGAGCGGCTGCCCAAACCCCACCTTCAGCCCAGTCCCTTCTCCCTGCCCTTCAGGCTGCAAAGCAGGGGAGAAAATTAGCAATAAAAAAAAAAAGAAAGAAAGAAAAAAAAAAAGCCTGGCCATAAAAATACAGAAGAGCTTTATTTTTTCTTTTGCCTCCTCCAGCTGTTTTAATTCCTCCAATCCACTGAGCTTTATTGCTCCCCTTTCCCTGGCTCCGGCGCTGCTTTATGCCCAGCCTAATAGAAACCTGTAATGGGGCGTGTGGAGGCGGGTACCGCGGCACCGCTTCAATGTGATGGGGATGCAAGCACTGAAACCCATGGAGCAAACTGCCCCGGGGCTCCAGAGAGGCCCCAGCACCCTTCAGACCCACACAGGATCTGGCCCTGGCACATCTAGGTGCTCTGTGCGATGCGTTACCGCTCCCGACTTTGCCTTTCGCTTGTGGCGATGCCCAGAGCGGCCTTGAACACAGCTCCCTGTTTGCTCACAAGAGCACCCCGCTGTCAATAAAGGCAGGGAGGGTGGGAAGTGCTCCCAAAGATGCTTCCAGCTTCCAGTTTTAAAACCCGAGCAAGGCAATGGGAGGCCAGGCAGGGGTTGCACAAGTCCTGGGTGCCTCTACCTTGTCCAGCTGGCTCCTTTTCATTTTTTTCCAGTCAAAAATTGCTAGAAAGCATTGATGGTAGGATTATTTATTTTTTTTTCTGCCCAACATTCGACAGCCCTTTCTTTCTTTTGCCTTTTCTTTTCTTTTTCCTTCCTTCCTTCCTTCCTTCCTTCCTTCCTTCCTTCCTTCCTTCCTTCCTTCCCCCTAAAGCGTGAATTACTTTCACTCCGCTTGCGTGGCAAGGCAGTGGATCCGCTCGGAAAGCCCTGGAAAGCCCATCTCCTGACAGCCCCGGGAATCAGGGCTGACACCCTACTAATGGAGCGTGCGTGTAGGAGGGAGCTGGGACATGACAGCCCCCCCCGGCAGCGGGGTCTGGAGGGGTCCAGGGGGGGGAGTACCGGGCTGATCACAGCCCTGTCACTTCTTCCCACTCTGCTCCATTTGATCAAACCCGGATCCCCGTCCCTGCCCCGCGGCTTTGGAGGTCCCGTTCCGCATCCGCTCATTAATGGCTTCATTAAAAAGTGAGGGGTGGGGGGCGGTGGAGGGGTGGAGAGGAAAACAAAGCGATGAGGAGTATTATCAGAAATGGAGTAACCTTCCCCTGCCCCAGTCCCATGGAGGCAGAAAAGGCTCTGGGAAGGTTTGTGCTGGGGTATCAGACACCACCCCCTCCCCACCCCCTTGCTCTTACCAAGCTTTGGGGCTCATTTCTGCTCTGCCCTTGGGTGGAGGGTTGCGCTGGGCTCAGCCTGACCAGGTTTTCCCACCCTTCTGCCCTCTCCCTGAATAGATTTGCACCTCTCTTTACCAGCTGATGAATAATTTACAAGCAGCACTTAACGATTGGGGAGGGGGAGCTGCGTTGTGTTTTTCTCCAACCTCTTCAAACATTTGCTTCTTCTTCAAGCCTTTCTTTCCCTGCTCCCATCTCCCATATTTCCTTGACCTGTCAGCACTGGGGAGTTTAGAAGCCAAAGGGCCTCTCGTGGGGCTGGGAGAAGTAAATGTCTTATTTTTACCTCCCTGGCATTCTGTCCCTAGCGCTGCACATGCGTCAATCAGTTCCACCACATAAGATTAGAGCCCAGATGTGTAGGTTGTCCCCCCCAAAAACGTGCCATGGGGTGGTAGGGCAGTGGTGGGGACAGGATTTCTTTCTCGTCAGCAGCATCTGTGACCCCTTTGCTGGACCCATTCCCAGCTGCTGGGTGAGATCTGAGGAAGATGAGGTGTCTGCACCTGCTGAGCAAGGCCTTCTGCCTCAGCGAGCTGGGAGGGGACCCCCAGAACCATATGGCACCCCCAGAGCTCCTCGGAGATGATGCCTGGCAAGGAGAGAGAGGGAGGCAAGGGGGGAGGCAAAGAATGGAGGACGCCACAAGGGAAAAAGATAGAGATCAGGGAGAAGGTCCTGCAAGGGCTGGGGATGCTGCAAGGGAAAAGGTTCATGCACAGAGAGAAGGTTCTGCAAGAGGTGAAAGTGCTGCAAGGGAAGAGGGTGCTGCAAGAGGAGAGGGTGCTGTGAGGGGCAGAAGGTGCTGTGAGGGGAGAGAGGGTGCTGTGAGGGGGGAGAAAGATGCTAAGGATGAGGATGCTGCAAGGGAAAAGGATAGTGAACAGGGAGAAAGTGCTGCAAGAGGAGAGGGTGTTGCAAGGGGAGAGGGTGCTGCAAGGGGAGAGAAGGATGCTAAGGATGAGGATGCTGCAAGAGAAACTGATAGTGAACAGGGAGAAGGTGCTGCAAGGGGAGAGGGTGCTGCAAGGGGAGAGGGTGCTGCAAGGGGAGAAAATGCTGTGAGGGGAGAGAAGGATGCTAAGGATGAGGATGCTGCAAGAGAAACTGATAGTGAACAGGGAGAAGGTGCTGCAAGGGGAGAGGGTGCTGCAAGGGGAGAGGGTGCTGCAAGGGGAGAAAATGCTGTGAGGGGAGAGAAGGATGCTAAGGATGAGGATGCTGCAAGAGAAACTGATAGTGAACAGGGAGAAGGTGCTGCAAGGGGAGAGGGTGCTGCAAGGGGAGAGGGTGCTGCAAGGGGAGAAAATGCTGTGAGGGGAGAGAAGGATGCTAAGGATGAGGATGCTGCAAGAGAAACTGATAGTGAACAGGGAGAAGGTGCTGCAAGGGGAGAGGGTGCTGCAAGGGGAGAGGGTGCTGCAAGGGGAGAAAATGCTGTGAGGGGAGAGAAGGATGCTAAGGATGAGGATGCTGCAAGAGAAACTGATAGTGAACAGGGAGAAGGTGCTGCAAGGGGAGAGGGTGCTGCAAGGGGAGAGGGTGCTGCAAGGGGAGAAAATGCTGTGAGGGGAGAGAAGGATGCTAAGGATGAGGATGCTGCAAGAGAAACTGATAGTGAACAGGGAGAAGGTGCTGCAAGAGGAGAGGGTGCTGCAAGGGGAGAGGGTGCTGCAAGGGGAAAGGATAGTGAACAAGGAGAAGGTGCTGCAAGGGTGCTGCAAGAGGAGAGGGTGCTGTGAAGGGAGAAGGACATGTGGAAGTTGAGGATGCTGCAAGGGAAAAAGGGTGCTTGCAAGGGAAAAGGGTGCTCCAAGGGGTGAAGGTGCAGCGGGAGGCTGAAGATGCTGCAGCACGGGGTGTCGACGCTGCAGGGGCCGAGCTGCTGCAGGGCAGGAAGCTGTCGCAAGGGCCGGNGCCCCATCTAGCGTCCGTCCCGCCGCCCTGCTGGGGACCAGGCTCCCGCAGACGGAGCTCCGCACGGCTCCCGAAACACCCGGAAGAACTCAGGCTTCCCACGGGGGGAGGGATTTATTCTATATCTCATTTTTAAACCGTAAACTAAGCTAAAATGCAGCAGCATCCCCAGCTAGGCTCAGGTTTGGTACCCGGTGTGGCTTCTCCTCTTCCCGGGGCCGGGAGGGATGAAGGCAGGAGCGGCTGGGATGAGGATGGTCCTCTCTGTCTGGCCCCGGGGTGAGGCTCGGGTAGGTTTGCTGGTGAGTGGGACACCCACGGGTGCCTGGACACCCACAGGCACCGGGCTCAGGGCTGGGTGGGTGTCCCCAACACACCTCTTAGGACAGGATTTAAGCCAATTAATAAAAGGGCCATAAATCAGCTAATAAGAGGCCAGATGATATTTACGACTGTCTTTACTTCCCAAGGAGATTAAGGATTCTGCAATTTGCTTCCCTTTTTATTTAATTAGCTTTTTCCCCCAGTCATGATGAACCTGGTGCAGAAAGATGCTGTGCTTGAGGGTGAGTCCCCCAGTGTCCCCTCCCCAGGGCATGGACAGGGGGACCAGCATCCAGCAGTCACAGGCAGGGAGAGGTTCTTGATGGAATTTAGGGCACAGCAGAAGCCTCCCAGCTCCCGAAAATCTGTCTGCAGTATCCCCAGTCATTGCTTCCAGCCAGGGGTGGGGGAAAGTAAAAACAGTTGCAAGGACCTTTTTTTCTCCCTTGAGGGGGTGGGTGGGCAAGATGGGGCAAGGGGGGATGGTGAGACGGGGGGGTAAGATGGGGCAAGGTGGGATGATGAGACGGGGGGGTGAGATGGGGCAAGGTGGGATGATGAGACTGGAGACAAAGGGATGTAGCTTTTGCAGGGCAGTGGAGGGTGCTGGAGGGTCAGGGACCCGATGGTGGAGGAGGCTGGGCTGCAAATGGTCTGACGGTCATGGTTACTTTGCATGAGGATTTTTTGGGGATTCCAGGCTGCAGGCGGGGGTGGGAAAGGAACTGGGTTTTAATGGCTTTTGCATGTGCTTCTGCTGTTCACATCTGGGTGGCTGCAAGGGCCAGGGGACCCCATCATTGAGCCAGGTCAAGGGAAAAAGAGAAAACTGATTCCAAAATACCATATTTTGGTGTGTTTCTGGGAGTGTACCTTGGCACGTGTGTGCCCTTGTGTGTCCTACCGCAGCCCAGCCCCAGCAGCACTGCTGAACACTTGGTGAACATAGCTCATCCATCCTCCTTTAGTGACTTCCCAGCCTTTCTCCGTGCTAATTCATGAAGGATGGGGCCCTATGGGAGAGGGGAGTGGGAGGGGGAGAGGTACTCAGGGCACTGGGTGCTCTTGGTGCGGTGCCTTGGGGTGTTGATGGATTTATGCCGGCTGCTGAAACGTGAGGAGTATTTTATCAGTGGAGTGAGTCAATACAGGAGCAAATGTGAGAATGGGTGACCCCAGCACCGGCAATAAACCATCTCCCAGGACAACAGCAAGTCATGGCAGCGCCTGTCACCAGCGGCCATGGGGACATTTATCCCATCCCTGTGTTTTTACCCCTCTGCACCCACTGATTCCTCAAAGCCGGGGGATGAAAGCGTTTGAGAGCACCTGAAGAGCACAGGGGTAGGGGAGAGCATTCAAACTTGACTCCTGAGCACAGATTTTTAAAGGCACGCTTAGAAAACGGGCCCTTTGGGGAGCTGCCAAGTGCTGCCACATCTCTTGCTGGTACAGAGGGGTTTTGTGGTGTTTCTCCCCTTCTGCACATCCCCAGCTGCTGGAAACTGAGGGAAAGAGATGAGGGCGTTTTCCCAGGAGGGAAAAAAAACCCAACCAAACCTCAAAGACTCAACAGGAACCCAGGGTAAGGGTCATAAACTGTTGCCCTCATTTTTTAATCCCAGGAAGGTGTGGGGTTTTTTTACATCTGACCCGTTTGTGGTCACAGGTGGGCAGCAGCACTGGGGGATGCTCTGCCCCATCTCGGGAGCTCTGCTGACCTTCCCTCCCGCTTGAGCAGCAGGACATCACTTGGGGACGTCACTCCAGCTGTCCCCATCGCTCCCCAAAGCATCCCCGTGCCACCAGATGGGAGAAAAATTGGTTTTCCAGGAGCCAGGTGCTGACTCAGCCAAAATTTGCTCTCAGAAGTCATCCCACTTCTTCCTAGCTGCCCGTTCTCTTGCTTTTTTCTTCTCTTTTTTTCTTTTTCCTCTTTTTTTTTTCCCTCTTCTTTTTATTTTTTTCTTTTCTTTTTTCCCTCTTCTTTTTATGTTGTTTTTTTTTTTTCTTTTTTCTTTTCCTTTGAGCAAAACAAACCAGCATCAACTCGCAGAGGAATCGCGGTCCCTGCTGGTGGCACGGCTGGTTTCTTGAGCCTTATCTTGAAGAAGCAGGCGGGCGGGAGCCAGAGGAGTTGCTGTCTCTCCACCCAGCCTCTTGTCTTCCACCCCCACCACCACCACCCCCCCCCGAGTTTCCCAGTGTAATCCAGAGGNCCCTAGCATGGCTCCCCGAACACCCCCCTCCCCCCCCAACCACCACCACCTTTCCCTCCCCTCCTCCGACCCCAATGTGTGGGAAGGGAGTTCAACCTGAGTTTAATCAGATAACAGCCAGTTGATTTGCTGCTTTTCACCAGCCAAGGTGTGCGGGGAAAGTGGCTGGGCTAAAAAAATCCCTGTATTTCCCCTGGAGGTGGGGGATACACACACACACACACCAGCAAATCTCCTGGGGAGTCAGGATTGCCCAGAGAAAAGCTTCAGATTTGGAAAGAGGGGGGGGATAAACCACCAGTTGACCCATCGATCTGCCCACCCAGGTCCTGGCCTGAGGATGGGTTTGGGTATCGGGTACCTGACCTGAACGTGTCCCCCTGCCCAGGGGGATGGGTTGGGTTGATGGGGGTGGGGGGAATTGGGCAAAACAAATGAAGGTCTCATTATCTCCTGATGGTTTTGTGAGCTTTTGTTACAGAAAAGAAGGGGAAATGGGATGATTTTTTTTCCCTCTGATCTTCCTAAGCTGCTGCAGCAATTTATTTTTTTCCTCAGAAATGTAAATCTGAGCTTATCCCATCTTTGCAACAATTAAGGAATCGGGCTTAATACTCATCCAGGGTTGTGTCATTCATGGGGCTGGAGGGGGATTGGTGTTACAGAAGGGGCTGGGCGCATTGCCAGGGATTCATAATGCTTCTGTGCTCACAAGTGAAACAAGTTGGCCCATCCTCAGCCTCTCTCCAGGGTGTGTTTCTGTCCCCTCCCTACCCAGGTACGGGGGTCAGGCTGTGCCGTGTGGGTGCAGCATCCTCTGGCATGCCCTATTTTTGGCCACTTTTGGACAGATTGGGCCACCCACCTGCCTCTGGCAGAGGTTTATTGCCAGCTCTCCCTCTTTGCTTTGCTCCTTGGCCCGTGTGGAGATGAATCGATTCAAGCTAATCAGACACATCAAAGCAGCTCAGAGCAATTTGTTAAGTAAATAATAAAAAGAACCCCAAACCTGCTGAACTTGGCCCAAGCAAACATGGGAAGGAGCAGCTTGTTGGGGCGGATGAAAGGCTCTAAAGGCAGGGGAGGCTTCAGAGGCTTGGAAATGATGGGGAGGGGGGAAAAAAATTAAATAAATTTAAAAAAAGTAGCGAGTGCCAGGAGTTTCAAAGCTTCCATCATTTCAGATGTGTGCTCCCAGCCTTTCATCCAGGCCCCCTGCAGAAAGGAGAGCTGCAGCTAGCTCCGGGTGGATTTGAGGAAGGAAGTGCAGGGGAAAACGCCTTCAAATCCCCTTCCCTCTGCCCCCTGTCCCCAGGGGTGACGCACCCGCAGGGAGTGGGAGCTGGGACACGTGCAGGCAGAAATACGGGACAACCTGAGCATCTCTGGGTTGGGACTAAAGGCTGGGGATGGGTTTCCACCCTCTGGAGGTGTGGGAAAGCCCTGGTTGAACCCAGCATCTTCCAGGGAAAGCAGCTGCCCAGCCCGGGCGAGCCGACTGCAGTCCCGTGCATTATTGATGAAGCAAATAATTGTGCACTTCCCACCAGCTCTTTGATGAAAAATTGATGGCACAGGATGGGGAATAGAGGGGCTCCATCGACCCGACACAGGCCCCTTTGTTTCTTAACACACACCGGAGGAGAGGAGGATGCAGGATACCGCAGCGGGTGGGAGGCACAGGAGCATCTTGGGTCTCTCACATGTGGGTGCCCCAAAAAGGGGGACAGGAGTGGCTGGAGCAAAGCAACCCTTGCCCTCAAAACTACAAATTCAATCTGGGGGCGAAAGCAGGGTCTGATCAGTGAATTATTCTCTGCTTGCGATCAGGCCAAACCCCAAGGCAGAGCTGAAACCCAATGCCACCCAGCATCTCCAAGACATTGGGTCCTCAGAAGTTAATTGAGCATTTGAAGCATCAGAGGAGTGTGTTGGGAGGGGAGAGCACTCCCATCCCCACATCCAAGGCATGGAAATGAGCTGCTGTCACCTCCAGAGCCACCCAGCCTCACTGGGGACCCAGCGGTGGCTGCCACCAAGTCCCCTCCATGGGTGTGAGCTGCTGGGAGTGGGAGATAAAGGCGACAGCGGCTGAAACTGGGGCTGGAGAGGGAGGGCTGCAAGCAGCAAAGAGGGGGTGGTGTCTCCAAAGGGACTGCTTGCAGGCAGGCAGCACTGCTGGCCCCAACAGCTTTGGAAGCGGCAATGGGATGTGTGGTGGTTGGAGGGATGTCGAAGGGGAAGAGATGGGGGTGCCTGGAGCGAGGAGCAGCAGAACCAGCTGCCTACACCCAGAATGCACCCCATTTTGGGGGCAGAGGGGCAATTTTAGGCATTGGCTCTGCTGCCAGGAGGAGTTGCTAAGAGGAGGGTTGTGCTGTAGGATCAGCCGCTGGGGTACCAGGCTGACAGGAGTCCCCCTGCGCTGCCTAAATCCCTTTGCCAGCAGAAAAGGTTGGGGAAAAGCAGCTTTTCCTTATGCTACAACAGCCCTCTCATGGCTCTAGGTCCACTGGGTGGAGACATAGGGATGGGGTGTTTGCTCCAGGATGTTTGTTTGGGGCCGGCAGAGCCTGGCAACCTGCTGGTGAGCAGGGCTGGCTGCCCGGAGCCGGGTGCCAGGGGGCACCAGGCACTCCAGCAGCAGGGATGACACTGTACTACAGACCCTTCTCCTCCACTGTGAGTGCTGGGGGGACGGGGGCAGGGGGAAGGAGGGGATGGGAACGTCACTGGTACCACCTATGTGAGCTGAGGACCCAGAGGTCCCTGTTACAGGGAGAGCACCCGGTCAGGATTGATTTGGTTGTAGCCAACTTTACTCCCAAAGGTGCATGGCTCAAAAGTCCAACCATGAGATGATCCTCAGAGCCTCGTGTTCCTGTGTCCCCAGCCTCAGGAGAAGGTTTTCCAGCCCTGTGGCCACACCATCCTGCATGTGAGCCCCAAAGGGGGATGCTTGAAGTGTCGCAGTCAGCAATGGCAGAGGTTTTTGGGGGAAGGCTAGATCTTGACCCCAAAGCAGTGTTTTGCTCCAGGTGAAAGCCAGAAGAGCTGCTCCTGGCCATGGGGAAGGGAGTGAAGGAGCTTCCTGCTCCTCTCGAAAGGCTTTCCCCAGCCTGCTCCTCATTCTCACCCTCCACTCTGATGTCTCCTACCAGCTTCATCAAGACGATGTGTCCCTCCCAGCAGCTGATGCTGTGGCCAGCATCCTGCCTGGAAAGCAGCCATTCCCACGTGGGACAGGAGAGCCATCAGAGGAGCGGAGGTATGGGGACTGTGCCAGTTTTGCAGTCCCCTCTTGGCTCCTTCTTCTCATCCTCCTTGGGGTGGTTTCCTCCTTCCTCTGTTCTCCTCAGGTTTTTCCCTGCAGCTTCTCCTCCTGCCCCCAGGGCTTTCAATCTTCCCCCTCCTCTCCCCCAGTCTCCCACCTTCCCTCCACCCCCATCCTCACCAGCACTTGCCTTTCCCCCCAGCACATCCCTGTCTCCTGTGGAGGTTTCCCCAGCCAAGATTTTTCTAGTGTTTTGCTCCATCAGGAGCAGTTGGCCAAGGGTATCCCCCCACTCTCTGCTCTGCAGGTCTGAGGAGATCACCAGGGACCAGCAGGAGTCAGTGAGTGCTGGGGAGATGGGAGGGATGGGGGACACCAGGGGCATCTGGGGGGGGACAGCAGTGTCCCTAAGGCAGGTCCTGGCTCCTGTGGAGATGGAGGCCAAGCTGCTGTTGGCTCTACGTTGCCAGTGAGTCAAGGTCTTGGGTGAGGGTCAGCCCTTGAGTTTGTTAGACGCAGCTTTATCGCAGGCATGAACAGAGTCCTGGATGAAGCAGCTGGGGAGGAAGGAAATGAGCCTCTGGCTGCACCTGCCTCACCTCCCCACCCCCCTTTCTCCCCTTTCCCTCCCTTCCCCCCCTTCCCCAAGGCTGTGTGATGCTGCTTCATCCCCTCCCTGTGCTCCAGTTCCCCCGCACACCCCCCCGCCAAGGCCACCCCCAAGGCTGGGTGAGCTGGAGGCACGTGGCTCTGCCTGGCCAAGGTCCCCGCTGCCAGGATCCTTTCTGCAGCCCAGCAGGGGCAGGGAGGGATTCGGGAAGCTCAGCCTGAGAAGATGCAGAGCTTCAGGGAATTATTTCCCCCCAGAATCACCCTGCAAGGTGTTCCCCAGCCACACCAGTGCTAAAAAACCCTCAGGCTCATCTGTATAAAACATTCATCCCTCCATTTTTCTTCAGCACCTCCCTTCTTCTAAAGAGTTGCAAACTCTCATAAGGCTCAGAGCTTGAGGCTGACCCCCAGCTCTGACCCTGCTCCACACCACCTCCTTGGGAGAGTTGTTTTTCCACCAAGGAAGTGGTAGGAAGAGATGGGGAAATGGAGGTTGGAGGGAGAGGTGGGCAGGTGGAGGGAAGGCCTGGGGGGACGGGAGAGAAACGTGGGTAGTTGGAGAAGAGAAGGGTGGATGGTTGGATGGATGGAGAATAGAAAGATGGATGGCTAGAGAAAAGGATAGATGGCTGCAGAAGGATAGTTGGAGAAGGATGGCTGGGGAACAGAAGGATGGATGGAGAATAGAAGAATGGATAAAGAAGAGAAGGCTAGATGTTTGAAGGATGGTTGGAGAAGGACAGATGGGGAAGAGATGGATGGATGGATGGATGGATGGATGGATGGATGGGGAAGAGAAGGATGGAGGCTGTAAGAGGAGGGGAAGACCTGGATGTTTCTTAGCTCCTCCATGGTGAGTCTGACAAACATCCTCAGCTGAGTTCTTGGTGCTGGGGGGATCCCTGGCTGGCAGCGAGGTGCCAGTAGCTCTGCTCTGGACTGGCAGGAGGTAGACAGCTACCGCCTGGCGCTGAAGCGGATGGCGGGGGACCTCCTGTCCCTGCACCAGCATGTCACCAGCCTTGAAGTGGAGAATGGGTACCTGCGGTGCAACCTGTCCTCGCAGGAGGAGCTGGGCCACTCTCTGCTCACCGATGTGGACCTGGATGTCATGACCCAGAAGGAGCTGCTGGATAGGCTCAGTGCGTGATGGGGAAGGGGGAGGTGGAAACTGGGGGACCCCTCTCCCTGGCGCAGTGGAGGGGACCACACCATCCCCTGGCCAGGTGACAAACACGTGGCATGGGCTGTTGCAGCCACCCTCAAGCGCAAGCTTGTGGTCAGCTCGGCAGAGATGAAGAGGTTGAAGGACCGTGTCCAACGACTGCAGAATGAGCTGATCCGGGTATGGACATCTGCAGAGGCTCCCTGAGGGATGGGGTGGGGTTGGAGGAGCAGAGGAGGATAGCAGGGAGAACACCACCACAACAACACCCCTATAACCAAGCCAATGCCTGAGAGCCCCACTGTGAGGCTCTCCCAGGCTTGGGAGCAATGCCCCAAAGCTTGAGGCTCAGCACAAAGGGCCTTGGGGGGGCATTTCCCTTCTACCCCTGCCAGAAGAATGACCAGGAG
The DNA here is from genome assembly GCA_013400555.1 of Jacana jacana. Taxonomy (NCBI): domain Eukaryota; kingdom Metazoa; phylum Chordata; class Aves; order Charadriiformes; family Jacanidae; genus Jacana; species Jacana jacana. The sequence continues at coordinate 172,499 of VZTM01002761.1, read as the reverse complement.
AAGGACCTTGTGCTGCTCCAGCGAGCCCACCAGCAGCAGCAAGCTACCCTGAGGACGTACCAGAAGAAGGTAGACAAGACAAGGGGCTTGGAGGACATGGTACGGCAACAGGAGAAGGTGAGTTGTGGGGCACGAGAAAGGCAGGTTGTGTTGTGGGGTGCATGAAACTCTGTGGAGCAGATGGGACCCTCTGGCCCATCCCACCTCTCCATGAGCATGACCTGATCCCAGGACCACGGTGGCTGAGGAGATGTGATGGTCACCACGGCCTGGCATTGAGCTGGTGACATGGGACACGCTCTCCCCTACAGGTGATTGAGGCAATGGAGCGGGTGCTACATGAGAAGCTCACCAGGGCCACCAGGAGTGCTGAGAAACCGACGGGTTGGTGAAAGTGGTGACAGTGGTCCCTGAGGGTGGACCTATATAGAGCTGCTGGGCTCCACTAGTGGCCATCCCTTTCTGATGGTTTGCACCACAGCATAGTTACCCATCCCTGGGCATGAGGGAGGTGGGACCTTTCTCCTAGCACCCATCTCTGCACCAAGGGGGTGTAAGACATGTCCCAGTGGCCACATCATCCCATCCCACAGGCGAAGCCCTCTCCAGGGAGGTGTATGCTGTGCTGCTGGCTGAGAACCACAGGCTGCGGGAAGGGCTGGCGAGAGCCCCCCAGCCCTCGCCCCCAGTTGCCCCACGGCCCCCAGACTTGCCGGTGAGACTGGGGAGGGGGATATGGGGCTGAGATGTGGGGATCAGAGCTGTAGAGCCCCATAAAGCAATGCCAGGGGGTAACCAGGCATGATGGGGACATCACCCAGGTGGGTGATAGACACATCCCTGGGTTGATCCCCCCATGAGCAGGGGTTGAGAAGGGGCTGTTATTCCTCCTCCACCCCGGGGTTGTTTTTCCCCACTCCTGCTCATCCTGTGGTCCACAGGTTGCTTTGCAGGACACAGAGAAGCTGTCTCTGCTGGTCAGGCTGGAGGAGGCACAAGCCCGTGGGAGGGTGCTGGAGAGGCAGGTGGGCATCAACCTTCCAGCACCTCACTTGATGGAGGGGGGCTTGGAGTGTGGGGTGGGGACCTCTTCCCCCCCTGCCTTTTCCCCCATGCCTTGGAGAGAACCAGCCTGGTTTGCATCTGTCCCAGCTGGAGGAGGTGGCGAGGAGATGGGGACGGGAGAAGCAGGAGCTGGGCACCCGTCTGCTGGAGCAGGAGTATGGATTCCCCCATCTCCCTGCCTTGGTGAGCACCCAGGGGTCTGGGAGGGGACCAGGACCAGTCAACATGGGGGTTGGTAGCCAGTGTTGGGCTGATGGGGTGGGGGGATCTCCATACCCTATCAAGGGGGATTTGCCTCAGTTTCCCTGGGCAAGGTGGGACCTGGTTCCTAGGTTTTCAGGACACACCCCCACCATCCCCAGGAAGCCCACCAGGGTGACCAATCCCCCCGCACTGACCCCAGGCCACCTTATCACAGCTCTCTGATGCCCCCAAGGGGAGTGAGAAGGGGAGGGATGTGTGTGTGGGGGGGGGTGTGTTACAGCTCCCCACGGTCTTTTCCCCTTCCTCAGCAGAACCTACCAGCCATCTCCATGGCTGCCCCGAGAAGACCCCAGCCCCTGCCCCCCCTGCCCTAGCCCACACCAGGTGAGAGAGACCAAGAAACCAAGTGCTGGCAAAAAGGAGCAGGTGCTTTTTGGCATGATGAAGTTATGGAGTAAATCAGAGGCAAAGCAAGACATCAAAGGGTGTCAGGGGACCATGGCTGCGGCTGGGGTCAGTCCTGGGTCCAGGGGGAAGCGCTACAGGGATGGGTTTGCTCTGGTTTATCTCCTACCATGGCATAAGCACAGCCTTGAGCAGGCTGGAGCGAAGGCAGGGATGTGCCAAGCCAAGGTTGTGGCCGTGAAAGCACCCCAGCTGTCCCCCCCCGCCCCGATCCCATCCCTGGGCCGGAGCTGTCGGGGATGTCCCCCCCAAAACTGGGACCAGCTGGGTGTCAACTGGGATGGGGCTCTTTCAAAGCCGGGGCTCAAGCGGTCGTAAGGTCAGGTAGATGGGCTTGTCCGGGATCAGGATGAGGTCGAACTTGGTGCCGACTTCCACCGCTCTCATGGTTTCAATCTTGAAGTTCTCCAGGATCTGGGGTGGAGGAGAAATGGGCAGATAAAAAATGCTGGAGGTACCAACACCCTGTGCCACCTCCCCGGTGCCTTCCACCCCCTGGTGTCCCTAGGAGGGGAATGCTCACATGCATGAGGAAGAGCTGCATCTCCAGCTCAGCGATCCGGCGTCCCAGGCACTGGCGAGGTCCAAAACCAAACCCCAAGCCCTTGAAGTGCTTGGGACCAGCTGCCAACCAGCGTTGGGGGTTGAACTGCTCTGGCTTGGGGAAGACCTTGGCATCCCGGCCCATGGCGTACAGACCAACCTGCACCAGGGTCTGCAGCGGGGGGAAGGTTTGATCCCAATGGGGCTGGGCTCCCCACCAGCACTCAAGGTGCAGGTCCAGCCCTGGATGAGCCCCATGGATGCTCCCTCCATGTCAGCCACCCGGGCTCCAGATCCTACCTCCACCCCGTGTGAAGTGGGTAGGGGCAAGGAGGGGACCTGGTGGCTGTGCTCACCTTGGGGGGGATGCGGTAGTCCTGGAGGATGACCTCCTCTGTGGTATACCTCTGCAGGGTCACTGCCACTGGGTGCAGCCTGGGGAGGGAGAACAGGACCCACACACTTGATTTTGGGGACAGCCTGACCCACCCATGTCCCCCCTCTATGCATGACATCTCAGCAGCACTAAATTTGGGGAGGGAAGGGGCTGGGAGTGGTTTTTGGGTGGTGGAGGTGTCCTCATCACCTGAGAGTCTCTTTGATGGCAGCTTTGAGCAACCGGACGGTTTTCAGCATCTTCACCCTGTCCCCTGCTGCCTCTTGCTTGGCAGCCAGGACCTCTGCCCGCAGTTGCTCTTGGACCCCCGGGGACCGTGCCAGCTCAAACATGGCCCATTGCAGCGTCATGGAGGTCTGGAATGGGGCACAGGAGCAAGGCTCGACACCAGCCGGGACCTTCCCCCTGCCCAACAACCCAGCTTGCTCCTTACCGTGTCCACCCCGCCTGCCATCATCTCGGTGATGCTGGCCTTGATGTCATCCAAGGGCAGTTTGTCCTGCATGATGAGGCTACAGAGGATGCCCATGTACTCCTTGGTGCTCTTACGTTGCATCCGCAGGTCCCGGTAGACGTTTTGTATGCATTTGTCCGCTGGGAAGACACGGTGGGCATGGCCTTCCTCCCCTCAGGGCCATGGTGTAGTAAGGAGGCACCAGATGTGGCACCTTAGGACATTGCTGCCCCATGCTGGTGGCTTTTCCAGCATGGTTGTCCCTGCAGCAGCCTGGGACTGTGGTCCCTGGGCATGGCTGGGTGGGCACAGAGGGTGCCCCAGGGGAGGACATCTTGCAGGAGGGTTGTCTCAGATGCCCAAAGCTCTCCAAGCCCACAAACCTCTCTGGGAGAGCTTCACCCCTTAACATGATGCCCACAAGTTACCCTTCATTGCTCCTGGATGGTCCCCCACTGCTTCATCTCACAAGCTCCAGATGTGGAAAGGCTTCCTGGCCTTGGTGGCCCTGCACTGGGTGACTGGACCCAGGTGAGGGTCTCCAGGCTGGTGAGATGAGGCTGCATTATGAAGCCAAGCCCTCAAAGGGACCTTGGGTGAGGCAAGGAGGTGTCAGGAGAGAAGGAACACTCACCCTGGGTGAAGATGGCATCCCAGGCCCAGACATGGTCCCGCCACGTCTTGGCATTGAGATGGCGGAGGAGAGCAGGTGGCAGGTAGAGCATGGGGGAGGTGGTGTGGAACATCAAGGTCACGGCATCGATGAAGCGCTGCGCCTCGGGGTCCACAAAGTCCTGCAGTAGCCCCAGCCTCTCCCCATACAGCACATGGCACACGGCTGCAAGCACAGCACCCATCAGGGTACCTGCCCAGCGGGCACCCTGTCCCCATCCCCTCCACCCTCCCTTATGTAACTCCAGCCACTCCAGGGCTACAGGGACCTGACTTGGCCTCCTGCTTGTTACGAGCATCATGGGGCCATGGAGGCACCCCTTGCCTACCAGCTGATGACCAGTAGATGATAAACTTGTCTAGAGAGAGGAAATCCCTCTAGATCCTACAGCTTTGGGGGAGAAGCTTCTTTGCCCCTCTCTGAGGATGAAGCTGGGGGAAAGCTGGGGTCCAGCAGAGGGCCACAGAGATGCTGGGAGGGCTGGAGCCCCTCTGCTGTGGGGAGAGGCTGAGAGAGTTGGGGTGGTTCAGCCTGGAGAAGAGAAGGCTCCAGGGAGACCTTGGAACCCCTCCCAGTGCCTCCAGGGGCTCCAGGAGAGATGGGGAGGGACTCTGGATGAGGGAGGGGAGCCCTAGGACAAGGGGGAAGGGTTTCACCCTGAAAAAGAGGAGATGGAGCTGAGATGTGGGGAAGAACTTCTTTGGGGTGACGGTGATGAGAGCCTGGCCCAAGTTGCCCCAAGAAGCTGTAGCTGCCCCATCCCTGGAGGGGTTCAAGGCTGGGTTGGAGGGTGCTTGGAGCAACCTGGTCTAGTGGGAGGTGTCCCTGCCCAGGGCAGGGGGGAACACTGCATGGTCTTTGCAGTCCCTTCCCACCTAAACCAGACTATGATTCTGTGAAACACAGCACGTGGCTCATCTTGGGTACCCTCCAAAGAGGGGTTTTCAGGGACAGCTACATCTGGGAGGGAGGGAGTCAGCCCAGGTTTGGGTTGGGGTGGCCAGTCCCCTGGCACTCACACTCCAGGGCAAAGCGGAAGAGCTCGTGGGTGAAGTCAGCTGTCCAGCGCTCCCGGCCGCTCTTCCCCACCTGGGCTCGTGCCCGCCGGACAAAGTCCTCGCCCACCTGGCTCAGCAGGGGCACAAAGCCCTCCACCACCTCCGGAGACAGCACCTCCTTGTTCAGCATCAGCCGGTCTGAGCGCCAGGCCTGCCCGGTCCTGCGGGGCAACAAAGTTGGGGGGCGGAGGGGTGGGGAATCAGTGGCATGTGTCCCCCCCATCCATCCATCCTTCCATCCATCCTTCCATCCATCCATCCATCCATCCATCCATCCATCCATCCATCCATCCATCCATCCATCCCCCCTACAGAGCATGCTGTCCCCCAAAGCACAGGTCCCCATCACCCTCTTGATGATCCATCTTCCCATTGCCCCGTGTTCACGGGCTACTGGGATAGGACCTGGGAGCCCCATTTTTAGGGGATTCCCCCCCCCAACTCACTTGAGGAGCACGCCATAGGGCTTGTTGCGGTAGTCACGGTAAGCCACCCAGGGGGGCACGCTGAAGCGCTCGGGCAGTGTCCCCTCTGCCTGGAAGAGGGTGGCAGCGTCCTGGGGGCTGATGATGTTCACGCTCTCATAGATACCCAGCTTCTCCCTGCCAGGGTGCAGAGGGTGGGGGGAGTCAGCCCCACACCCTGCCATCCCACCTCAGCACCCCCTCACCTCCCCAAATCCACCACCTTCCCCCAGCACTCCCAAATCCACCACCTCCCCCAGCACTCCCAAATCTACCACCTTCCCCCCCACACAATTCCTGCTTGTGGGTCCCATCCCGGGGGGCATGCAGCTCAGCACCAGGCAAGATCAGGCTCCCTCAGGGCTTAAGTGGGCACAACCAGGGGGTGCTGGACTGTGCTGAGGGGAGCAGAACCCCTCTCCAACCCTGCCACCCCCTCCTCCCAACACCTCCAAACCCTCCCCTCCCATCCTTCACTGTGGCATCTGTGAATGCCATCTGCACCACCTCCCCAAATCAACGCCCATTCCCAGCCCCTACTCCCCCCCCAACCCTCCCCACCGCCTCTGGCTTTTGCCTGGATCAGGGCTGGGAATAGCAGCATCCTGGACTGGGAAAGCTGTGGGAGATGGGGAGTGGGGCTGGGGGAAGGAAGGGAGGGAGGAACTGGGACCAGATGCCACCTCACCTGTAAATGGGCCCGAACTGCTGGAACTTGCGAGCCATGATGTGATGGACGTTGTGGAAGCCGCCCTCTTGCCAGAAGCGGTAGAGATTGAGCCAGCCGCCTCGCCAGTCACCGGGCAACTGGTTGAAGGGTCGAGGAGTTGCCGGAGGGAGGGAGGAGGTGACAACCCCCACAGCCTGCCGGCAGCCCCCGACGAGGGGACATCTCCACAAGGCGCCCGCCTTGGGCACAGCCCGGGCAAGCATGGGAGAGGGCAATGGGAGATGGAGGCAAGGGTGGCCTCGCTCTTATCCCACCTCCTGCCCAACTCCACCCCCACCCCCTCCGCCGCTGGCCTTGCTCAAGGCAAGATGCTCCCACCCACCTCCCGAGGAGTCAGGGCCACCCCAGGGACGGGGACACGGCACCCCCGGCAAAGAGAAAAGGCAGATACTGGGGCATGGGGCAGGCAGAAGGGGGTTGGCAGAGCATCCTCCTCACCCAGCCTGGCTGAAGAGGGGGTTAGAAGTGGCAAGGGGTGGCAGAGGGTGACGCTGGCAGGGGGTCTGTGTCGCCCCAGCAAAGCGGGTGCTGGCATTAGTGCAGGAAATGAAAACCCAGCGGGTTTGTCTGCAGAATAAATGAGAAAAGTGACCCCAAGGGACAAAATAGTGTGAGTCGGGTTTAATAAAGCTGGGGCCCAAGGGGTCACCCCAGGAGGGGATCAGCCTCGGGGACTGCCATCACCAGGGGTGTTTCACCTCTGCCCTCCACAGGGCAGAGGGTGCTGGGGGAGTCGTATGTCCCCCACTTTTCTGGGCTCTTCTGTCCCATGGAGTCAGCTCCCATGTAGTGCAGGAGCCCCAGACATAGACACACACCACCAGGAGACAAGGGTTTTTTTGGGGTGTCACGGCCCCCACAGAGCTGGGGACAAAGGCTCCCACCCTCCATGGTGATGGGAGACACCTTGTCCCCACGTCCAGTAACACCCACTCGTGCTCAGTTATCACTGGTGGGGTGTGGGATAGTTAATGGGGAGGGAGGTCACTGGAGGGTCCCTGGGCTCTCCTGGAGCACCCCTGGAGTTGGTCTTGAGGATCCTTGGGGTGTCCCCGGCGTGGGGGGAGGATTCCAAGCAGGTCTCTGGGGGGTCCCTGGGGATGACCAGGGTGACAAGATCCCGTGTCCTCGGAGGCGGGAGGGGGCGCTGCTGAGCCGGGCTCTGCGGCTGCTGCCACATTGGCCACCAGGGTGCGCCGCTGCCCCGCTGGCTGTCACCCGCCGGGCGGCAGGGCTGTCCCCTCCTGAGCCATGGTCCCTGTCCTCTCCCAAGGGAAAGCATATGTCCCCTTCCGAGCCATGGTCCCTTGTCACCTCCCAGGCAAGGAAGGGGTCTGTCCCTCCTCCTCCATGTTCCCGGTCCCCTCCCAAGGCACACGGTCTGTCCCCTCCTGCCCCATGCTCCCTCTTCCCTCAGAGGGTAGGGGTCTGTCCCCACGTTCCCCATGCTCCCAGTCCTCTCCTGTTCTGTCATCCCTGTCCCCTCCTGCTCCATGGACTCTGTCCCCTCTCAGGCAAGGGGTCTGTCCCCTGAGGAGCCATGGGCTTTCTACCCTCCCAGGGCACCTGGTCTGTCCACTCCGGCCCCATCTTCCCTGTCCCCTCTTAGGGTACCTGATATGTCCCCTCCCAGGGCATAGCTTCTGTTTTCTCCTCTCCAAGGACTTTGTCCCCTCCTAAGGCACCTGGTCTGTCCCCTGCTGAGCTATGCTCTCTGTCCCCTCTAAGGCAAGGTGTCTGTCCCCCCCAGCCCCATGGTCCCTGTGCCCTCAAAGGGTAGGAGTCTGTCTCCTCCCGCTCCATGCTTCCTGTCACCTCCCCAGGGCACCTGATGTATCCCCTCCTGCCCCATGATCCCTGTCACCTCCCAGGTGAGTGGTCTGTCCCCCCCCATCCCAGCCACCTGTCACTTGTCCCAGCTGCCACCATCTACACGAAGAGGCTCACCCCAGATGATCATCCACCAGCTCTTGCACGGTGTGCATCTTGGAGCAGCCCCACAGCTTGGGGACATTGTGGCACAGTGCTATCCCCCACCCCACCCTGTCACTGTCTTGGGTGGGACCTGCTGCCTCCCCTCTGGCATGGGAAGTTTGGCCACTGTGGTGCTCATGAAGACAAAGATGGAGGGCCAGGAGACACAGAGGAACACATGGCCACCTACCTGTGGGCCACCAGCTCCAGCTCCAAAAGGTGAGCTGTCACACTCGGTGTCACCTGTCACACTCAGTGTCAACTCTGCACCCCCTCTTCCCACCCCCTCCCCAAAGCGTGGGGAGCCACCTCATGGGCCCCATCACCCCATTCATCTCCAAGGGGTCTCACACATACTCTCCACAAAGAGCTCTGCCCCAGCACGTCTCTGAATTTTGAGGGCACCTCTCCACTGATGTTTTTACCCGCACAGTGTAAAGGAAACCTGACAGTTTTTTTGTCATCCCCCCCAGCCCCTGCCCCAACAGCCTCTAAAAGCCTTGTTTGAGCTGGAAACAGGCTGCTGTGGTAGGCACAGGAACTGGGGCGGTTAGAGGGGGCTCCAGTGGAAACTGGGGGGGGTGACAGGAAACAGGTCAGAGCTGGGAAACTGGGGGGGGAGGGTGGTGGTGAGGGTGTGTGTGTGTGTGTACTCAGAAACTCTCAGCATCAATCTTTCTGCCCCCAGCAGAAATTGCTGCAGGGAAGGTGTTCCGATGGGGGGGGATTGGCCCATGAAGAGCAAAGCTGATGGCGTGGGGTTGGCAGGAGGCCCTCTGTCCCCTCACCGCCTCCGCAGACAGCAGCTCACCCACAGAGCCCACATGACTCGGGTGCATCCCCTTTTATTTTGAGATGAGCCAAAAAGGAGAGTTTCTTCTCTCCCCAGTGGCCTTTTTGCCCCATGTCACCCACGCAGGGTGCAGGGAGGGTCCCTCCAGGCTTTGTCCCACTGTGACGTCTCTTGGTGTCACAGTCTCATTTTCCACCTGGAGGGCTTTTACAGTGTGTGGGGCCTCCTGGGGCAAACAGGGTGACTAACATACTGGCCCCTTCACACCTTCCCCCCTGCCTAGCCCCCAGTAAATCACACCTCCCAGTGGCTGCTGAGAAGTTCCCCCGGCTTTCTGCTCCGTGGCCACCAGCCCCAGTCCAAGTGAAAGCCCAACATCCCTTGAAAATCCCCCTCCTCTACCACTTCCCCTGGGCACCTGGGGCTGGTAATGCCAGGATGGCCCTGATTTAGCAGAGGGAAGGTGTTTCAGTGGAGCAGCTCATCATTTCTGCATCTCTGCCCAAACCCAATCCACCCCCTGAGCTGATGAGAACCAGCCTGGGATGGGGCCAAATTCAACCAGGGTAACACTGGAAGCAGATCCGGTTTGGGGAGGGGGAGGAAAGTAGGGGAAGAATAAAGGGGCTTATTGTCACATCACTGGGGTGGAGAGAGAGGAACAGGCATCAAATCTGTGGCTGGAAAAAGGGCACAGAGCTTACTGGCATTCCTTTTTGACCTTAAAAGTACAGCCGGCACCCATACGTGGACCCACACTGCTCAGCTCCCCCACCAGTCATGCTCCTCTTTTGTGGGGAAAACGGTGGTTTTTGTGTATTTTTCTGCAGTGAATTCATTCTGGGGTCTCCATTCATTGCAAGCTTTCAGCTCCTGCCCACCAGCAGGCGGGTGGGGAAATTTCAGTAGTGAAAATCCTGCCCAGAACCCCCCTGCAATTCAGTTCAGAACTGGAGGGTAGGAGAGAAAAACCCTTTTTCACAGCAGCATGGTGAAAAAGATAAAAGTTTTGGTTGCAAACTGACTGTGACCATGATCAAGCAGCTCTTGCTGGAGGGTTTTCCCCTGGGAGCAGAGAGAAGGGGACAACCCAACATGTTGGACAATATCCTCAGGGCACTCAGGGCAGAGCACCTGATGCTCAAGAAGATGTTGGGGACCCCCAGAGCAGCTCATGGGGAGGACAGACCCAACCAGGCCAAGTTTTAATCTGAAATAGGGTTGATTTTAACTCTTTTTTTATTATCCTGCTCCATCGAATGGAATCTCTTCTTACTAATTTATTGTGTGCAACTCTCGACCTAAAAATCCCCGGGAGGAGGCCTGGTTTTCAGGGTCTCCACTGAGCTGGGATGAGGTGTCTCACCCTGATGGGACATATCCTTTGGCAGCGATGTCCCATCAGGACTCTCAGGGTGGAAGGTGGAAGGAAGCTGGAGGGGGGAGAAGCCTTTGCATGCGTAGCTGTGGGGAGGAGGAGCATGGCCATGTGGGAGGAAGGCATGCTGGTTTATCCCGAGTTTAACTTCCTCCGGCATCTCCTTGGGTCATATTATTTCCAGTAAATGTCTGGATTTCCCACTCACACTGCTCACCACAGCCGGCCCTGACTTGCATCAGTGGTGTATCATCACCCACACCGCATTGCCCATGCCCCCAGCACACACCATGGGGAACAGCAGACCAGAGCCACCCACAGACAGATGGATGCCTGCCTGGGGCAGGCTAAGCCCCCAAATCCTCAGGGAAAAGGGAGGAGGGGGGGGGGAGCTGTGGAGCAGCAAATAACCCCTGTGAACCCAGCTGCCACCTCGGGGAATAGGACAAACAGGTGGGAAGAAGGAGGAAAGAAAGAGGGAGATGAGTTGGTGGCACTGGAGCCAGACCCATGAGCTCACATCCCAGGGCAAGCAGGTGGTGGCACCAGGCAGGGTGGGGAGGCCACCCATGGGAGAACTGGCCCCGGGGAGTGATGGTGTGAGCCCCATCCCTGGAGGGTGAGGATGGAGGGGCCTTGGAGCAACCTGGTGTGATGGGAGGTATCCCTGCCCAGGGCGGGGGAATGGGACTGGATGGTCTTTANCTATTGTCCTGCCCAGCAAACCCTCCTCCCACAGCAGCCCCCGAGGCTGCCAGCAAGGTCGGAGGCAGAAATAGCCCCAATAAACAGTGCTGGGAAAAAACTCAAACGCCCTCCAAGCTTTTGTTNTCGGAAAGAGGCAGCGCGGCCCTGGGATAACACACAGCCCCGAGGTGGTCGGTTCTTGCTGGTTTTCTCCAGGAAATTTAGCAAAAATAAAAGCTCTGTCTTTTGTCCTGGATGTCCCCGGGGTGGGTGGGGGGAAAGGGGAGCAAGGGCTGGGGAAGGAGATGCTGCTGCAGGGGGTGTGACTGTGCTCCCCAGGGACACGGGGCTGTCTCTGTGGTGTTCAGTCTGACGTTTAAGCTAAAAAATTCAGCCTGGGCAGCCGAAATGTCATCATCGAAACCCTGTGACCTCCACGACCCCAGCCCAGCCCTTCCCACACCCTCCGGAGGCGGATGGGGGGGGGGAGCGGGTTCAGCATCTCCCTGGGATCCCACTCCCAGCCCTTCTCCTCCTCTCCCTCCCTCCCTAGGCACCACCCAAAAAAAACTTCAGCGTTTGGGGTTTTAGAGCTTTAGGCTGGGGCGGGGGAACACAGGGGCAATGAGGTTTTCTCCCTTTCCATCCCTGTGTGGGCTCCTCGCCTCCTCTCACCGCTGAGTCAGGGCTGGAGGGCTGGAGGTGAAGGAGGTGTGTGGGCGGGGGTGTGTGGGGAGAGGGAGGGGAACTGCCAGAAGGGACGCTTCTTGTTTTAGGTCCACTCAAAGCTGCCTGCCTTTTCAGGCTCAGTTTCTTTACATCAAGATACCGCTACTGCATCTGAGGTTTTCCTGCCAAAGGAGAAAGGCTTTCACTTTCGGCTGCCAGTTCCTTCTGCAGAGCTGCCACCAGCAAACCCTGTGCTGGGACCTCCAGCACCAGTCCCAGGGGGACAAAGATGACTGTTGTCACCGGTCCCAGGTCCCCCCATTGCCCCTGAGGCTTTATTAAAGAAAAGGAGTTCGCCGGGTGCGTGGCTGAAAATTGGGGACAGAGAGCGGGGGGCTCCTTCCCAACCACAAACTCGGGAATATTTCCCATTTACCTGCAGGAACGGGGCCAGCAGCAGGGGCTAAAAATAACCCAGAGAAAAGCAGCCAGGCAGGCGGCTGAGATGAAGCCACGACCCTTTAAAAGCCCTGCAGGAAACGAAAGAANGGGGGGGGGCAAGCACCTTTCTGGGGCTGCCTTTGTGCCACCATGCTTTGATGGAGGGTTTGAAAGAGAGAGGGGGAAGATATTGTTCTCTCCCCCTTCCCTTGGCACCTTTCAAAAGCTTGAATTCCTGTTCTCTGCTTCCCTCCATCCCAAGCCCAGCCCTTTCCCTGCCTCCAGCTATCAACACTCTCAGCTCAGGCTTTTTTTTTTCCCCCTAAACAGGCAAAAAAAAAGAAAGAGCTGCAAGAAGGCAGCACCGCTCTGTTTCAGCCAGGCAGCCCATCCCCACAGCTCCAAAACGCCATTCCCGACGTGGAAAGGCAGGATTTGCAGGAGCAGCAGGATGCTGACATCAGGCAGAAGGTATCGGGAGGGCTCCGTGCCCACCGGGACCCGCTGCCACTATTTCTGTCCCCGGCTTCCCACAGGTAGCGGGTGGCAATGAGCAGGAGGAGGTCAACACTCCCTTTTCCTTGGGTTTTTCCACAGGGAATTCGCCCAGTTTCTGCCTCCTGGCGGTGCCAGGCTGAAGGGTTGGCACTGAAGGAGACAAGGAAGACACGGAAGAGGGACCCCCATGGTGGTGGGTGACGAGGGACAGGGGAGACCCCCAGCCACTGTCGTACCATCATCCCTCAGCTCCTGCCGACAGACCCCAGCACTCGGCTGCTCTTTTCCATTCTTTATTCCGACAATCACATTCTCACTTTGGTCACAACCTCTGAAAGGTGGTGGGTTGTTGAGTTTTTTTGGTAGCTGTTGTTTTTCCTCTTCTCTAATTCGAGCCCCCTTTTCTATAATATTATAAAATTATACAAGTACAGTAATCATCAGGCGATAATAAATAGGTATTTGTTAGTTCACAGAGTTAAAGTGCTTTGAGAAGGGATGTAAGAAGCTCTATCCTAGATTTTGGGGGTGGGGAGGCAGGTTCTTGGAAATGTAGTGCAGTAGGAAGCTCTGGCCCCTTGTCCCTTGCCTGTGGCCACCGGAGACACGGGCCACCTCTCTCCCTACCATCCCCCCCTCTCATCCTCCCAGCCAAAATGGACCCCTCAGGCAGTCCCGGGCAATCCAGAGAGCTGGCACCCAGCAGGAGCTGTGCCAGGTTATTGGAAGCATGAGATAGGACGCCCGCCCTGTTACCTGGGGGTTTTGGGGGGGTGAGAGGGGCAAGGAAGGTTTGGAGAAGGAGCAGGACTGCCCCTCACAAGCAGGCACGGGGGAGAGCATCCCGGTTTTTCACAGTTTAGTCTTTGCAGGGAGACCTCAAGGCCCAAGGGGAGCAAACCCTGGTCCCTTCAATGTGAGGGAGAGGGGCAGATCTGCTCTGGGCGGTTGGGGGGACAGGGCAGCACCCCCTAAACCCCTGGGCATCGCCCTGAGATNCCTCCCCAAATAAATGTCCTTAAGCTGCCTGCAGAGGATTTGTGCGTTTAACGCCTCCTGGGTTGGGTCTGGGCTCTGCTTCCACCTTCCCTGCCTGTTCCCTTCCTCCCCGTCCCTTCCCCTGCACCCCCAAATCGTCCCTTCAGTCACTTTCGCAGGCTTTTCCATGCAAAACACTACCCTGGTACCTGCCCTCGCCCAGCAGGTTTCCCCATCTCCCTCCCACCTCGAAGCCAGCTGTTAACAAAACAGACAACCCCATAAATAAATAAACTGAACCCTTAAAACCCCTTCCAGAGCCCAGTTCTCCAGACCTGAAGGGGACTGGCACGTGACACCGGGAGCGTTCCAGCTGCCTGCCAACCCAGATGGACACTGGCCATGAAAAAAACCTTGGGAGGCATCAGTCCCCACCTGGAGGGAAGCTCAACCAGTTAGAAAGGCCAAGGGCCCGGCTGCTCCTCTTCATCACATGCACGTTCCCAACGCGAGGAGTCACCGTCCCCTGAGGATCAGTGCATGCACATCAGCAGAAGTCCCCTGAATGTCCCCACCCAGGTGGAGGACGATGACCAGTACGGAGCCACCAGCGTGGACTTGGGGAGAAGGTGACCCCACTCCCTTCGCGCTGCTGGGTACAGTGTATGTCCCTGACCCTCCCTGCCCCCAAACTCTGCTCCATCTGGCCCTGCCATTGCTTCTTCCTCGCCACAACTCTTCCAGCAAGGCCAAAGACGAAAGGGTTGCTGACCAGGATCCCTTTGGGGACAGTCAAAGATGAACGTCCAAGGAGCGATTAAGAGAACAAGGATCTCGCCTCAGGAGTGGGTAGAAGTGCAGAAAGAGCAGCAGCAGCAGCCAGGATGGTGGGAACCTCAGTCCCATCACGTTCAGTGGAAGAGCTCCACCAACACCACCATGAGGAGAAGCTGCAGCCAAGAGCCAAACGTCATGGTGGCCTGACCCTTCTGGGACATGAACCTGAGCTGGTTGACCAGGCGCTCCTTCACCAGAGCTTGCTTAAAGCCGTCCTCCTCTGAAATGCAGACGTAGTGGCCATAGTGAAGGTGGCTCACGTTCTGGATGAAGTGCAAGCAGTCCTGCTGGGGGTGGGTGGTGTTGCAGGTCTTGATGAGGCTGTTGTTGTGATACCAGTTGTAGGTGGCATAGTGGGACTCGACGGGACAGTTGAGGTAGTAGCGGGAAAAAGGGACAACGGTGATGTTCTGGTAGTCGTCTGCTGGAAGAGAAGGAGGGGATGAGACGGGCACGTCTAGGAACCACCAGTCTGGAGGGACCAGCAGTTGGGTCAATGGGGACATTTTACAGAGCCATTTAATGGCAATGGCAGGGCCTGACCCACACCTGCTGAAATCCATGAGACTCTTCTCCCAGGACATCAGCAAGTACCAAGTTTAAGCCTTCTTAAATATATTTACCTAGCAATTAACTCCAAGCTGAGACTTGCCTGGTGTCTTGGCTTCAGCCCCATCATTCCCAGCTCCCCCAGCAATGAGCTGCAACACCTGGCACAGCCCTAC
Organism: Jacana jacana; assembly: GCA_013400555.1. Classification (NCBI taxonomy): domain Eukaryota; kingdom Metazoa; phylum Chordata; class Aves; order Charadriiformes; family Jacanidae; genus Jacana; species Jacana jacana. The sequence goes on along the minus strand of VZTM01002761.1, from coordinate 157,466 downwards.
AAAGGCCTGAGAATCGTTCCCTCTGCCCCAAACCCCCCAAGATAAATGGCAGACAGCTCACAACCTTTACGTACCTTCCTTAATATCCCTCTTCTGGCACTTTCCTCGCCCCTGGTCTAGGTTCAGGTTCTGATATACCATCCTGGCAGACAGAACAAGTGTTAAGGAAGTCTGGGAGGGAAGCAGTGCTTCAGCAGATCAGATAAGGAAGTTTAAGCAACTCTAACACCTTGGGTAAGGAAAAACACACCCCAACCACCCCCAGCTTGGGAGGCTGGTGGACAACAAACACGAGACACAAGAGCTCACCCCAATCGACTGCTTTGAAGAGCATCAAAACCAGCAGAGCTACATGCGTTTCTAACAGCAAAAGAGGGGCTGGGTGCTCAAAACCCATTAACCTGCCCCTCCCTGGAGCAGGGGTGCTGTGGGAGGGGCAGATCCTGCAAGGACAGAGCTTCAGGGGACACCACAGATGTCTGTGGGATGGGCTCACCTACTTTTTCTCCCTGACGGGCCTCAAAACCATGGGAGGCCCTGGCCAGGGAGGAGAATTAAGGAGGGCGTGGGTGTTCCTGAGGGAAGAGCAGCCAGCCAAAGGTGATGGGGAAATGGCAAGCTCTCGGTGCCACGTACCTGTTTAGATAAATAGACTGGCAGCTCTCATTGGACCACCCGCAGTATGGGTCCCTGGCCAGCAAGCAGCTCTCACAGTTGTTGCGATACACCCCGCACATGTCCATGGGGATCTCCACGACTTTATTTGTTGAGCCGACATAGAGCACGGCCTGCAGGAAGAGAGCAGAGGGGGCTGAGCATCCAGTTGAGCCTCCCAGTGCCACCTTACCAGTGTCCAGCTCTCCTTCTGCAGCTTCACTGGGATTCCTGGGGTGAAGCTTACCCAGAGAGCAAACAGCCCCATTCCTCGCTTGCCTCCTGGAGAGGAGGTGTCAGAAAAGCTCCTTGTCCCACTGGCCTGAACAGAGTTACCAAGGACTGGGGACATTGGGATTAAGCAAAGGACACTGTGGGACCACCCACAAAGCTACTTGCAGACACAGGGGCTGTCATCAAGCATCAGTCTTCCACCTCCCCCACTGCCTGCTTTTAATTCTGACCCCACCATTCTCCTTTCTAGGGAACAAGCAGAGACCAACCCTCTTGTGGTCCAGGATCATGGACTGGATGGGGTCCTTCTTTGGGAAGACCTGAAGCTCCATGATGTTCTGCACCCCATCCGGCAGCTCCACCACCTTGTGGATGGATCCTTTGTCTGGAAAGAAGGAGGGAAGAGCCTCAATGAAGCAAGGCTGGGCAGAGGGGCTGTGGGCAGGGATGGGGAAACCAGGCAGAAACCCATCTCTGCCTCCAGCCCTCATAGGGCCAGCCTGGACTCTGCTGAGCCCAGCCACCTGGAGAAGCAGAGCCCTGTCATCTTCCCAGCCAAGAGCCACAAGGAACCCCTTTCCCTCCACCTCCAGGACCTGGCTTGAATTAGCTCTCCAGAACCACCCTCGAGGTCTGTTCTGCTTTGATCACCAGTCTGTTCCCACCTGAGTCTCATCCAGCCCCTTGCCTGGGGCAGAAACTTGGGTCAGGTTTTTTTTGCCTTTCTGCTTTTTTAATGAAACTGCCTTCCCCTTCCCAGTTAAATGACTTCAAACTGGTGGTGTAAGAAAATGAGCCAGTTTGGTGGGGAGGTGGAAAGACAGATCCTGAGGGAACAGGGCTCAGGAAATCTTCATCGTTCACCACCTTTTATGGTTTCCCCTTCCCAAATAGTCGCTCCCTTCTCCCCCATCAGCCAGGGGGAGGTGAAAGATGTCACCCCAGGTTGGGCAGGGATGGGGGACACCCCAGGTTCTGGCTCTTGCCTCTCTGTCCATCCCAGCTGCCTTGCCAGCCCTGCGTGGTGGAACAAGTTCCCTGGAGGGACTCAGCAGGGCATTAACTTCACTTAAAGATTTTCAGCACGTGTGGGCCCTGATCCACCCCAGGCCACCTACAGAGAGTCATGTGCATCTGTTTTAATAGCAGTTAAGGAAATAAAAGCCCTGAAGAGTCCCTCTAGAAGTGCCAGGGACCAAATTCCAGTGCAGAAAAAGGGCTGAGCCCAGCAAACCAAGGGGGGTAGGCAGGGGAGAGAGGAAAGCGCTGGGACGAGGGACCTTTGAACCTTCTCTGCAGCCCCCCAGCAGAGCTCCCTAACTTTTTTCTCTGGCCTCCTTCTCCCCCTGCAGCTGCATTGCCTTGGCCCAGCTCTGCAGCACCTCCAGCTGCCCCAGGACCTCCAGCAGGAAGCCTACACTGCTGCACCAGAGCAAGCTGGGACAAGGAGAGAACAGAGCAGGGTCCCTTGGCGAAGGATTTCTGCTTGTCAGTGTAAAGCTGCACCTGGGGAGAGCTGGGCTACCCCCTCCCCTAAAAACCCTGAGACCTGCCCCAGGCTGAAGCAGGTAAAATTCCACATGCTGGGATTCTACTTTCAGCTCTTCTTTGCCAAATGGGATGCATTTAGCTATACTGGGACTTGGCAGCTCTTTTCTACCCATCAAACACATGCCAAGCTGGGAACGCAGCCCCTCGTTTCGCTTTACACTGGTTTGGGGGTGGGGTCTTGCCTGCTTCCCTTGGTTTCCCTGCCCTTCAGGGGAAAAGCCAGCTCTGGGGAGCTCCCAGGGAATGGTTCCCAGTACCTGTTGCCAAATAGAGCACGTTGTAGTGGTGCTTGCCGTCCACAGAGACCTCGTGCACCCCGATCTTCTGGTAGCGGTGCTTGTTGTGGAACAGGGGGCTTCTGGTGGGGGAGAGGGGCTCCACCCGGTCCTCCACCTCCGGGTGGCTGTCAGCTATCTTGAAGGTCTCGCTGGGGGTGTGCTGTCCAGAGGAAATGCACTGCAGTAAGAAGGGACAAAAGCCACCGTCAGTCAGACAGATCCCCAAGGATGAGGCACAAGGGTTGGGAGAGCAAAGCAGGGCAGAGCGCAGGTACCTCAGCCCGGAGCAGGGTGCCAGGGGAGTAAAAACAAGCCCTGAGGCTGCTGTGACAGTGCTTGGGCCAGGTCCTGCCAGTGATCTCCCTTCCAGAAGTTGCAGTTGAGGAGACACACGCTCTGTCACTCCCCTACCCACCCCCTTCCCAAGGTTTAGGGGAGCTGCTCTTTGCCGCCAGGTCAGTGGTGTGCCAGTAACACAGGGTTGTGTCCTCCAGGTTCACACAGGAGAGCTCACACATCCCTTTGCCCAGGCACCCAAGAGCCCCTCTCCCCTTGCTTTCCATGGAGGTGTTGGGTCTTATCCAGCCTCCTCCTGTTCCCAGCAGCAAAGCTCAGAGCCTTTTCACGGTGCCCACAACCTCTGGGGGTTGGTCTCTTCCCCCAAGGAACAGGACAAGAGAAAACACCCTCAAGTTGCACCAGGGGAGGTTTAGATTGGATATTAGGAACAATTTTTTAGGCTGAAAGGGTTATTAAGCCTTGGAAGAGGCTGCACAGGGAGGTGGTGGAATTGCCATCCCTGGTGGTATTTAAAACTCCAGGCAGACGTGGTGCTGAGAGATGTGGGTTCAGTGGTGGTGGCTTTTGTCAGTGTTGGGTTGACAGTTGGACTCGATGATCTAAAAGGTCCCTCCCAACCTGGGCAATTCTGATGTTGCCCAGGAGGCTTCTCCGCTTCATCTGGGCACTTCTTATCACTCTCTCACCTGCCCAGGCTTGATCTCTGGGTTGGGACCATTATAGCCTTTGAGTTTGGATGTACGAAACACGTTGTCAATGTCTCCAAAGGAATAGATGCAAACAGCAGAGCTTCCCCTGCAGACAACAAGACAAACAGAGGGTCAGAGGGACATCACCCTTGCAGCCGGGGCATGGCTGTGTCCATTGTGCCAACTGTCTCCATTCCAGCTGTTTTCCACCCAAGTGCTTGCCAAAGAGACTAAAGGGCCAAGAAAAGAAAGGGTTTGGCCTGGGGGATAGGACATGCCCCTGGCTTTGCAAAGCTCCTCACCAGGTGTTTGTGAAGAGCCCATAGACTTTGGAGTGCCGCCAGTTGCTCGCAGGGACAAAGAAGACATCCTGCAACCAGTTGAAGTTGCCCTTGGTGACCGGGTCGACACAAATCAAGGTGGCCTTCAGGAAGGTGGTCCACTTGGAAGCAGAGAGCGAACTGGTTCCCCCTTTATCTTCCTGGGGGAAAAGGGAAATTAGGGAGCCAAGGTTTGGCAGAGAAGAACAGAGAGTCCCACCCTGTCCCATGTCTCAGATGGACAACTGGGAGATGCTTTGGAGGTATATTTCATGCTGGTCACTGCAACAATCATGTACCTCTCTAACATCCCAGGACTTTCTCTGCCCTACAGGAAGAATGGGGAGGGCCAAAGGACATGGCCTTACCCCACATGAACTCTGTGGCAGAGGAAAGAATTGAGCCAGAGGGGCCAAATCATGGGTCAATAACACCAGGCAAGCTGGCACCTCCATTTGCCACCCCTCTAACGCTCTTGCCTCCCCATCATACACTGTCCCCATGGTACCTTACACAGCTGGGCTACTCGGGAGATGTTTCTGGGGGCCTCAGGACTCTTGTCTGGGTTGTCTTCACGAAAAAAGTAGTAAATCTTGTTCTGGTGAGGCTCTTCGTGCCTTAGTGTGGTGGCTTTGACAAACTGAGGGTCTGGAAAGGGAAGTGAGCCATCAGAAAACCGTGGCCTGAACACACACATTTCATCTGAAAAGCCACCAGCAGGGACCAGACTGCTCTCTCTCAGGAAAGGTGAGGGGATTCAAACACCCTCCTTGCTCCAGGCAAAGGACAGGTCCGAGCCCATCCTCCACACCCGACTGGAGCATCGTACCAACAACCACTCTGCAAGTGTCACCACCTTCCCAGGGGGTCACCTTCCTCTCCCTCCTGCCCAACCCCACGCACCCCTTCCCTGGAGCAGTACGGAGGAGCCTCGAGTGCTTAGGAACAAAGGAAAACCGTTCCTCCTCGCACGGCGGAGCTGTTAGTCACGCAGGGAGGTCTCCTCGGTGGAAACAAGCTGTGCTGTTTGTTCTTGCCGTGGAAAACCCAGTGATGCTCTTCCCATTAATACGCCACTGCCACAAAGGGCATCCCCAGCAGCAGCAAGGGTCCCTCTGAGCATCGTTAGCTGGTGTCCCTCAGGCAGGGAGCTCTGTGCGAGCACGGGATTGGCCTTGTGGCTCTGGGTCTGCGTGTTTCTTTGCTGGTGCCTTGGTTTCCCCCCATGAACAAGTCTCCTCCTGGTTTTCCCTGGTGTCGTTTCGATTTGATTTTTGGCTTTGGCCAGGGCTTCAATAACCTCCCATTCCCCAGTACCACTGGGGGAAAGGCAACGTCACAAGCTCATGTAAAATTGTGGAGGGTCCTTTCTATTTCCCACCCTGTCCCACGCACAGCCCAACGTGTTCCTGCCTCAAGGTCTCACCCTAGTCAGGGGTTTGGAAAGTCATTGCCCGGAGTGGAAATGGTTCTTCCTGTTTTCTACCACTGCACGGCAGCTGATGGCCACCTTTACACAACCGTATTTCCTTCCAGCATTTCACAGGGGACTTGCCACCCATTTCTCTTCATTTCCCCACCTCCTCACCCCAGGCAAGAGGAACTCACTTGTTCTGTTGGTTTGTCCCAGAAGCAAAGAGGTGAAAGTCCCCCAGCTGGCAGCAAGAGAGCTGGAGGGTCCCTCCTTACCGGCATTGCAGAAGGGGACCAGATCAGCCCTCTCCGAAGCTCTAGGGGTGACCAAACCCAAGCAAGAAGCTCCAGACAGAGAGGATGTACCCCTCTGTGTACTTGGTTGGCCCATGGTTGTGGACTCAGAGACAGTCCAATTTATCTACCTGGTGGGTCCCATGCCTTCAAGACTGTCCCCATACTCACTCTGCATCACTGTGTCACTCGTATAGAGCTCTCCACCACCTCGCACTCGACGGAAACGGGGTATCTTGCCGTTCTGCTGGCTCTTCTTGATAGTGGAGTAGATGTCATGACCTGTGGGACAGGAAGCCTCACTTGCAGCAGGCTGTTTCCAGAGCAGGCAGAAGGGTTTGTGAGAAGAAGACTCAAGAACTCTCTGGGCACATGGACTCACAGGGATGGTGGATACTGGTCAAGAAACCCCGCCTAGGACTGAGCAGGCCTGGGAGGACTCCACTTAAAGAGTGTCAGGAGCACATTCTTGCTCTGCTTCTGGGAAGGATCCTCATCTGTCCCTCTGCCAGGTCCAGAGCAGTGGAGCTACTGCAGGACCCTCCTTCCCTGCTGTTTCCATCTCACTCCACCCTCCTACACAAAGACCCAATCCCATGCCCCAGACAGGGATAAACCAACCTCTGCCATGCTCTCTCCTAGGAAAACAAGCATTTCAATGAGGCAAGAGCAAGAAGCACCAAGGCCAGTCACCAGCTGGAGCAAATGAAGCCCGTGGTGCAGCCTCGAGGTGCCTCTGGTTTTTGTGTCAGAGCGAGCCCAGCCTGCCCACACAGCACCACCACTTGGAACACACGTGAACAATTAGACTTACCGTCCACAACAACGAGGGTATTTGAGTCAGGGGCGAAAGGAGCAATACCTCTGCCGTCCCATGAAGCACTCTCCCTCCTCTGCGTCTGGGGAAGGACAGAAACAGCCCTCTCAGAAGCGTGGGAAGTGCGGGGGAGCAGGGTGCCCACTGCCCACACCCGGGGCAGGAGGGAAGAGGGTCTCTTTGGCTGGCACAGCCCACAGGAGGGAAGGAGGCAGCCCACCTTCTACCTGCATAGCCATTGCTGCAGGCAGGAGGTGAGGAAAGAGGGGCTATGACAACTGAGGACAGAGGTGGCACATGTGGACCTCTGCTCGTGGAGGCTGTCCCATGCTGTCACAATGTGCGGCCCAAAAGAGACAGGATTTGGGCATTTTGGAGCACCTTGAGAAGGAGGGAGGGGAGGATGAGGGTACCCTTTTACAGATGGAAAATAGCATGAAACAAACCAGCAAGTGCTTTGCTCTGGTCCCATCACTGGTGGCCACAACATACCAAGTTCCAGCAGGTGGGAGTGCAGGCACCGGTCCCACACACTAAGAGCCCATCTCCGTACTTCTCCACTAGTGTGAGGTAATTTTTATTGTCCTCCTGCAGGAGAAAGAAAAGGAGCAGTTGCAGGAGCATGAGCGGCAGCCTAAGCCAGCTCCAATCCCATGTCTACATGGCTTCCTTTCTGATGTGTCTTAACCATAGACTCCGAGAATGGTTTGGGTTGGAAGGGACCTTAAAGATCATTTAAGGATCCTAAAATCCGAGGAGGAGACTAGTATCATCTCATACCATCTCCTACTCCACAGGTGCTAGAGGTCTTCACCCAGAAAGAGCACAGGAGGAGCACACACAGTTCCTTCCCCAGCAGCTCTGCAACCCAGCTCCTCCAACCCACACCCACCCAGCGCCTCCATCGTAGGCAGGACCTACCAAACTCCCAGGCATCATGCAACGTCCTTCATTTTTCACTGGGAAGTCTTCCTAGGGTGAAATAGAAAGAGATATGCTTTGGTTCCTTCCCTTTCAAAGCCAGCAGAGATGGGCTCAGCCCTGCCCACTACATGCTAGTCACTCCCTTGGCAAGAAGGAAAGAAAGGATGTCGGCGAGAAGATTGTGAGACACCAGAACGCAGCCCCTTTTCCCCACCTCAGCATTTGAAAACCCTTGGGGAAGCTGGGCTAGGTCTCTCAGGCCCTCGAGATGATGAGGAGAAGCAGGGATGCAGGGCCAAAGCCAGATTGGGCTGCTCCCCAAAGGATTTCAGGAAAGGACCTGTCATTGTGGGGAACTGGCATTCAGTAGAGGGTGGTGGTGTTCAAGGACAGGAACACGGGAACCACCCTGTTCCTAGGAACAAGTTTCTGGACCTTAAACTTCATCAACAGGCTTGTGTGAGAAGAAAAAGAAGGTGTCGTGAGAAAGTCAAGTGCCCCAGGGTTTTTCCTGCTTTATTAACTCACTGCCCAACTGATCCAGAGCTTCCTGCTTTTGAGGAAAAGCAGGGTGGGCTCTGACAATGGGAAAGGGATATGAGAACGTAGCTTCCAAGCATCCCTTCTCACGCTAAAGAAAGGGTCCCCCACTGGAAAAAGCCTCCCTCTGGGGCAGCGAGGAGGTCCTGGAGGACCATGGCCTGGGAAGAACCCACCCACAACTATCGTAGGAGACTCCCCCCTTGCTGCAGCCATTCATAATGCTGACATCACAGCTTCCCAGACGGACTGGGCAGAGACCATACCCTTCCAGACCTGACTTCACTTCTGGCAAAGGCACCAAGCAAGGTGTCTAGCGTTTGGGCTGTGAGGCAGCTGCTGGACACCTTCTTATTGGGCTCCCTGTTAGCAGAGCATCCTTACCGAGTAGTTCTCATAGGTTGCAAAGTCGTAGTAATAAAGCTTTCCCTCTCCCCCGATGTAGATGGCTGAGCTGTTTTCTTCATGATAGAAGACCGGGTACTTCTCGCTCCTGGGAAATGTATATTCTTTGGCACCTGGGAATGGCAAAGAGGAGATGTCAGGAGAGCACCTGGAGCCGGCACAGGCCCATCAACTCCCTTCCCTGGGTCCTTGCTTCCAGTGATGAGAAAAACAAGGCTGGGGGCCCTCTGGGATGGCTGGCACAGCACCAGACAATCAGGGAAAGGCAGGTCCAGGGGCTCAGAGCTGAGCTATTGTCCCCTTGGCCCCAGGGGACAGCAGAGCTGCACAATGGAGTGAGCCCTGTCAGGCCCCTACAGGGCTGGTGATGGAGGAAGAGGAGCAGGAGGAAGAGAAACTTGGCTGCTGGAGCTCTTGTAGGAGAGCAGAAGCTCAAAGAGACTGAGAAGTGGCTCTGCAGCAGGCTCCAGGCTGCCTTCTCGCCTGCTCTAATGGCCAGGTGCCTCCCAGCTTTGAGATGAAGGGCTCCCTCCCTTCTCTGGCCATCCTCCGACAACCACCCCAGGCTTGTAGATTTGACTCCTGCACCCTCTGGCATTTGATGTGCCGGCAGCTTTTTGTGCCTTGGGACCACGGGGTCCCAAGGCCTCTCCTGCCACCATCACCCCTCTCCTCCCCAGCCTCCATCTGCACTGCCACCACCCTCCCTCCAAGGGCCGGGAGGGAAGGATAGGATTTGAAGGGCCCCCCACCCCCTTCCAAGGCCAGACCCAACACGTGGCAGGAGAACGGTGCAGGTAAAGCCACAACTCACAGGCTCCACACCCCAGATGTGAACAAGAAACGAGCTGCAAGACCCAAGGCTCACGTCACAAGCAGCTGCTGCAGATGGGAAGCTTTTGAGGCCCAGCTGGGAGGAAGAACTGCCTGACCTCCCCTCTTTCCTTCCTCTTTCACCTTCTTTCCAGCTCCTCTTTCCTAAAAACACCCTCCCTTCCCCTCTGCATTGCCAGCTCAGGTGTGGGAGGGCTGACCCTCCCCAGGGTCTGTGGGTCTTGCATCCCTGGATCCCTGGCTGGGATGGAGGAGCCACATCTGGGCAGCTTTGAGCAGCCCTGCCAAGGCTGACGCGAGAGAAATTCCACTCCAAGGGAGATTAATAAAAACCAACCCCTATCTCCTGTCAGGACTGACCTCTGCCTTAGGGCGACAGGGCATGCCGGTTCCATCTCTCCCCCTCCTTCTCTTTTCCAAAGAGGGGGCCTCTCCCCTGGCAAGCAGCACTGCTCCCAGCAGACAAAGGCTGCCTCTGCCTCGGGAGGAGCTGGCTGCCTGCTCAGACAGGCAATTAATCAGTGGCACGCGTCCCTCTCTATTTATAGGGCCACTTGGCAGGACAGGCAAAGGACAATCTCTGCACAGGACAGCCCTCCTCCCTCCACCCACCCAGGGCGGGGGGGCAGCTCCCACCAAGGTTCCGCAGAGCCAAAAGGGAAAATGACTTTATTAGAGGTCACCGGGGCTATGGAATGCTACATTTGTGGCTTCTTTCTTTTTTTAATGGACTTGGAGAAACTCCTGAGAGTGCCCTTTGTCTGCTGGAAGAGCTGGGCATCCAAGTCTTCAGAGTGACTGTGCAATCCATTTACCTGAAGTGGCCCTACAAAGCAGGAAGCCAGCCCGGTGTGCCAGCTAGCCCCAGGAATCTCAGCAGCCACAGACTGTCTGTGCTTACTGAGAAGGAGAGAATTAACCCCCTTGGCACCACCTCTCTTCCCAGAAGTCCTCAAAATGACCCCCTTGGCCCAAAATGCAAGGCAGCCCACACTCCCACAGGCTCCCACAGGAGCCCCGAAAGCCCTTCTCTCCCATCCAGCTACTGCTGGCAGCACACCAACACTCCACAAGCAGGTCTGGCCAGACTTCAGCAAACTTTGTTCTTGGTTTCAGACCTCCAATCCAACCCCCAAATTTGCTGCTGTACCAGGAAAACCTACACCTGCAGCCATTCTGAGAGAATGGCTGGAGAGAGCCCTGAGGAGAACCATTTGGGGGTGTTGGTGGGCAATAAGCTCCACATGACCCAGCAACACGCGCTGGCAGCCCAGAAAGGCCCACACACCCTGATGTGTATCCCCAGCAGCGTGACCAGTGGGGTGAGGAGAGGATTCTGCCCCTCATCTCTGCTCTGGGGAGAGCCCACCATCTTTGGTGCCCCTTCCACCCAAACCGTTCTGTGATTCTACAATCCCTGATTCCTCTTCCTTCACCCTCACGCTTCAGCCCTCGTGCTCCTACTCATCACGTCTGTCTGAATTTTGAGGGGTTTGTACAACGCTGGCTCGCTCTTCAGCTCAGCCCCAGGAGCTGTGCCAACCTGTGAGGACATGCTTATCCCCAAACAGCCAGAAACAAACAAGGCTAAAACAATAACGCAGTTGGCACCAAGGTCTTGTTGACTGTGCTGCTCCCCTGGGAAGCACAGGGAATGACTAAGCCGGGAGTAAACAGCTCTGCTCTGTTTGCAGCTCCAGCACCGATTTAGCTCCATCTGGAAGGAAGCCTTTAAAGGTGTTCCTGTGAGCGGCTGCCAGAGACCCTCTGCCTCCTCGCCAGCCCTTTGGCTGACCCGCAAGCTTGGCCTTCATCCCAGGCTCCTCCTCAAACATCTCGGCTGGGGGATGCTGTTTGGTCCCCTTCGTCTCTGCTTCTCCTCTGGCAGGGTCAGGGGGAGCAGCGCTGCACCCCCAACTGGGAGCCTGGGGTATAAATGGCATCAAGAGACGGGGACAAAGAGGTTGAGGGCACTTAACAGCCCACATGATGTGCCCAAAGGAGGGGGCACGCCTCTCTGAAGCAAGCCTGAAACTGCTTTTGACACTGCAAAGAAAGGCTTGCTCCCTCAGAAAGGAAAAGGCATGACCCTACCACCATCCTCCCTTCTGAAATGGAGCCCAGACCTTCAGAAGACACCGGGCTCCTTCTCCAGTGCCTGGCTCACCCCAGGGAGCCCCCTTGGCCTGACATTTACCGCCAGTGCCCCAGTCAATGGGACGATTGTCCATTGAAATGCTAACCCCGGGCAGGCAGGGATGAATGGGGAGAAAGAGCGGGTTTGTGCTTTGCCAGGGAGATGGGGAGCAACGTGCCAGACTGGAGATGAAGAGGAATATAAAATGCGGGAGGAAGGGGGGAGCCTGGTGCACCTCAGAAGAATGCCTGTAGGGTGAGGTAATAGAGGAGGAGGGAGAGGAAGATGCTCTGGCTGAGATGAGGGCAATGAGGCCCATCCAAAACACATGGAGATACGGCAGATAACAGACAGAGCAACCCTGTGTCCATCTGACCTGGGCACAGGGTAGAATTCTTTGCTGTGAGGGTGGTGAGAGCCTGGCCCAGGTTGCCCAGAGAAGCTGTGGCTGCCCCATCCCTGGAGGGGTTCAAGGCCAGGTTGGAGGGAGCTCAGAGCAACCTGGTCTGGTGGGAGGTGCCCCTGCCCAGGGCAGGGGTTGGAAGTAAATGGTCTTTAAGGTCCCTTCCAACTCAAGCCATTCCATGACTCTTAAGGAGGCAGCTACTGCGAGGTTTCTCACCAGCTCTTGCCTCCAATACAGGCAGAAACAGGATTTCCTGAGTCTTGCCCAGCCCATGCTGGCTTTGGCCCTGTATCCCTGCTTCTCCTCATCATCTCGAGGGCCTGAGAGACCTAGCCCAGCTCCCCCAAATGCTGAGGTGGGGAAAAAGGGCTGCGTTGTGGTGTCTCACAATCTTCTCGCCGATGTCCTTTCTTTCCTTCTGCCAAGGGAGTGACTAGCATGTAGTGGGCAGGGCTGAGCCCATCTCTGCTGGCTTTGAAAGGGAAGGAACCAAAGCATATCTCTTTCTATTTCACCCTAGGAAGACTTCCCGGTGAAAAATGAAGGACGTTGCATGATGCCTGGGAGTTTGGTAGGTCCTGCCTACGATGGAGGCGCTGGGTGGGTATGGGTTGGAGGAGCTGGGTTGTAGAGCTGCTGGGGAAGGAACTGTGTGTGCTCCTCCTGTGCTCTTTCTGGGTGAAGACCTCCAGCGCCTGTGGAGCAGGAGATGGTATGAGATGATACTAGCCTCCTCCTTGGATTTTAGGATCTTTAAATGATCTTTAAGGTCCCTTCCAACCCCAACCATTCTATGAAATGGGACATGTCCCTACACAAATCCAGCTTTAAGAAGACACTGAAGGGCTGCCTAGCTCCTTTTGGGTCCAGGAACCCCCTTCAGGAAGTCACCAAGACCCTGGGCAGAGCCTGGCCCTCCCCAGCACCACGGTGCAGTTGGATTCCCAGAGCATCCCTGAGCTTTGTGCAGGGGGGACCAGCACGTCCCCCACCTCCAGAACAGACGCCCGACAGGAGAAGTGCCGTGGGCGAGCAGCCAGGGAATCTCAGCCACCGCTTCTCCTCCTAGCTGGAGGGCTGATTCAGCTTCAGCAGTCCTCCTCCCTTCCACACTCCATCCATCTGGCATCCAGCTCCGGTATCCCAGACGCTGGGCTTAGTCACCCCTCACCTGGCTCCCAGCACCAGGAGTGGGCAAGTCTTTGCGGGTCTGTAATTTACTGGTGCTGGGGGATGACTGTGTCTCCTGAAAAATGGAGGTGATGGTTCAGATCTGCTCTGGTGCCAGCATTTTAAAGTAAGGAACTGAAATAAAGACTTAGGAAAAATAAGGCAAGGAAGATGTGTGCTTGCAGCCCAGAAAGCCCCCCACACCCTCAGCTGTGTCCCCAGCAGCATGGCCAGAGGGGCAAGGGGGGAGATTCTGCCCCTTGTCTCCACCCCGGGGAGACCCCACCCCAGTGCTGCCTCCAGCGCTGGGGCCACCAACAGCAGAAGGACATGGACCTGCTGGAGCGGGGCCAGAGAAGGCCACCAAGATGTGGGGAGGGCTGGAGTCCCTCTGCTATGGGGACAGGCTGAGGGAGTTGGGGGTGTTCAGCCTGGAGAAGAGAAGGCTCTGGGGAGACCTTAGAGCCCCTTCCAGTCCCTCAGGGGGCTCCAGGAGAGAAGGGGAGGGACTCTTGGTCAGGAATGGGAGCCATAGCACAAGGGGGAAGGGTTTGACAATGAAAGATGGGAGACTGAGATGATATCTGGGGAAGAAGTTCTTTGCTGTGAGGGTGGTGAGAGCCTGGCCCAGGTTGCCCAGAGAAGCTGTGGCTGCCCCATCCCTGGAGGGGTTCAAGGCCAAGTTGGAGGGGGGCTTGGAGCAACCTGGTGTGGTGGGAAGTGTCCTTGCCCAGGGCAGGGGGTGGCACTGGATGGGCTTTGAGGTCCCTTCCAACCCAAGCCATGCTGTGATTCTATGAAGCTGCTGGTTCCTGGGGGTGGTGCTGATGCAGATCCTGTACTTGCTGCTCATACAACTCTCGTTAATTGAGACGCCCCTCTGAATGTGAAGAAGGGAAACCAGGCAGGGTCTAGGGTTTATCTGCTCCCTAATGTTACCCCCTTCCTGCCGTGCTGCCCTGCGCTGGGCAAGTGTAGCTTTTGCTGAGCTGCCTGCCCTGACTCAAGCCCTCCTGCTGCTGCCGTGGGATGGGGACACAGGGATGGGCCACCTGCCAGGACAATGAAGTGACAAAGTGGGATTAACGCTGATACAGAGCCCAAACTCATCATGGAGGCAGCCAAGTCTCCAGGACCTCAACACCCAGGCATATGGACCCAGCAACCCCAGGGACTCTTCTCAGTCTTAACACAGGGTAACACTGTCATTTTTCACCCCCAGGCGTCCCTACCCTCCCTGGCCCCACCTCGGTGACACCACCACCTGGCTCTGCCACCAGCAGGTCTGGCAGCCAGCACCCTCCTGCCTGAATCACCACACCAGACAGATCCTTTTCCTCCTTCCTGCCTTTCCCAAACGATTTGTCACTTCCCAGGTTTTGTTAGTTACGTATTTCCTTTTTTGAGAAGATCAAACAGATCAAAAACCCCCGGCAGCAGCAGTGTGTCCCTGCTACAACCCGGCTGGCATTAGCTGGGCATGCAGGAGGAGGTGACACCTTGTCCCCTGCTGCCTCAGGGGTGCAGGAGGCAGGGGGATGTCCTCTGGGATCTTGTCCTCTCCCACCTGCGCCAGGAGCCCTCACCTCCCAGCAATGTGGCCCGGCCACAAGTCAAGGCTGACTGATGTGCTCCAGGCTCTTGTGGATCAGCACCCCAGCCCCTGGGAACACGAAAGCAGTCTCAGCTCCATTGCATCAGTGCCACTTCCCCAGCATACGCAGGATGCATGACAAACAGCCCAGCCACAGGCAGATCAACTGCTTTCCTTTAAGGGCTGGGAATGTGAGTCAGGTCCCCAGCCTCAGGGGACCACTTTGGGGTCAGAAATCCCGGTTCCAGCTCCATCATCGCCCTGCAGCGTGGTTCCAGTTTTGCTATTCCACCCCCTCAGCAAAACCAAGAGAACAACTCCCAGATTTCCTACCTGCTTGGCCAAGACACCATCCCCAGAAGCCCCACCAGCAGACAGCCCCCTCTACAGGGAGTGTGGGAAGTCACACCATCCATCCCAGAGGGATGGGGACAACTCCTGGGGCTGCCACAGCTGTGTGTGTGTCCCCCCCCCCTCCCCGCCTCCTCCATCCCTAAGGGAAGGACTGGACTGAACCACACTTCTCCCATCCAAGAGCCCCACGCCGTCTGTCTCCCCAGCTCCACCACGGATGCCGGCAGGAAGCCAAGCTTCAGGGTTTTATTTTAGATGATCTATAAATTCCCAAGCTGAGACATTTCGGAAGGAGGAAGTATGCCTCCACTGAGCTGCTAGGTTTTCCTTCCCCCGTGACTTTACCCCAAAGGGAGCAATGTGACACAAGGAAAGCAGAGTCGGGGCTGGCCAGGGAGGTGCTGCCCAGAGCCCCCTTCCCTTCCCAGGGGATGGACAACCTTGAGGGGGTCTGAGGGCTCTGAGGACCCAGCAGATCCTCCAGAAACAGATGGGGGGTTATAAAAGAAAAAAAAATAAAGTGTCCTCTAAATGAGAGGACCCAGGAGGGACACTCTGAGAAGGTTTGCTCCAACCAGCCATGGAATAATCGAAGGGCTGGGAGTTGTGAGGTCTCCTCTTCATGGAAAATGCTACACTTTTGCAGGACGGGTTTCTGAGAAAGAGGTGAAAAGGGCTAGACAATGTGGGAAACCAGATCCTTCTCAGTTTTCACGGAAAAAAAATAAAGCAAACCTGGCCCCATCATTACCTCCTCTCATCAGCTGGTGCCACCAGCACCCCCAGGAGCTGGGATCTTCTCGGTACTGGTGGCACAGAGCCTGAAGGATCACCCCCTCAGTGAACTAGGAGACATTGCTTGGTGAGTGGGGCAGCCCCGCACCATTTCATTGGGTTGGAATGGACCTCGAAGCCCATCCAGTTCCACCCCCTGCCCTGGGCAGGGACACCTCCCACCACACCAGGTTGCTCCAAGCCCCATCCAGCCTGGCCTTGAACCCCTCCAGGGATGGGGCAGCCACAGCTTCTCTGGGCAACCTGGGCCAGGCTCTCACCACCCTCACACCAAAGAAGTTCTTCCTAGTATCTAATTTAAATCTCCCTCTTTCAGTGTCAAACCCTTCCCCCTTGTCCTCCCGTTCCTGACCAATGGTCCCTCCCCATCTCTCCCCTTGAGGGACTGGAAGGGACTCCAAGGTCTCCCCAGAGCCTTCTCTTCTCCAGGTTGAACCCCCCCAACTCTGTCAGCCTGTCCTCCCAGCAGAGGGGCTCCGGCTCTCCCAGCATCTCGGTGGCCTCCTCTGGCCCTGTTCCAACAGCTCCACGTCCATTTCGGTTCAACCTACACTCCAGCATCAGTTGTTTCTTCAAGGAAGGGAAATTAAAAACCAGCAGAACCAATGCAGCCCCATTCCCTGGTGATTTCTATCCTGGATCACGAGGAGCTCCCTCCAGAGCCCTCCCAGGGCCAAATACAATTCTTCTCCCCTTTTACTCCCTCCCTCTCCCCTGCCCCTGCTCATGGCACGACGAAGCAGACCGGGAGCAGGGCCAGGAGCCAGTGTCCATCATCCTGGCACATCTTGGCAGGGGTTTGTGCTACCCACCTTCCCCTCCCAGTCTCCCCTCTTTTCAGGTGTGCTTGCAGGGACCCCCCACAACTGCTCTATTATTCTGCTGCAGGTCAAAAAGGCCTTTGAGGAGCAGTGGCAGAAAACAAGCAACAGAAAGAGTGCTAAAAACATCTCTTGCTGAAGCGGGACCCGACACAGACACACGTGTTTCCTGCTCGGCAAAGCCCTCTGTGCTCTCCTGGGAACCATGCCCACCCTGAGAGCCTCACACAACAGCTGGGTCCTTTACATCTCTCCTCTCCCTGCCCCAAGCAGGAAAACCACCCATGAAACACAGAATCATGGAATCAGGGAATTGTCAGAGTCGGAAGAGACCTCTGGAGATCCCCCAGTCCCACTCCCCTGCTAAAGCAGGGCTGCCCAGAGCACAGCACTCAGGGCTGCATCCAGGTGGGGCTGGAAGGTCTCCAGAGAAGGGGACTCTTCCCTGGGCAGCCTCTGCCAGGGCTCTGCCACCTTCACCCCAGAGAAGTTCTTCCTCCTGTTTCAATCGAACTTCCTGTGTCCCAGTTTGTGCCTGTTGCCCCTCGTCCTGTCACTGGGAACCACTGAGAAGAGTCCAGCTCCATCCTCCTTCAGCCCACCCTTCAGATACTTGTGAGCATTGATAAGGTCTCCCCTCAGCCTGCTCTCCTCCAGGCTAAAGAGTCCCAGCTCCCTCAGCCTTTCCTCACCAGGGAGATGCTCCACTCCCTCCATCATCTTTGTTGCCCTACACTGGACTCTCCCCAGTGGTTCCCGGTCTGGGGAGCCCAGAACAGGATAAAAAGATACACTCATTTCTAGCACCGACTGATGGGGTCCAAGAGCAGTCGCTGGCCACGAGCAGCAGCTCTGGAAAGGGCCAGGGTGTGGAAAAGAATGAACCAAGCCCCACTGCAGGCATCAATCACCTCCTACATCCTTCAGAACGAACACAGCAAGAAAAGGCACTGGGCAGGCAGAGAGGCAATGCCGAGGTAAGAGCAGCCACCCTTTCTTTAGCCAGACCCTCCCACAGGTGCCTCCCAAAAGCACAAATGTGTTTGCCCAGCAAGGGAAGAGCAAGTAAAAAGGCTTCTCAAGCAACTCAAAGGCAAAGTGCTTTTCCATTTGTTAAAAGCCCTGAGCTTTTATGTTCCCACGCCCTCCATTCTGTAGGAAAAAGCACAGATTAGGGGACATGCAAATGCCAGACCCACCTTACTGGTACCCAGGCCTTACACGCTTCACTCCTCTTCCTTATTTTAAGTCTGCAGCAAGTCAGAGTGAGGGATTCCATCTGCTTGGTGTTTCTCACCCTGCCTCTCCCCCAGGACAGTGTGGGGATGAGCAGTGCATAATCCTCTGGCAGATGAGCAGCTCGACATGCCCCAGCAACATGCACTGCCAGCCCAGAAACCACCCGCATCCTGCACTGCATCCCCAGCAGCGTGGCCAACAGGGCAAGAGGGGGAGAGTTTCCCCCTCTGCTCCACTCTAGG
Organism: Jacana jacana; assembly: GCA_013400555.1. NCBI lineage: Eukaryota > Metazoa > Chordata > Aves > Charadriiformes > Jacanidae > Jacana > Jacana jacana. Next base: position 139,455 of record VZTM01002761.1, on the reverse strand, counting down.
GGGACACACACCCACACCCCCAGTGCTGCCTCGAGCTCTGGGGCCACCATCAGCAGAAGGACATGGACCTGTTGGAGCGGAGCCAGAGGCCACTGAGATACTGGGAGAACAGGCTGAGAGAGTTGGGGGGGGTTTAGCCTGGAGAAGAGAAGGCTTTGGGGAGACCTTAGAGCCCCTTCCAGTCCCTCAAGACACTCCAGGAGAGATGGAGAGGGACTCTTGCTGAGGGAGGGGAGCCACAGGACAGGCTTGGAGCAACCTGGTGTGGTGGGAGGTGTCCCTGCCCAGGGCAGCGGGTGGCACTGGATGGGCTTTGAGGTACCTTCCAAGCCAAACCATTCTGTGATTCTATCTGTTCTCAACCCTCTCCCTGACTGCTCTCGACTCCCCCTGAGCATCCTCCCCAAAGGGAAGAGCAAGGCCATGGGTATATCAGTAACACCAACTTCCTCTCCACAGCGGGACTTTTCCACCTCTGGCCAAGCTATGGCCCCGGCTGCTTCCATATGATGCTGCTTCCCTTTTCTTTGGCTTCTTCCCCAATCGATTCCGAGGAGCCTGCGATCCCGGGGTGCTCTCTTGCTGCCCTCAGGAGATCCCTCCCATCACCAGCAAAATGCTCCAGAGCAGAGGACACAATCCACACCCGCATTATCTGGGATGCATCCTACAAAAGCTCTCAGCCTGTGTGCAATCCAAATGCCTGGGAGGGCTGGCGGAGAAGAAAAGCTCGAGCTTGCAGAGTACACCCCAACTAAACAAATATGCTTTTTCAGAGTTACACTACAGAAGGCAACTATTCCAGTGCATTAATGATTTCCACTCTATTTTTGGTATGCTCTGGAGTGTCTTGGCAGAGTACTCAGCACAGGGGTGAACGAGAGCAGAGAGAAACGGAGGGGGAACACTCTGGGTTTGGTAGCCCGGCTGCTGGGCATGGACATGCCTGCTCGAAAGCTCTTCTGAGAGCTGGAGCCCTTCACGAGGGGCCTCCGAGCCAGAGCCAGTAGCAATCCCCACTGCCCACTCAGCAAGCCCCCAGAGAGCCCCCCTAACCTGCAGTCAGGAAGGAACAAGCCTAGAATTCCAAGCTGCTGCCATCAAGGAGGTCCTGGCCAACACAGGCAGGGCTACAGGGCACTGTTAACGCAGCGCTGATGTCCCCTGCCTGCTCACACAAACACACACACCCCCCCCAAAACTCTGCAGCATGGAAACCTGTGCTGCTGCTGCACACAGGACAAGTCTCCAGCTTTGATTTCAGGGGGAGCTGGCAGCAAAGCCTCTCATCTAGAAGGTACATTTTTTCCCTACCGGCCCCAAATCCGAGCAGCTGGCTGCACCCTACAGAGATGCAGGTACTAAATTTAGAGCCAGGTTTTGTTATTTTCAGAAAAAAAAAACCAAAAAGCCCAACCCAACCCAACCCCCCCTCCATGTTCTCTGTAATGACAGTCCTGAGCTGTGCCATGTTCCTGCTGGAACCTGGGGAACTTTGGGCCTGTGATTATGGCATTTTATTATTATACGGTCACTGGAACGACAGCAGAACAACAAAAGGATGCTTTTAGTGGGAGAGCTACTATCTGGAGAGCACAGCTACCCCTCCCCACTAGGATGCTGTTTCCAGAGACTGATTTATCTTAAAAAGCCTTCCAGAATAAAAATTGCCCCAGGGCACCTCTATAAGCATCTACCAGCAAAACCAGCCGCTTTACCTTTTAGCTTAATTAGCAGCCACCCCCCTCCTCCCTGCTGCTGGTGAGGGCAGGGCAGCCAAGAAACCCTTCTTGGGGACGTGCCCTCCCCTCCCAGCCTGGGGGACAGGGACAGGCAGGAGTCAAACACGGGCCAAGGGGACTGGCGCAGTCCCCCGTGGAGCCTCCAGCCTCTGCCAAGTTTTAAAGGTCAGATGAAAGATCTACGGCTCCAGCACGAGGATGAAGCTCCAGTTCCCTCCAGAAAACAGATGCAGCAAAGAGACTTTCTCCCTAAATTGGGAAGGGTTCCACAATGCTCTTTGCAGTCCCTTCTACCTGGTTCCTATAGGCTTCCCACCCCTGTAATGAGTTTCCACCAGGTCTCAGCCCTGTGGCAGGAAGGCCATGCAAAGTCTCCCCTTTCTGCCTGCTTGACCCCTGCCAACAGGAAAACCCAAGATCCATTCTTCCCACATCTATCTTTGGCCACAGTGCCACCTTACTCACTCTTGGAAAGTCAGTCATCTGAAACCAAGCCGGTCTAGATCAGACTTTCCAAAATTCTCCTTATCCAAGAGATGAGCAAACCCACAGCCATTGCTGTGAGCAGCCCCAGGGCAAGTGTCTGGCTTGGCCTGTCCATGCGTCACCCCCAGGGATACTCCGACACTCACAGACAGTGATATGGGGTTGGAAGGGACCCCTGGAAATCATCTAGTCCAACCCCCTGTCAAAGCAAGTCCTCTGCCACCCTCCAAGTGAAGAAGTTCCTCCCTGTGTTTAGGTGGAACTTCCTCTGTTCAAGTTTGTGCCCGTTACCTCTTGTGCTGTCACTGGGCACCACTGGAAAAAGCCTGGCCCCATTCTCTTGACACTCACCCTTTAAGTATCTATAGGCATTGATCAGATCTCCCCTCAGCGTTCTCTTCTCCAGACTAAACAGACCTGAGTCCCTCAGCCTTTCCTTGTAAGAGAGATGCTCCAGGCCCCTCATCATATTTGTGGTCCTCTGCTGTGCCTAGAACTGGTCCCAGTGCTCCAAGATGGGGCCTCACCAGGGTAGAACAGAGGGACAGAATGACCTCACTGCTCCAGCTTGCCATGCCCTGTCCCTCCCAGTACACACAAGCTGATAAAGAATAATAATTTAACCCGAGAGAGGAATTAGACAATGATTTATTGCTAAGGAGGATGCTGACACCACGTTAACAGGGTTCAAACTAGGGGCTGGGTATTTATACCAGAGAGCCAGAGCTGTCATTAAGAGCAATACTGGGTGCATCATAACAAAACCTGTTGCTCCAGACTTGAGCTGCTCTGAAATGAGTAGAGACAGCAGGAGATGCTTCGCCATCCAGTTTAAAGGGCTTTAAAGTAGGCTCAAAGGAGGAGAGGGTTAAACACAGGTACCCCAGAGCTGAGCTTAAGGAGAGCCCTAAGCCATTTCACATGAAGACCATGGTTTGTGGCAAGTGTCAGGATGACACATCAGTGCTGGGAGGATGGGGTAATAGCAAGGGCCTCCAACCTGTTGCAATGACACTTGAGCAAAGGCAAGGTACTGCAGAACTGGACCAATAGCCATAGGTCACAGGAGACAGGAGGGCAGCTGCCACAAAGCGCCTTGGGGAATCAGGGGAATGCCCTCTAGGAAGGTGAGATGGCTGGCAGACCCACCAAAGGCCTCTACACCAATGGACGCCGTATGGGTATCAAACAGGAGGAGCTGGAAGCTACCCTGCTACAGAAGAACTGTGACACAGCAGCAATTACAGAAACTTGGTGAGACAAATCCTGTAACTGGAGTGTGGCCATTGGTGGCTACAGGATGTTGAGAAGGGACAGGAGAGGAAGAAGGGGTGGAGGTGTTGCCCTCTATGTCAAGAAGGGGCTGGAGTGTGAAGAGAGGTGTTAGAAAGCAGCCCTGAGGAAAGGGACTGGGGGGGTGCTGATGGCTGAGAAGGTGGCCATGAGCAGGCAGTGTGCCCTTGGAGCCCAGAAGGACAATCCCATCCTGGGCTGCATCAAAAGGTGCATTGTCAGCAGATCCAGAGAGGTTGCTCTGGTGAGACCTCCCCTGGAGTCCTGTGTGCAGGTCTGGAGCCCTCAAGAGAGGAAGGACGTGGACCTGATGGAGCGGGTCCAGAGGAGGGACACAAAAACAACCAGGGGGTTGGAGCACCTTTACTACAAGGACAGGCTGAGGGAGCTGGGGTTGTTCAGCTGGAGAAGAGGAGGCTCCAGGGAGACCTCAGAGCAGCCTTCCAGTCCCTGAAGGGGCTCCAGGAGAGCTAGGGAGGGTCTGTTTCCAAAGGCCTGCAGGGACAGGACAATGAGGGGCAATGGCTTCAAGCTGGAGAAGAGCAAATTTAGATGGGATATTAGGAATAGGTTCCTTACTCTGAGGGTGGTGGAGCACTGGGACAGGTTGCCCAGGGAGGTGGTTGGGGCCCCTTCCCTGGAGATCTTCAAGGGGAGGCTATACAAGACCTTGGGCAACCTGGTCTGGTTGGGGGTGTCCCTGCTGACTGGGAGGAGGTCAGACTAGATGACCCTAGAGGTCCCATTCTGGCCTGGACCATTCTACAATTCTATGATTCTATCCAGCTGCTGTGGCACTTCCCACCACATCTCCCTGTCACTCCAGACACAGGACAGAGTGGGACACAGCCCACTACAGTGGGTGGAGCTGTGATGGACAAAGAAAACACCACCCAACAGGAGGAACGAGTCCTATTCTTGGAGCCACCAGGAACAGCTGTGGCTCAAGAGCAGAGAGCTGGCTACAAAAAAAGGCAACTTCCTCCCTCCAGCTCACCTTCCAGGTCTTTTTCTGGCTACAAGCTTCTTTAAAAAGCCTCTTGTACTCCCTACATCAGTTTAGTTTGTACTCAGGTTCAGATTTAGTTTGTACTCAGGCTTAGATTTAGTTTGTTCCACTTTAAGGCTTAGATTTAGTTTGTTCTGGCAGGCTACCTCGACTACAAAAAAAAACCAAACAAACCCAAAACCAACAGAAAAACACCTTCCCAGTCCAACTTCCTGCAATCCTGACTGGGATCCCATCCCCAAGGGCTGGCAGGGAGCTGGGCAGCGGGTCAGCAATTCCCTGCCTTTCCCAGCCCGGAGCACTTCAATGAAGCAGCCACAGCTTGTATGAAGTGGCTGCCTGTGAGTGTTGTTTTTGTGACGGGCTCTCTCAGGAGGAGGGGGTTGTGATTCACTCCCTGGGTTGGTTTGATGGGAAAAGCAAACCAAGCCCAATCTGCACCCAGGAAAAATAAATAAATAAA
>VZTM01002761.1:113109-126140 GCA_013400555.1 Jacana jacana | reverse complement strand
CGCAAATTCCTCCTGCAAAGGTTTCCGGGGTGTTTTCACTCCATGATCAAAAACCTCCAGGGTGCAAATTATGCGCCAGGGTTTGGTTTTGGGTGGGTGGGGTGGGTGTTGTAGGGTTTTTTTTCCCCCCCCTAGATCACACTACTCGGTTTCAACATGGTTCAGAGGCAGCTTCCTCTGAGTTATCTTGTAAAAATAAGTATGGAGAACAGATTTTCCAAAGCAGAACAGCTTTATTCACCACTGCAGAGGAGAGAGACTGCTGAAATGCTTGTAAGCCAGGAGGTCTAACTCTCAAAAACCTCCCACTTCTAGCTGCTATCTTGTCACTAGAGAAGAGAAGGGGTGTTAAAACATTGCTCACAACCGTGAACCCGTTAACCCCAGGGCCAGGAATGTGACCCTGGGAAACAACCAGTAGGTGTGATGGGTTTAAACATGGGGAAATACTGCATGGAAAAATATTACCAGTAACATAAACATCCTTATCCCTGACGAAAGCCAGGTGAGATCTTTCCTCTATTGTGCCTCTCTTACACACCTGACAAGAACACCTTCATCTCTGTTATCAGCCACAGCAGCTTCAGAACAGGAGGAAGAGGGACCTTTTTGAACACGTCACATATATGCATCAATTCCCCCAGTCCCTTCCCAGTATGAGATTGAGAACCTGCCTGTTTTAGAACAGGAATCCTGTATTAAACCCTGCCAGCTGCAGGGTGGACTGGTGTCCCAATGAGGCTGGGACACAGGTAAAAAGGACTGTTATAGAGCCTCAGAAGATCAGAGCTTCTATTTTCTCACCCTTGAATTTTGCTTTTGGGAGCAAGCACTCATAAGCACAGAATTTGGGAGGGGAAAAAACAGTAAAATTCCACTCACCTCACAGGTCAGTCAGTCCTCAGATGGCAAAGTGAAGTGGGAGTGAAGAAAAGTAGTGGAGCAGGGTCCTGCACCTGGGACATGGCAACACCAGGCTCAAATACAGGTTGGGTGGAGAATGGCAGAGAGCAGCCCTGAGGAGAAGGACTTGGGAGTGATGATGGATGAGAAGCTCAACATGAGCTGGCAGCGCACACTGGCAGCCCAGAAAGCCAACCCCATCCTGGGCTGCATCAAAAGAAGCGTGGCCAGCAGGTCATGGGAGGTGATTCAACCCCTCTGCTCTGCTCTGGTGAGACCCCACCTGGAGTGCTGTGTCCAGCCCTGGAGCCCTCAACATAGAAAGGACATGGACCTGTTGGAACAGGTCCAGCGGAGGGCCATGAAGATGCTCAGAGGGCTGGAGCACCTCTGCTATGAAGACCAGCTGAGGGAGCTGGGGTTGTTCGGCCTGGAGAAGAGAAGGCTCCGGGGAGACCTTAGAGCAGCCTTCCAGTATCTGAAGGGGCTACAGGAGACCTGGAAAGGGACTCTTTGTCAGGAAGTGGAGAGACAGGACAAGGGGTAACAGTTTTAAGTTGGAAGAGGGGAGATTGAGATTAGATACCAGAAAGAAATTCTTTCCTGTGAGGGTGGTGAGAGCCTGGCCCAGGTTGCCCAGAGAAGCTGTGGCTGCCCCATCCCTGGAGGGGTTCCAGGCCAGGCTGGATGGGGCTTGGAGCAGCCTGGTGTGGTGGGAGGTGTCCCTGCCCAGGGCAGGGAGGTTGGAACTGGGTGATCTTTAAAGGTCCCTTCCAACTCTAACCACTCTATGATTCTATGATTTATCAGCAAACTGCTGCCTTCTGCTTCGCACCAATCCTCCCCAATTCGCATTCCTTGCGGCTATTGCAACATCACCCATCCCCTCCTAGAGCCACAGCCCTCTCTGACAGCTCTTCAGCCTCTGCAGGCATCTTTGTGCAACTTCAATTCCATTAGATGAAGCTGGACTGAGCCCAGGGGAGAAGTTGGTGCAAGTCCCCCTCCCAGGTCTGCCATGACGTTGAAGCAGAGTAAATCTAAAGCACCAGGAAGGGTCAGAATCCCCCACGAGCTAAATGCTACTCCCATGGCTTTAAAAACTATTGAGGGAAGGGGAAAAGGAACCACATTCCTCAGGACATCCTTTTCTGGTAGGTCAACCCCTTTGACTTGCCAAGGAAAGCCTGTGCCAGAGCCATCTCACACTCAGCTCCTTGAAGAGCCACACAAAATCCCAAGCTGGAACTCCCCTTCTTCAGTGCTTTCCCCTCTGCTCTTGAGGAAACCCCTAGGCCTCATCCTCCAGGCAGGAACTCCCAGACCAGAGCTTCACGGTACTGTTCACTGGTCCCAGCAGCTTCCAGAAGTTCCATCCGAGAACAAAGCCCAGGCAAATTCGGCTCATCTAGATGACCCCAAAGCACACCTCACTTGTCCATTGCAAGCATCCATTTGGTTGGCAAATGAGTTTCACCTGAACGTTCGTCACGCTAACAAGCAGCATTGTCAAAAGGGATTCAGCCAGAACTCGCTGATGGAGCAGGAAAGGAGGTGGGGCAGATGCACACCGGTGACAGAGAGCACGCATCCCCCAGGCAGGGGTGCCAAAGGCTTTATTTCAATAAACAAAACCAAATGCAGAGTCCTACCCCATTAAAAGAAAGCCAAAACCAAAGAAAGAACACAGAAACAAACCACCTCGTTGAGGCTGATCAGCTCCACTCCCTGAATACAGAACTGTCCATTGATACACAGCAACACCACGCAGCACGTCAGCTCCCTCTGCCATGGGGGGCCCAGCAGTCCAGACACGGGGTTTGCTCACCTGAAATCCCCAGCCTTTCTTTTCCTGACCACTGCCCTCCTCCACTGCCTTTCTGGTAGGGCCTGGATCTCCAGGCAGCACCCCCACATGCTGCTGAAGGGGTACCACCACGCTCTCCTCCAGGAACGGTTACACCTCAGCATCCAAAGCCTCCTCAGCAGTGCCCATTCCCACACTCCTAAGAAGGGTCCAGCACCCACTACCCCATACACAAGCTTTTCAGCCCCCCTTTACCAGCTCTGTCAGGTCTACGAGTCCCCCCAGTAATAGGCAAATTAAGAGTCAGTTTCTGCAATCTGCTCTCCCCTTCCCTGGCCACAATATGGGTTGGAATGTCAGGCCACATTTTTCTCTGGGAAATCAAAGCAAAGCACCTGGTTCCCAAGAAGCCACTTCAAACAGCCACTGGGAGAAACGCCAACACCATCTCCTACGAGCTGGACTCTCCTACATAAGGCTAAGTGGAGGCTGCTTAGGAAAGTAAACTAATTTAAAGATACTAGGGCTGACCTTGCAGCGTTCAAGTCCTTCCAGCAGCGATAACTGTCTCGCCAGGGAGGGAGAGACAGCTGAGAAGTGCTTTATCTCCTGTTCCTCCGCTGTATCCTGGCTGCTGCAAGCCAACCCTGGGCCAAATGACGCAGGACCAAGTGTGTGTGGCTCCGCGCTGTCCTTGGCTCTAAACCCAGAGCCTGCCTAGCGACACCGAGGCTCGGCACCACAGATGCACCGGCGTTCTCTTCCCATCCGACTCGGGAAGCCCGCCATCTCTTCCAGCAGGAGAGTGGGAACAGCTCAGGATCTCACCATGCCCTGGAGCCGTTGGACTTATTTTTGCTGTGACCTGTCAAAGCTCTCCCAAGGGACACTGCCCTAGGGCACAGAAGAGCTCACCTCTTTCTTCCTGGCTCCCATCTGCCCCTCCTTTACACAGGCTTCATGCCTGTCCCCTGCTTCCTGGCCGTTGTGTGTCCAGGTAACTCACACATGGCTCTCTTGGGACAGCAGCTGCAGGAAGCCATAAGCAACCAGGTCAGCAGGTCTTGGGAAGGGAGGAAAAGAATAAAATAATGTGGTGGAGGAAGAATAAACATGACTGGACACCAGGTGACAGGATCCAGGGGATGATTTAATTAAGCATAACAACAGAGGATCCTTTGGGATCAAAACATTTAATGCCAGGGTGTTCCACCTGGGAAAGGAATCCTCAGATGGTCAGCGCTCACACCCTTCCCTGGAACAGGGCTGGACACCACCCAGTTCAGACAGAAAGGTAAACTGTTTGGAATCTGCTGTGTGGACATCAGGGCAGCATTGCTGGGGGATTACACAGCTCTGCCATCACTGACAACCCTTTTTACATGAGCGAAATTAAGTGACAATTTTCCACCTGACTGCCCAACTCCCTTCATTGCCTTTGTTAAATGTTGCTGCTCCTGTGGCTGCACCAATCACAGGCACCCAAAAATTAAAATCTCAGCACTTTACTGGGACCACCCTTTTAGAGTGTGACAGCCCAGAAGCTACCTGTGCATCAGGCCCAGGGCTGTGCCTCATCTCCTTCTTCCAGTGGCTGAATAGTCACTGTTGACCACAGACCTCAAACCTGTAGCTGAACTCCTCACTGCAGGGTGGTCCAGGGGCTCCAAGTTCATCTGTGTTCAAAAGACACACACAAAAAAACCACCAACAACAACAACAACAAAAAAATCCTGTGGGGTCTGATAACTATTACCACCCAATTCCTAAAAGTCCCTAAGCCTTAGGTGATTATCTATTAGAGATGGATCTCTCTCTTGTTCTTAAGTTTTTGCTGCAGGATCTGTTATTGGCCACTGCAGGAAGATGGGACTCTGGCTCTGATTTGATTTTTATCTCATTTGATCTTTTTTTTAATTTGAAGCTTTTATCACCCACAGCTCTCCAGCTTCTCCCTCAGACTCACCACCAAAACTAACGCACCCTGCTGAACAAGCAGACCTGCCCTTAAATCGGCACAGTATTTATTTCAATGGCAGGGAGGAAAAAAACAAACCCAAACAAGTCTTAAAAGTGATTTTGGGACAAGCCATCAGCTTGCTGGCAGCCTGGAACACCCAGAGAGCTGCTAGAAAGACTGTGTGGTCACAAACGCTCCCCAGAATCCCTGATCCCACCTTAAAAGCGTCTGTTGGGCTGGGTTTTTTTAGGTTTTGTTTAAAATTTTCAGGCTCCATGAGAAGTAGAGCCAGGAAGTGTTATGTTCAAAGCCAGGGACACAGGAATTGTCTTGAACTTCAGGGGATGTTTATCATCTTCCCTCTCAACTTTGCTTTTGCTTACTGTACTCCTAAACTCTGGCATCCTTGAAGGCAGAAAGACACGCACCACTCTAAATCAAAGGATTAATCATAAACAGGGATTTATAAATATTAGAGTTCTATAAATATAGAAGAAAATACTAGTAAATAGAAATATGTCCATGGTGTGACACTTTCAGTACATCTCTGCTTTGGGGAGGTTAAAATAGAGTTAGTTGCCTTACAAACTCTGCGTTTTCATTCTGCTGCTCTCCAAACAGCATCACACAGACTCTCAGCTCTGCAAAGCACATCTCCTTAAAAGGATGCTTTGATGACTGAAATCACAGAGCTCCCTTTTTTTATCACTTCTAAAGAAAAACTTTGATTCATGCTGGGAAAGAGACCGAGTCCCACGGGACATGGGCTGCCAGGAAGCTGTGCTCAATCACCTGCCCTGATCTCTGGGCTCTCACCTTACTCCTGACCAGTTGTCCCAGCATCAGGAAAACTTTCCTCCTTCCTCAGAAGTTGGCCTGAGAAAGAATAAGACCAGGATTTCATTATTGCCCAGGAAATCCCACCAGCCCCCTTCTTCCCCTCGCCCTGGCACCAGCCTTTCCCCACCCAGAGAGACCACTCAGTTCACTCTGAACCAGCACAAAGCTAAAAATGATTCAGTTTCCCAATACTTTGGTGTTCCAACAAGGGCAAAGCTGAAAGCAGCCAGGAAAACACCAAGAGTTTTGCAAAGAAAGTAAAGTCGATGGGCAAGGGGTCTGGCAGGCAAATTCCCTGCTCCTGTTCATGACTGGAATTTATCCCTCTGGGCTGCCCAAGCAAATCCCAAGGAAGATGCTGAGCATCCTGGAGCTCTGAGGGGGGGACACCTTCACCAGTTTTCTGAATTAAGGTACCAGAGAGGAGCTGGGGGGCCAAGCAATGTGGCCCCACTATGCTGGGGAGAAGAGGATAATGCTCCCTGAGACATCTATGAGAAGCAGGGCCATCATGACAGTCAGTCCTCGGGCTTCTGCACGTTTTTGTTGGTGGAAGGAGCTGGGGAAAACCAGTAACGCTGGTTTGAGGTACCCTGTCACCTGGCCCAAATGGGGAATTGGCTGCTATGCCTGGGCCATGTAAGCAGAGGGCCTTGGTTTGGCTGGGGGGGGGAGAAAAGAACATTTATTCCAAATTACTGGAGAGAATGAGGGGAAGGACACCAGTTTACAACCTGATCCAACAGATCACCAAAGCCCACACCAGAGAAACCACGTCTGCACAACTGCTGGTACCTCAAACAGCAGCATCTCCTCCCAGGATAGATTGTGCCGGTTCACGTCACACATGGGTAAGCTCCAGCATCAGCACGAAAGCAGATAAAGATGGAGGTGGGCAGTCACCCAGGCTCCAGCACTGCAAAAGCCATCAGGGATGGAAAGCCTGGGAGGTTCTGCTCTGTCTCCATTTTGTTCTTTTGCTGCAAAATTACACCCCCACTTTGCTCCTCATGGAGACAGACAGTCAGCCCAGGGCTGTTGGGGGTGGGAGGGGAAGACGAGACGGAAGCAGCGGGAAAAACAATCATCAAAGTGGCTAAAGTAGAAAAGCAGAGCACATGAGACAAGGAGCCCAAAGACCAGGCAAACTGCTGACCCTCTGCAGGTGTCCATGACACACCAGCACTGACGGTCAAACAGCAGAACAAATAGCAAGATTATCATAAACACAGGGGGGACAAACAGCTGCTCCCACTACTGAGAACACCCGCTGCCACCGCTTCCCTCATCAGCTCCATGCTCCGGGCAAAGGAAGAACCAAACCAAACATTTCTCTTTGATGTCAGAACCAGAAAGTCCCTACTGAAGGCACTGATGCTCAGGAACTGCACTCTGACCTCCACACCTCTTCTAAAAAGGTCAGCCAAGCACCTCCCAGGCCACAGACACTAGGCTGGGGAACCAAGCGTGGTGGAGACTGGGCAGGAGACAGATAAGGTGAGATCCATCAGAACAGAGGCACCTCAAACCCAAGCATGGAAATCACGAGAGGAGGAGGGAAAGGTGGCAGGGTGGTGACACCAAAGATGGACCATGGGCCTGAACATCTCCTAGAGTCATTCCAGGTTTGTTCCTGCATATCTCTTGGGATTTAGGCACCTCCCTTGACTGTGGAAGTCAGAACAAATGGTTTGGTTGAGAACCTTCATGCTAGCCCCCTCCAACAGCCACATTCAGTCTATTAATCCCAGGCAAAGAGCCTCTCCCAATGAGTGTGTGCCTCCTGCAACCTCCCCCTGGCTGATTTCTGCCCCCCCACTCCCAGCAGAGGCTGAGCTGGCTGAGGCAGAGGTGGCTGCCAGCTCCATTTTCATCTCAAATCTGAGAGGCGCTCGGCCATCAGAGCTCCGGCTGCTGCAGAGCTGGTTCTGAGCGACTCCGAGCTTCCCACTCTTCTACAAGAGTTCCTGCATCAAAGTTTCCCCTTCCTCCTCCTCCATCACCAGCCCTGCAGGTGCCAGGCAGAGCCTTCTCTTCCCGTCCCTGCAGCTCTAAATTTATTTGCCTGGTTGCTGAGCTCGTCTATTCTAGGCAGCCAAAGGCAGGCGAGACGAGGGAAGCGGAGCGCACGCATCTGCTGCGTCGTGAACGGCCTCGGTGCCAAGCTCTTCTCTGCTCAAGCCAGTTTGGAGCCAGAACGTGTCTGATGCGCTTCTCCGAGCCAAGTACGCAGTTTGCAAAAGAAAGAAGAGAAAAGTTCTCCCCGTACAAAACCGCCAGGCAACTCTCAATTATCTGGGGCAACGGGGAGAAGCAGAAATAACCATTACAGCAGAAGGAAATTAATGCAAAACCCGGGTCGGCAGAGCGATGAAATCCCAAGAGCCAGGTGAAACTGAAAAGAAACACTATTTTGGGACACCAAAACCCTCAAGCTGGCCTAAGATGAGTACTGCCACGGGAGAGAAAAGCACACTAGTCATACTGGTGCCAAAGCAAGCCCCGCTGGCCCCAAGCAGGTCTGTGAGAGCCCATAAATGCTTTCCAGCTCTGAGCAATGGCATTTGCGATACAGCTAATCCTCAGTTAGCCCGGGGCAGGATTGAGGTCCGACCCACAGCGGGGAAGGAAGGGAGGGAGGGAGGGAGAACACTGTTGTGTGCATTATCCACTCCCCCAGCAAAGCAGAAAGTGAAAACAGCAGGGACAGGAACAAATAAATCTGTTTTCATGCACACAAAAAAACAGGGCCTTTATCTGGCCCGAGTTTTCAAAGCAGGTAATGAGGGCAGTAACCTGGAAGGGTGTATCGAGCCAGGAAAGCTGGTTATAGCCATCCCATCTTATCTCCCACATGCTAAAATCAAAACAGACCATCCCCTCCCGAGAGCCTTAATCCTCTAGACAGGATTACAGTCCTGGAGAGAACAATCCAGTGTTTGCTGCGCGATAACCGAGATGGTATCAGCACAGGAGCCCGGGCTGTGGAGAGCAGTACGAGGTGAATGCGGGCAGCCTGAAGGCAGGAAAGCTTGCCTTTTTTTTTTTTCTTCTTTCTTTTTACTTCTCTGCTAACGCAGGGTGGCATTTTCATGCCTTGTTAATATCAGTGGCATCATCAGAGTGAGGCCAAGCCCAGTTCCGGTTCTGCCTTCTCTCAGCTCCCACTGACAGTAATTAGAAGCAAACACCTTTGAAGCTCAGGTCTTGGGCAACTCAAATGGGGCACCTGGGATTAGAAAACACCGGTAACACCACCTGTGCCCAAGAGGGATGCCAAGTCACCTGGTGCCACCTCACAGCGTTTGACAGCTGCCTCAACTCGCGCTCCTCGTTTTGTTTACTGTCGCCCCGTGGTGGCCATGAAGGCCTGCACCCCTGTTCTTGTCAGCTTGTGGGACCGGCCTCACCCAACACAACCCCGAACAGGTTTCTCCTAAGGAGACAAGAACACCTTCTTGGAGAAGATCTGTAGGAAAAAATAGTTCTTTTGTCTTGGCCTAACTCAGGCCAGGAGACTCCTCAGAGGGTCAGCTGTGCCCCAAACACTGCTCTCCCACCAGGTACAGCTTTGCTCTGAGAGGAGTGCCCTCTGCTGGCAAAACCAGCAGCCAGAGCACAGGCACAGCACCTGCCCTTGGCACCGCAGATCAGGAGTGCAACCCGGGAGAGATCACAACAGGCAGGTGAATACAGTCCATTTAATACAGTCAAACACAGAGGGACCATAAGAGCAACACAAACGGGGACCGAGGCACGGCAGGTGAGCAGGAACGAAGCAATGGCAGGAGAACATGTTGACAGATCTAAGACTGCAGAACCGTAGGTCCCACATCTTCCCAACACACAGAGCCACCTCTTTTTCCAGCGCTGGACAAAGTTCTGAGGACTCATCACTGGTGACCAGGAGGAGCTGCCCTTGGCACAGCCAGGGCTCTCAACCCTGCCCACCCACAAGGAGCAGAGCAACCATCCCAGCTGCTCGACGCTGCACAGAGGAACCCCAGGACTGAGAAGAGTTTTCCAGGCCAAATCCCAGCCAGAGAAATGTCACTGCTGCCTCAGTGGCACTCACCAGTCCAGCCTCTCCCATCCAGAAAAGCTAGGGAGCCCCACCAGCAAAGATGAGCTCCAGGGCAGCCTGAATGTCCCCTCCCGTGGCTTGCAGGGCCCGGAGACTCAGCTCATCATCATGTATGCCCATGTCTCGCAGCTGCTGAAGCTGTGGTTGCCACTGGCTCTACAGAGAGAAATATTGGGTAGGTGTGAGTCCAAGCAGAAGCAACACAGCCTTCTCAACAGCTCACTCTTCCGTGCTGGATTCTCACAGCATGACAGAACCTTCATGGTTGAAAGGGACCTTTGAGATGGAGTCCAACCATAAACAAACAAAAAACAACCCAATCCCCAAAAACACCTACACCCAAAAACCCCCCACCACCACAACAACCACCACCACACCCAACAGTCTCAGGCACCAGAGCATGCCCTGAAGTGCCACATCTATGCATTTCTGAAATACCTCCAGGGATGGTGACTCCACCACCTCCCTGAGCAGGCTGTCCCAGTGCCTGACCGCCCTCCTCAGTAAAGTCATTCTTCCCAAGATCCAGTCTAAACCTCCCCTGACCATTTCCTCTGCTCCTGTCGTTATTCCCTTGGGAGAAGGGGCCAACACCCACCTCTCTACACCCTCCTGTCAGGGAGTTGTAGAGGGCAGTGAGGTCTTCCCTCAGCCTCGTCTTCCCCAAATTAAACATGCCCAGTTCCCTCAGCCTCTCCTCACAGGACTTGTTCTCCAGACCCCTCACCAGCTTGGTGGCTCTCCTCTGGACATGCTAGAGCACTTCTATGTCCTTCTTGTAGTGAGGGGCCCAGAACTGAAACCAGCACTCAAGGTGAGGCCTGACCAGTGCCCAGGGCAGAGGCACCATCACTCCCCTACTCCTGCTGGCCACACTATTCCTGATGCAAGCCAGGATGCTGTTGGCCTTCTTGGCTACCTGGGCACACTGCTGGCTCATATTAAGCTGTCTATCCACCAACACCCCCAGGTCCTTTTCTGCTGGGCAGCTTTCCAGCCACTCTTCCCCAAGCCCATAGCATTGCCTGGGGATGTTGTGACCAAAATGCAGGACTCAGCATGTGGCCTTATTGAACCTCAGCCCATTGGCCTCATCCCATTGATGTAACCTGTCCCACCTTCTCCCACCCCTCTCTAGCTCACAAGTACAATTAAGTGTGCAAACAAATCTTGAAAGCTCAGTTTTGCAGCAAACTCCCCAAATCCACCCACCCAACCCTCCCACTTCCACCTGCGTGACTCCTGCAAGCCCCACTTCTCCAGCCATGCCTCTTCCAGCTTGACATCCAGCCATGGGAAGCAGCTGGAAGAGACACCTCCACCCTGCAAGGGTTTTATGGCATCCTGAAGGAAGAAGAAACACTGACCTGCAGGCTGGGCTGCCCTGAGGCCTGCAGGGCATGCTGCAAGGCCTGGCTGAAGAGGTCATTGGTGATGGGCGTTCCTGACTGGACACTGGAGGACATCGGGGAGGTCCCTGAGGAGTGACCCTAGGAGGAATTAAGTTGTGTATGGATCAGAACATTTAGAATTGTAGAACTGCCCAGGTTGGAAGGGAGCTTTCAGATCATACAGTCCAACCATCAACCCAATGCTGACAAAAAACACCACTAATCCACATCCCTCAGCAACATGTCTGCCTGGCTTTTAAGTACCTCCAGGCATGGTGGCTCCACCACTACCCTGGGAAGCCTGTTCCAATTCTTAACCTTTTCAGTGTAACACATTTTCCTAATATCCATCCTAACCCTCCCCTGGCACAACTTGATGCCACTTCCTCTTGTCCTTGGGAGAAGGGACTGACCCCCCTCACTACCCCCTCGCTTTCAGGCAGAAAGCAATAAAGTCTCACCTCAGCCTCCTTTTCTCCAGGCTGAACCACCCCACCTCCCTCAGTCACTCCTCAAACACTTGTCACAGCAACCAGAGCCAGCACAGGGCAACGTCTGCTGCACACCCACTATCACACCTCCCCAAGCCCACATGAAGACCCCAACCACAAAAACATCAAACAGAGGACTTCCAGACTGGAGCCAGACTTGTGCTTGGACCAAGCACTGGTTTCATCTCCCAGGAGGATGCCTTTCACAGCTGCCCTCGTACCTGGGTGCCAGGGGTGGGGGTGTGGGAGCTGCTCTCTGGGGTGCTCGCCAGCGCCAGGGCAGTTGCCAGCTCGCTCTGGGTGATGGGCCGGGGTCCTGCAGCCCCAGCATAGCCAAGGGAAGCTGGGCGGGAACCAGCAGTGCTGCTGGATGGAGTAGATCTTGTGCTCTGCATGGAGGAAACAAGAACAACCCTGATGTGGGATCTGCTTTTTTTCCCCACAAGCTGTGGAAACTGGCAGTAAACCTTACAATACATCGTCTCTCAGCTTAAAAACAAAGTGCTGTTTTCTAACAAAACAACTCACCACTGATAGACACTTTTTTGGGGGGCCTAAACAGTTAATTTCTCATTACAAAAGACTTTGTCCTTTGGAGAGGAAGACCTTTCTACGTTGCAGAAGGGCAGGGACCAACATCCCCGTCCTCTCAGCCACACACTTGTGTGCACAACTCTGGCTCTGTGTCACTTTGGCTATGTCCCCACTACAACCCCAGGTGCCAGAGCAGCTCACACTACTTGTGAGACAGCAGCTAAAAAACAACCCCTCGGAGTCTTTAAGGGCTACAAGTTAAACCCATATTACAAGTCCAAACCAGATGTTCCACCCAACCTGGCCACTTACCTGGTGGAAGTCATCATCGTCATCAGAAAGACCTTCAAAGAGAAAGCCACCTGCAGCAGAAAGGAGAAAGAACAGATCCAGAAAACAGGGTGGTGACAGGACTCAGGCACCAGACAAGAGTCCTAGGAGGCTCAGCAGTCAGGCTCAGCCCCATTTCACCCTCTGGTTAGGACAGAAGCCTCAACACCAACCAGTCTACGAGCAGCAGGTCAGCAGAAGGCAGATCAAGCCCATTGCTTGCACAAAACGGAGGCCACAGCACTCTGTTACCAACAGTCATTACATGTGTGTGGCTGGGACTAGCCCAGAGGCTGAATTGCCCCAGATGAGTCTCACACAGCATACAAATCTATCACACCACAGTACATGGAACTTAAACCTCTTCTCATAGAATCACAGAATCGTTTGGGCTGGAAGGGGCCTTTAGAGATTATCCAGTGCCACACCCTGCCTCAAACAGGGACACCTCCTACCAGACCAGGGTGTTCCAAGCACCCTCCAACCTGGCCTTGAACTCCTCCAGGGATGGGGCAGCCACAGCTTCTTGTGGCAACTTGGGCCAGGCTCTCACCACCCTCACAGCAAAGAGATTCTTCCCCAGATCTCACCCAAATCTCCCCTCATTCAGTGTCAAACTCTTCCCCCTTGTCCTAGGCTCTCCTTCCTGACCAAGAGTCCCTCCCCAGCTTTCCTGGAAACCCTTGAGGGA
>VZTM01002761.1:87276-112964 GCA_013400555.1 Jacana jacana | reverse complement strand
AGCAATAAAGTCTCACCTCAGCCTCCTTTTCTCCAGGCTGAACCACCCCACCACCCTCAGTCACTCCTCAAACACTTGTCACAGCAACCAGAGCCAGCACAGGGCAAGCACACCCACTATCACACCTCCCCAAGCCCATATGAAGACCCCAACCACAAAAACATCAAACAGAGGACTTCCAGACTGGAGCCAGACTTGTGCTTGGACCAAGCACTGGTTTCATCTCCCAGGAGGATGCCTTTCACAGCTGCCCTCGTACCTGGGTGCCAGGGGTGGGGGTGTGGGAGCTGCTCTCTGGGGTGCTCGCCAGCGCCAGGGCAGTTGCCAGCTCGCTCTGGGTGATGGGCCGGGGTCCTGCAGCCCCAGCATAGCCAAGGGAAGCTGGGCGGGAACCAGCAGTGCTGCTGGATGGAGTAGATCTTGTGCTCTGCATGGAGGAAACAAGAACAACCCTGATGTGGGATCTGCTTTTTTTCCCCCACAAGCTGTGGAAACTGGCAGTAAACCTTACAATATATCATCTCTCAGCTTAAAAACAAAGTGCTGTTTTCTAACAAAACAACTCACCACTGATAGACACTTTTTTGGGGGGCCTAAACAGTTAATTTCTCATTACAAAAGACTTTGTCCTTTGGAGAGGAAGACCTTTCTACGTTGCAGAAGGGCAGGGACCAACATCCCCGTCCTCTCAGCCACACACTTGTGTGCACAACTCTGGCTCTGTGTCACTTTGGCTATGTCCCCACTACAACCCCAGGTGCCAGAGCAGCTCACACTACTTGTGAGACAGCAGCTAAAAAACAACCCCTCGGAGTCTTTAAGGGCTACAAGTTAAACCCATATTACAAGTCCAAACCAGATGTTCCACCCAACCTGGCCACTTACCTGGTGGAAGTCATCATCGTCATCAGAAAGACCTTCAAAGAGAAAGCCACCTGCAGCAGAAAGGAGAAAGAACAGATCCAGAAAACAGGGTGGTGACAGGACTCAGGCACCAGACAAGAGTCCTAGGAGGCTCAGCAGTCAGGCTCAGCCCCATTTCACCCTCTGGTTAGGACAGAAGCCTCAACACCAACCAGTCTACGAGCAGCAGGTCAGCAGAAGGCAGATCAAGCCCATTGCTTGCACAAAACGGAGGCCACAGCACTCTGTTACCAACAGTCATTACATGTGTGTGGCTGGGACTAGCCCAGAGGCTGAATTGCCCCAGATGAGTCTCACACAGCATACAAATCTATCACACCACAGTACATGGAACTTAAACCTCTTCTCATAGAATCACAGAATCGTTTGGGCTGGAAGGGGCCTTTAGAGATTATCCAGTGCCACACCCTGCCTCAAACAGGGACACCTCCTACCAGACCAGGGTGTTCCAAGCACCCTCCAACCTGGCCTTGAACTCCTCCAGGGATGGGGCAGCCACAGCTTCTTGTGGCAACTTGGGCCAGGCTCTCACCACCCTCACAGCAAAGAGATTCTTCCCCAGATCTCACCCAAATCTCCCCTCATTCAGTGTCAAACTCTTCCCCCTTGTCCTAGGCTCTCCTTCCTGACCAAGAGTCCCTCCCCAGCTTTCCTGGAGCCCCTTGAGGGACAGGAAGGGTCTCTGAGGTCTCCCCAGAGCATTCTCCTCTCCAGGCTGAACCCCGCCCCCCCCAACTCTCTTAAGCCTGTCCTCCCAGCATCTCCGTGGCCTCCTCTGGCCCTGCTCCAACAGGTCCATGTTCTTCCTGTGCTTTCCTCCCAGCCTGATGAAGATCTGCATCAGCACAGCACAGATCCCACAGTACATCATCACTGCAGGTTCCCCACTCATCTCTGCAGCCGAACGTACCTGGCATGTCCCGATAGGAGCCAGAGGACATGCCTCGGGAGGTCTCCGGGGCTGGAAGCGGGGTGCTGCCAGCCACCGAGTGCAGGACAAGGACAATGGCATTCACGAGTGCAGGGTGGGCCGGGATCAGCCTGGGGAGAAAGAAGAGTAATAAAATCACATACTCAGGAATTGGATTCATCACAGGAATAAGAAATCAGCAGCTTGATAGCAGCAAAGAACTGATGTCAGGAACGGCAGAGCAATCCTCGCTGGTCGTGCCAGCACCACCTCAGACACAGCCTTTGGCTGTTCGGCTACAAATACCTCTCCACCATGTTCCACACAGGCAGAGGAACTGGAGGTCCTCCATAAGCCCATTGTGTCCATCTGCCATATGCTCTCACAGGAGCAACACCCTGCTGGGAGCAACCAGATCAGGATTTGAGCCCACGATCTGGATGCAATTTTGGCCACATCTCCCACTAAACATCCTCAGTCTAATCCAGCAGTGGGGGCAGACACATATCAAAGTCCCCTCCTTCCTGCTGCTGAGGAAGAAAAGTCCCATCTTGATGTCCTGGCCTGGGATATCTGTGCTGGCAAGAGCAGAACTCTCCCACCCAGAGAGAAGTGACCTCATACAATAGCATGAAAGCATTGCTTAGTCACTGCCCCAGCATGCGTGAACTTACGTGTCCAGCATGTTGGGGTCTGCAAACACTGAAAAGAGATCCTTGTCCTGTAGGACTCCTGGGAGGGACCAGGAAACACGAGGAGTAAAAGACAGGATACCAGAAACAGGAGCCAGTCAAGCAAGAATCATGGGAAAAAACAACAGAATCAATTGTTTTTCAGGAACTGAGTCACCAGCAGACGCCATAAATACTCCGTTATTGTTCTCTCTGAAATCTTTTACATCTTCCTGGGGAGACACTTGATCCCAGCCACGCACAACCAAAGGATGGGGCTTTCCCAGCACAGGTTGTGCTCCAGCTCCGACAGCTCCACCTCAAGGTGGCAACAGAACAAACTAGATTTAGTGAACAGCTTTGTAACGCTCTGTGGCAGGGAAAAAGCATCCATCCCCACTGCTTTCCTTTGGGATCCGCATTCCCCAATCCTTTTGACACCAGTGTCCATCCCCAAATGTTACCAACAGAGCACAACTGGGATATTTCCTATTATGCTCCACAAAAAGCCAAAAAAGACACTTTCTCCAGCGAAGGGGAGCTCTCACTCACCCACCTCAGGAGTTAAATAAACACTGACTACACCTGCTTTCCTCAGACCATCTAGCTCACATCCAGACTCACCCAAAGCAACAGGGTCACTGCTGAGGCCAGGAGTGGCTACGATGATCTGATCCAGTGACTCCTTGTTCCCCAGCATTTTGAAGACCTGCCAGAGGGATCAGAGCAGATCAGCAGCATCAAACAACAAAACTCCCCTCAAGGACTCACTTCACAGAGAAAGGGACAGAAAAAAAAGACACCCAGATAGCAAAGGGTGAAGCCCCACTCACTGCATCTCTGTAGGCAGGACTGCTGTGCAGGGCGGTGTGAAGGACCCGGAACTCTCGCACTGCTGCCACCTTATCCACAGGCTCTGAGGGAGGAAAAAGAACAGAACATGGTTCTCCCTCTCTCAACTTCACCAGCCATTTTACATGCCACTGGGATTTCCACATGGCAATGTTGTTGGTGATTCTTCATTCCTCTAGATTCGACTGGCCACAGACTAATCATAGAATCATTTTGGTTGGAAGAGACCCTTGGGATCATCAAGTCCAACCATCAGCCCTACTCTACAAGTTCTCCCCTACACCAGATCCCTCAACACCACATCCAATCTACTCTGAAACACAGTCAGGGATGGGGACTCCACCACCTCCCTGGGCAGCTGATTCCACTCTTGCTGGTGTCCAGCCTGATGACTGTGACTGTCTCCACGTCTTTACCAGAGTGTAACAGGAAACTGCACTCTCAGATTCCAGATACATAAAAATATAGAGAGATATCTTCCTACACATACTACAAGAACTGGATTAAAGTAACAGCTTTAAACTCAGGCAGACTAGGAACACACACAAGCCTGCTTGTCCCTCAAGCTGAGTAACCAGTCACCACCTTCTTAATTCTCTGCCAACACTCTAAAATTGGTGACAGTCAACTAAGGATATTCACTCTTCCCATTACCTAGCTCATTCCTTAACTCCTATCAGCACGAAAACATAACACCCATTTGCTGCTGTTGGAGGTGGAGAGTTTCCCCCACAAACAAATGGATCAATTCCTTCTCCAAACCCCACATCAGCTTCCCAGAAACAAATCACAAGAGTCGTTCCTCGGTCACCAGGGCCCCACACTGATTGCAGCCCGAGGAGAGTGGTAACCCACACTGTCTGCTCCTCACCTGGCTTCTGATCAGGCTCAGGCCAGGACTTGCGCAGGACATGAACAGTGGAGCCAGACTGGATGCCATAAAAATCAAGCGTCTGGTCATCCCTCAGTTTACGGCCACAGTAGATCAGGTCTAAGAGAGACAAACACATAAAGATAAATACCTACTTCATGCTCAGAAAGGGCCTGTGGTCTTCAAGAACTGAGGGCAGCCTGGGGGTTATTGCGCTGCCTCCTCTGGTCCACAGCACAGGGACATCTTAACACAGGGAAATCACAGACCTGGGATTCAGGGAGGAAATCATGGAGTTGAGGCTCACAAAACATGACTTTGCCACCTCCTTTAGAATCACAGAACGCTTGAGGTTGGAAGGAACCTCTGGAGATCATCTCCTCTAACCCCCCCGCCAAAGCAGGGTCACCCAGAGCAGGCTGGACAGGAATAAGTCCAGGTAGGTTTGGAATGGCTCGGGAGAATGAGATTCCACCATCTCTCTGGGCAGCCTGTTCCAGAGCTCCCCATGTCGAGATGGAATTTCCCATGTCCCAGTTTGTACCTGTTACCCCTTATCCTGTCACCAGGCACCACTGAGAAGAGTCTGACCTCATCCATCTTGCTACCCACCCTTTAGCTATTGCTTAGCATTGATGAGATCCCCTCTCAGTCTGCTCTTTGGCTGAACAGCCCCAGGGCTCTCAGCCTTTCCTCAGCAAAGAGATGCTCCAGTCCCCTGATCACCTTCATAGCCCTTCACTGGACTCTCTCCAGTAGTTCCCTGTTGTTCTTGAACTGGGGAGCCAAGAACTGGACCCAGTACTCCAGATACAGCCTCACCAGGGCAGAGTAGAGGCAGAGGACAACGTCCCTGGACCTGCTCATCAACACTTTTTCAGTGCACCTCAGGATACCAGAAGGGCTGGTATCCCTCTCTCTCACAGTACTCAGAGATCTTACAAGGACACACTGGCGTTGGCAAGGAAAACAAAGTTCTTAACGAGGGCACTGACACTGTAGGAGCACTGTGATCACAAGCGAAAGCAGAAGAGCCTACCCCCAAATACAACACAGGCTAAGACTGCTGCAGCGTAGCAGGGTCTTTGAGCCCCCTCCCCGACCCCTCGCCGCGCTGTCTGGTTGCGCCGAGCCTCCCCCCGCAGCCCAACACCACCAACAGGATGTTTGTTTCCCAGTGGCAAAAAAGAAGAAGAGGGCGGCCCCAAGTGGCAGAACCTCGACGCGACCCACACGGGGCACCTACCGATGAGCTCCGGGTCTGGGACCGACTCCTGCAGCTTGCCGGTGATGAGCTGCTTGAGGTAGTAGATGCTGCACCCACCCAGCGGGCACTCGCCCAGCTCCGTCTCCGGCAACCGTAGGATGGATTTAGGAGCCAGCGGCTGATCCGCCAGCTTCACCGCGATGTGCCACTCCGGCAGGGGCATGGCAGCCTTCGCACTGAACGCAGCCGAAGACCCACAAAGCTCTGGAAAGGCAGGAAAACAAATCACAGTGAGAGTCTACCCCAGACAGCAAAACCTTGTAAAGTTTTCTGGGGAGCAGGCAGGAAACTCACAGGAGGCCCGACCAACCCACAGACGTGCTTTTTAGCTTCCTACCTCAGCCTTAAGCCATACCGCGAAAGGCAGGAACACCCCCGCCGGCCTCACCACCCGTCCGAGGAAGAAGCCAAGAGCAAGGCCCAGACCGATTCTCCCGGCCGGCACATCCCCTAGGCCAGCGGCCAGCCCCCGGCCTCGGCCCCGACCCCGGCCCCTCCCGTTCCCCAGCACAGAGATGGTGGAGATAAGAACCTGTCTCCCGCCGCCTCCTCAAGAACCCCCTCACCGCTGCCCCTCAGCTCCGTTCCACCCGCAGCTGCAGGCCTCACCGGAAGCGGAAGTACTACCCGGTCGCAGCGGTGCACGCCGGGAAGCCGAGTCCGGCAGAGAAGGCGGTGCCGTAAGGCTAGAAGGCCGCCCATTGGCTGGCCCTACAACGCCCAGCCAATAGGCAGCCCGCTGGGGGCTTAAAAGGGGGAGCGCGGTGGTCGGCTTCCTCCAGCGGTCTCAGGGCGATGGGTCGCCTTACAGTCTCACGGCTCCCCGTCCCAAAAAAGGACAGGTGACATCAAAAGAAAGCAAAATAACCTCCTGTGGTTTTTAAGCCGAAGAGGTTTGTTTTCCTACAAAGGAGACCATGGTGACAACCTAAAGGTGACACCTCTGGCTTCAGCGTTATCCTCCCTGGAGTTAACAGAGGAGAAGCAAACACCACCCCAGAGGAGGAAGAGCAGCTGAGCCTGCCCAGAACTACAGTCTACACAGGTCACTGCTGGGCACCTCTCCTGGTTCCAGGAGGAACAGGGTTAACCCTCCTTTCAGGTCATTCCATCCTGTGGGAGCTGGCCCAGGACAGGGGGGACGGGAAGCCAGGGGTGCAGGGGACAGATGCAGTCAGTCAGCAGTTGGCACCATCATCATGTTTTTATACCTCTTTATCCCTGTTACTGGTTTGTTGTTCTGTTAAACTGCCTTTGTCCCAACCCACCAGTTTTACCTTTTTCTTCTGATTTTGCCCTCCCAGCTGTGGATGAGCTCAGGAGAGAGCAGCTGCCACATGGTTCTGTGTTGCCCTCTGAGGCCAAGCCAGGACAGTACCTCTACACATTAGTTAAAACACAACAGAAGTAAGAGTTGAATACATTCCAGTCCAACACAGAAGGGTGGCACCTCAAGTGACTGCCAGCAGTCCCTCTAGAAGCACTTGTGATGGACAATGGAGGGACCAGACTCATCATACTCCCAGCTTGCCGATTCACATCTCCTGGAAGGTAGAGAAGTAGGGATGGAGCCCCCAGTCCAGACAGTATTTTCACTCTGGTGGGGCAATGAAATGATCTTGATCTTCATGGTGCTCGGTGCCAGGGCAGTGACTTCCTTCTGCATCCTGTCAGCGATGCCAGGGTACATGGTGGTACCCCCAGAGAGGACAGTGTTGGCATACAGGTCCTTCCCGATGTCCACATCACACTTCATGATGGAGTTGAAGGTGGTCTCGTGAATGCCATAGGACTCCATGCCCAAGAATGAAGGCTGGAAGGTGGCCTCAGGGCATTGGAAACGCTCATTCCCGATGGCAATTGCCTGCCCATCTGGCAGCTCATAGCTCTTCTGCAGAGAGGAGGATGAGGCAGCTGTAGCCATCTCCTGCACAAAGTCCAGAGCAGGATAGCAGAACTTCTCTTTGACGTCCCTCACAATATCTCTCTCAGAACTATAGCCCTGCAAAGTCCCTCCCCAGAGGGAACACAGCAGGAACATCAAGGAGCCCTGAAACCATGGACCCCCAATGTACTATAGATCAGGAAGGAATTAATATTATTAAGAAGCCCCAGTGCTGAGGTGAGGGGCTGGTAAGAAATCTTTGAAGTTAACCCCACAGCGCTCTCTGGGCCTGGGCAGTGAGAAGCCACCATGGAGAGTTAATATTTACTCCCCCCTAAATTACACACACATCACGTGGTTTAGGTTGGTCTAGTCCCACCACACCAGGTGGCTCCAAGCCCCATCCAGCCTGGCCTTAAACCCCTCCAGGAATTGGGCAGCCACAGCTTCTCTGAGCAACCTGGGCCAGGGTCTTACCACCCTCACACCAAACAGCTCTTCCCCGGATCCCACCCAAGTCTCCCCTCTTTCAGTGTCAAAACCTTCCCCTTTGTCCTATGGCTGCCCTCCCTGATCGAGGGTCCCTCCCCATCTCTCCTGGAGCCCCTTGAGGGACTGCAAGGGGCTCTCCCGAGCCTTCTCTAGGCTGAGCCCCCCCAAGTTTTCTCAGCTTATCTTTACCAGCAGGCATAAAATCACGCAGAAAACAAGCAAAGACCCGCCTCAAATACAAACACACACACACCCCAATTCCTGAGGGAACAAAGGAGGGCCGAGCCATGACTAACGTTTCCCCCCCACGCCATTCCCTCAGCAGGGACCCCTAGCCGATCCCCAGAGATGGGAGAAGAGCCCCAGGTAACCCAGCACCTACACCAACACTGCCATCTCCTCAACGACTCCCCACCACGGCTTCGCGCGCGGTTTTTTATACCACCGGAACCGGAAGCCGCCCCGTAAGCGTCGCTATCTCATTGGCTGCCAGCCGCTTCGCCCCGCCTCTATTCCTGTCTCATAGCTGTTTCCGGGGTGCGGGAGGCTGGCGTTTCCGTTGCCGGCCACAGTCGGAAGCAGGGTGGGAGCTTCCGGCACCAGGCACCGCCTCCGCCGCCCCGCTTCCGGGCTGAGGAGGGGCGGCGCGGGGAAAGAGTTGAGGGGAAGGGGGGGGGTTGGAAAGGGAAGAGGCTGCGCTGCGGGTGGAGCCGAGGAGGCCGCGCACGGGTCGGCAGCCGCCCGCTCCCGGGGCCTGCGTGAGGTAACGGCCCCGGTTGAGGGACTACTGGGAGGAGGAGCTGGGAGGCGTTGAGGAAGAAGGAGGGGGGGACCGCGGAAAGGGGGAGGGGGGTGTGGTTGTGCCGGTCCTGGGCCTAGGCCTGCAGCCGGTACCGGAGGTGGTGGGCCAGGGCTCACTGCCTGCTTTAACGGGTGGGGAGCCCGGGAGAGCGGGGCTGGCCGCCGGGAAGAGCCACCCTTTCCTGAACAGGTCCCCTTGTGGCGTGGGTGGCCGATGGTTTAGGGGTGGTTANACCCTTCCCGAGGGCTTTTCATCTCACACTTTAGCTCTTTCCAGTCGTTTCCACTTGGGAAAAGCCTCTTTCCAAGCGGTGCTGGGGTGCGCCCGGGCCTTGGCCCGATGAAACTGTGTGTAGAGCTGGTTAAAAATTCAAATTAAGGAGGGGACATTAATTAAACTGCTCCCCCAGGGACTAAAAGCCATACAAAGGCTGGTGGGGGAGGACCTGCAGGTTAACCTGAACCTTTTCCCTGCCTGGGGTGGGAGAGACGCAAGAAGTGAGCAGATACCCCTGTGGAAGGTAAAATGGGAGTCAAAGCCTGCAATGGTTTAACCTTACTGGTCTGGTTGGGGTTCTGGAGTGCTGTTGTGTTGTGACTTTATTGATGGTTGGACTTGATGATCCCAGGGGTCTCTTCCAACCTGGATGATTCTATGATTCTCAAGGATTTTAAATGCATCTCCTGCCTTGCTGGAAAGTTGGCTGCTGCTTCATGATAAAGCCTGTGCCTGTTTGCTGTGTCCCCAAGCCCATCTTCTTGGAGGGCTGGGGAGCTCTGTGCCAGCCTCTGCTGAAGCCTCTCAGCAGCCTCACAGAGACCCTGCCGTACTCTGCTGCCCGGTTTTGTACCCGAGCTGCGGGAAATACACCGGTGCCCACATACCAGGGTGTTGCTGCACCCAAGGTGTGTTTGCTCAGCGTCTTAACCCGGTGTCAGGGCCTTTATTTTTTTCTCCTTAATGAACCCAAGGTGTGTATGGACTGCGTGCCCTGCTGACTATCCCTGGGGCGGGAGAGGTGACACCCCACCCCACCTCAGGTGCAGCCATGCTCAGCCAGGTGTGGGCCTGCAGGTCCTCCCTCCGGGTGCGCTGCACCCGCACCGGCCCATTGTTGCTCTCCTGGGCTGTGTCTTGTGTGGAGCTGGGCCAGGTGGTGTATTGTGACTTCCCCACGAGCCAAAGGCTCTTTTCAGCTGGCAGGTAACGTGTTATTGCTCCCGACATTCAAACCGCTAATCTACTTGGTATCATTTCATTTGCAAGCTAAAGCAGTGCTGCTGCCAGCTGGGTGAAAATGCAAAAGCACCAGCCAGGCTTTTAATTTTGGTGATGGGCTGGTATTTACCACAGGGAAGACTGTGGAGGGAAAAGGGAGTTGGGGAAAGGTTTGGGGAGGAAAAAGGAATCGTGCATCGTAGCTCACAAGCACTTTGCACAAGAGACACGCTCTGGCCACCTTAGAGGAGGACTCAGTGTGGCAATAGGGACGCTGGAAGTTGCCTTTTCACTTTTAAAAGCGGCGTTTGGTGGGTTATTTGTTGTTTTAGATCAGAGCTGTGTCCGTTTTGAAAACGTGCTCTAGCTAAATAGCCTCTTTTTTTCAAGCCTGTGGCTCGAATAGCCCGGTGCTGGTTGTAAACAGGGTGGTGGGAGGTGGCCAGGAGACTCTGTGGCTTGTTTGTAGTTGGCCTTTCCTTTGTCTCTCTGTATTTTGATACCAGTGAACCTTGAAGGGCAGCAAGTGAGATTGGTTAAGCATCTTTTTAGCTTAAAAAAAAGTAAAGCTGAGAATGACTGTCAGCAGATCCAGTTGATGACACAGTCCAAAATACACACGGTGTTTTTAATGATTGGGGATTAAAGGCATAGTGTCTTCTTTCTAGGGTTTACTGGAGATCCAAGCTGTGTTGCTGGTGGTCTCTGCTGAAGAGGGAGGCTAGTGCTGGCTCAGTGTGGGCTAGCTGCAGGTCAGAATGGAGAGCTGGGAGAGCTCTTGGGCCCTTGGGCTGGGTAAAGCCCAGGGAGGCCACCGCTGGGGCTGGAGATGCTCTGGCAGCTCTGGGAACCAGGCATGAGTTGTGCAGTGCTCAGCAGTCCCTTCCAGGCTACACAGTGGCCGTTGCTTTATTCTTGGCTCATTCTCTTTGGGAAAATAATGGCTAAATATAGTGTAAAGAATTTAGTGACGTAAAAAAAACCTAGAAGAACTGAGACATGACTGATGTGTGATAAATTCCAGCCCGTTTCTTAATAGAAAAATGGTCGAGCTTATCATCCTGGCTATTTCCTGGTAGTGGTTTCAGAAGGACCAACCCCCTGGATGTTAAATTTAATGTTTCAAAAGGAGTTACGTAGGAAGTGTGAAAGGATTCTGACAAAACAAACCCCCCCCCCCAAAAAAAGAACTGCTGGGAGAGTGGACAAAGGCATTTCAGCTGCTGTCTTTGGGGTATTTGAAACTGAGGTTATAGCAAATGTGTTCAGCTTGAAAATACAATTAAACAGTCTGAAAATTGAATGCAAGTTTGAGCCTGAGGCTCTTAAACATGAAGCTGATTGTTTCATGGTCTCCTGCACAGGAAAGAGTATTGGCTTTGCACTCTATTTAGCCTCTTCCTGGGGAAAAGATGAAAGCATTTTATATTCATACAGACAAATATTTGTCTATCTTTCAGATTCTGCCAATCTCCCAAGGTCAGGGCTTGAACCCTGCCAGATAAAGTCAAACCCGCTCCCCCCACCCCCCTCTTTTTTCCCAGCCATGCAAACGGCGGGATGAAGCTGGAAGCTGTGGTGGAGCAGCTGCAGAAGCAGCAGCAGAAGCAGCAGACGCCTCTGCAGATGGATTCCAGGGAGAGACAGCAGAGGCAGATGAGAGAAGCCCAACTGCTCTACACCCAGCAGCTGGCCGTGCAGCAGGCTGTCCTTGCAGCCACATCTGCCAGGGCTTCAGGAGGCTCTGCTCTTGGTCCCTTGGCCAGAGGCCCACCTGCAGCGGGAGCTACGCGGGCTTTTGATCAGAGCAGCATGAATTCGGAGCCGGAGGAGGAAGAGGAGGAGGATGAAGAGGAGGAGGACGAAGAGGAGGAAGAGGAGGAGGAGGAGGAAGAAGAAGAAGGGGGTTTGGAAGGTGGCGACTTGGAGGATGGCGCTGATGTGACTGGCAAAGAAAGCTGCTCGGCTATGAAATATTTTCATGCTCCCAAAGTTGCTCATCACAACCAAAGAGTGGCCTCTACCTCTAACGCTCTGCCGGCTTCGGGGCACCAGCGGGGACAGCAGGGCAAAGAAGAACAGGGTAAAGACACTACGAAGCAACCGTATTCTGCTTCTCCCTCCGGACACCAGGCCTGGCGGTTGGACGAGCAGCTCAAACAGGTCAGTGTTAACGTCGTTTCCTTCTGGCTGAGAGTGACCACAGGTGGGATTTCTTCAGCCCTGTCTCCTCTGACAAGCGCTGGCTGTTTGTGTAAGGGCTTTGGGAAGAGCCTGAGAGCCGGGCGCTTGCAGAGCAGTGCTTCTCTGGTTTGCTCTGCCAGGTGTATTCTTTTATAAAGAGGTGTTCATTGCAGGTACAAATCTGTAGCTAATGTGACAGAAGCCTCAATCTGTGAGAACCTTGGTGGGGAGGTAGAGGTTTGATCTGTGGCTCGTTTATCTTCCCTCTCCCTGCTGCTGTGCCGTGCAGAATGGAACGAGCTGGTGTTATGTTTATTTTTGGTCCAGACGCTCACATGATAATGTCTCACTTGAGGGATGGTTTTTTTTTTCACCTACAGCATCTATAACCTCTTTGTGTAAGAGGTCTGGGATGCAGCCACTGTGGCTGGTTCTCTGGTTGGTGGTGAAAAGGGGAAAAGTGTGTGTCCTGCCACCGATCCCGTGAGCCAGCAGGGCTGCTTTATATTTCACCTGTGGGAAGGAAGCAGCTTGGTTTTGGTAGGAGGTTGATTCTGTATCTGAATGAAGAATTACTACTCCTTGTAGATAAATGCCAGAGGATGAAGAATTCTTTCCTGTGTTGTAAGTGGGCCTTTCGACTCAGGTGCTGGTTTGTTAGAGCTGACTTGAGCAGAATTTTGAGACGTTTATTTATGTGTATTGAAGTGGAGCCAAAGGTTTAAAGAAGAAAAAAGCTGGATTTCATTGTCCTTTTCTACAGATGTTGGTCTGAGTGTGAAGAGGGTCTGGTTTCCTTTCAGATGGAGCTCTTTGAGCTAAGAAACCTTCTATGGGTGAAACCTCAGCTGTTTTCTCCTTCCCTTCTGCAAACCCTATGAAGTTCAAAAAAGTAGGAGCTTCTTGGTGGTGGCTGGTGAAGCCTGAGGTGTTTGAAACTTTGCTGTTGGGCTCTTGGGGCAGGCTGATGGTTCCATGGAGGAGGAAATCCATTCTCTGCTTTCACAGGCAGAGAGTTTGAGGAGGAACTGCTAAATCTCAGCAAGCTTTATTTCTTCTCCCAGTCCTTTTTAGCGTGGCCTGTAAGCTCCTGGCCTGGCTGTTCCTGCAAACCCATCCCAGTTTGGTGTTGCCACGCCAGTGCATGTGGCAGGAACTCCTCTAAGCGGAACTGGGGGTGGATGGGGTCTGTACTATGAAACACACTGGTGAAGCAGCCCTGGTGCATGGGGTGCAGCAGGCAGCCAGCTGCTCTTGTGTTTTCTCTGTGCTCGCTTCTCCAGGAGGGTTGTGTTTTAAAAAAAAACAAAACCCAAACCCTCAAGAGTTACTCAAGCTGTTGTAGGGAAATGAGGTGGGTTTGTCAGTCAGGGGCCAGTCTTGAGAAATTGCTTCAGAATTTACTGGATTGGAGCAACTGGTGAAAACTTCCTCTTTCAGGTCTCTGGGTGGAAAAGAGTGGGCAGGACTTTGGTGTTGGGGGATCACTTAATTAAAAAACCCTTAGCATTAGTCTTTGGTGGTTGTATTTGTAGCTCAGCTGGTGTTAACAAGGATGTCCTTGTGCTTTGTTGTGATACTTGTTTATCTTGTGAGAGTCCTGCAAATCTTTCTGAATTAATAGCTTTTAATCCCTAGGACATTTTTGCTCTGTTCTGGGAAGACGAATGACCATAAACAACATGCCAGATCTGGTCTTAGCTGATGTGGAATAGACCAAAAAAACAAAGACTAATAATACTATTTTCCACTTGCACCAATACCAATGGGTTACTTTGGCCAGTTCCAGCAGTAATGAAGTATTCTGGCAGTAGGTTGGAGCTTGATCTGGTTTCAGGCCAACTCTGGAAGCCAAAGTGCACAAGGCTCCACCTGGAAGGAAAGTGAAAAGAAAAAAAAACCTCTCTTGTTTCTGCTTTAAAGGAATCTGTTTGGCTGCTGGGGAGGCAGGTGGTGGAAAAAAACAGGGATTGAAGAACTTGGTGGACACCAAGTTAAGGAGTGGATTGTGACGGTATATTAGGGATGTGTTCTGCTCTAACTTTTCTGGATGGTGAGAAGAGCAGGGCAGAAAGTGGTGGGCAGGTTCACGAGTTGTCCCAAAATACCGTCCCCTGGTGCTGTTCTTGGAGGTGGAATATGGGGCTAGATGTTCTGCCCCAGTAAGGCATTGTTTGTCTCCCTCACCACACCAGTCAGCGGCATGGCAGAGGTACTGGGATGTGCCCACAAGGCTGTATCAAGTTGCCCCTTCTTAGTGATGCTGGTGCAGTATATTCACCTTGAGGAGGGTAAATATTGCAGAGCAGCTTGTTTGCCATTCACTGGTGGAGCCTGCATACCAGGGAGTAAAAATTTAACTGCGGCCTTGCCAGTTCAGAGCTGGTGCGGGAAGCTGGAGTAAACTGGGGAGGGGGGGGACACAGCACACAGACATGATCTTTTAGCTGCGGTGACAGCACAGGGAGAGAAACATGTGGGCAACCATGGATCCTCCCCATAATCCGTGCTGCCTTGCTCTGACATTTTTCACGTCAAATGTGGGTTTTAAAGACGCTGAGCTTTTTCTTTTCTCTTTGTCCAAAATGGTTGTGTTTTTGGGAGGGGGGGCAGAGAAAAATGCAGAAGTGCCCGTGTTTCTCCAGTCTGTTTGTTTTCAAAATGATTCCTGAACTTGGCTGTTGTTTGAGTGTTGGGTTTTTATTGGGTTATATTTTTTTTAGCTTCTCTTAAGAGATGGAGGTTCCTAACCGGTCGGAATTGGCTGCTTCCAGCTGGCTCTGCTCGGGAGTATCCGTGGTATGCAGAATGGCTGTTNTTTCTTCTTTCAAGTGCAGATTGTTCTCAGAGTGACGCCCTTGGAGAAGACAAATAAAAACCTGTCTCTCGCCAGCCAGCGCAAGGCTGGGGTTGCCTGGAAGGTGTGCGGGGAGAGGGTGGTAGAAAGATGGAACCGGAGCAGGGAGGTGAAGCCTCCTTCTGTTCCCTCCCCTCTGTTCCTGTTCTGCCCCCTCCCCAGACGGCAGAGTCAATAATTGTAGAACAAGCCGGCGGACAAAAGAGCTGGCTCAGCTCATGACACAGGGGCGGTGGGAATCCTGTCAGCACAAAGCAGCAAGGACTGGGGTTGCTTGTCTGGGAGTTAGTTGTGATCCTGAAAGAAGAGCTGGGGCGGGGAGGGTGTGTGTGTGTGTGTGGTTGTCTGTGATCCTCAGGTTTTCTCAAACCCCCTGCAAAAATCCACCCCGGCTCCCACCACCGCAGGTTCCCGCATCCCTCCTTGGGGGAAGGAAGGGCCTCGTGGGCCTGTCTTTTGAAGGAAAAAGTTAAAAAAAAAGAGTTTTTAATTCTGCAGGTGAACACTGCTGCTTTTAGCAGCTGGCTGGGGGTGTGGGTCTTCATCCCCACAGACTCTGGCATTGCTTGGCGATGGCTGTGGTTACCCAGGAGAGCCTAGTAGGAAAGGCAGGACCACAGTTTCCATCGTACTGGTGCTGCTGGTTCCTCTCCCACTCCAGGCTGTTAGTACAGCTCACGCTTTAGTACACAAATCCCATCGTGGAATGTAAAAATAAAGCCAAGGTTTTATTTACCAGCAGATATTTCATGCCTTCTTAAAATGCAGCAAGGTGAGTTTCCATAAAGCAGCTGCCTGGCTTTGAGAGCGGTTTGTGGGCTGGGTTTTTGCAGGGGGGAGATGTCTCACATTAAATTCTCAGAAATCACCAGTCACTCCTGAAAATCCTGACCTAAACTTTTACAAAGGTCACGGTGTTTATTAAGATAAGTCAGCTTAAAATAATTGCTTTGCCTTTGCTCTAGGGTCTAGGAATTGAGTGGCTGAGATTCCATAACCTGAAGTATGTGCCTTAAGTGGTGCATGGATGGAGGTACTGCTCAAGAGATACTCATTAATCCAGGGGGGTGAAGGTCCTAGGAATGAAAAAAAAAGTCGCATTTCATGCAGTGCACTTTTTATCTACTGGTTATTTCAGACATCCAGGGCCCAACTGGAGGATTTCTAATTCCTTACATGGGTCACTGGCTATTTCTCTTTTGATGATGTAGCGAGAGGAGAATTCTTCGTTAATAGCCGGATGGTGGATATTTGGTTTCTCTTTGGCTGAGAGCTGGTTTTCATTTGCCTGTTGCTGCTTCTCCTGATTTCATGGTTTAAGTTTGTTTTGATGAAGTCTTCATCCCTGTGACAGCCTGCTTCTGCTGTGACACCTAACTGGGAGTTCACGCTGATCTGTAACTTCAAGTCCAGCATCAGTGGTCAAGGCCCAGCAGGGTCTTGGTAACAAAAATCCCTTTTTTAGTTTTGTTTTTTTTTAATAGAACATAGTATATGGGAGAAGAGAAGCGAGAACCCACTTGTGTAGGCAGCAGAGAATCCCTACAGAGCTCTGTCTCAAGGATCAACACGTCAGGGTTACGCTGTACCCCAGCTCCTGGGCTCTTTCTGGAGGCGCAGAGCAGAGGAGCTGAGTGAGGAGCCCATCCATATCCTGGGGAAGATATGGATCGTTTCAGGATTTGTTGGTGCACTAAATCTATCTTTAGGAATAGTTGCAGCTTGTCCCCTTTGGAGAGGGTTAATAGGAATTCCAGTTAGCGCTGGGGAAGGGAGGAAGAAAGAACTCGAATGCGTGGTGCCCTCACGCTTGTGTTTTTCTCACTTTGGGGTAAATCTGAGACTCTCTGGTGGCAGTGGGAGTTTCTCTTCCCACAGCCCTATAGCGCTGGTCAAATCTTCTTCTCACTTGTGTTTGAGTTAATTCCTCTGAGTATTTATGAATAGGAGTCATTCACAAAGACTGTGACTTTTCCTTAAGGATAAGGAAGCAGATTCCTGTTTTGCACAGAACTGTGGTGGTGACGCAGTCATGGGAGCACATACAAGAGACTTAATAAATAAAGAAAAAAGGTAATTAATCTGTTAACTTCAGCCCATTCTTTTCCTTTCCTTCCCCATCTTCCCTGCCATTCCTGCAATCACTAAAATGTTTTCAAAAGCGGTCTTTGAAGCTTGTAGATACTGAATTGAGCTCTGTTACTAGGAAGACTGGGAAGGGTTTATTCCAACTTTGGGCAAGCTTTACCAGGGGCTTGTGCAACGCCGTAATTATAACTTGGTTCTCCCTGCTTGAGAACTTGCAGCTCAGGGCAGTCGTCCTGATCTTATCAGCGTTTTGTAGTACAACAGTTTTCTTTATAATAGCATCTGTTTCACTTCCTAAGGCTTAACTCTACCCACAAAAGGAATTTCAGTGGATTCTCTGATAATCCTGAAATTGCTGCCCCTGTACCTTTTCATTGACTCGGTGCTTTCAGTTAACCCATGGGGTAGGGGAGGGGCTGCCTGTTTTTTTTCCACTGCAACATTTAGCCCAGTCCCTCCGAGGATATTTCAGATTTCTGGCCTCAAACCTCGGTCAAAACTGCAGGGCTGCAGTAGGGAGAACAATTCTGAGTTTCATGCCAGAATCTTTTCCTTTTTTTTTTCCCCTCTCTTCTTTTACATATTAAAGCTTTCCTGGCTTCTCTACGGTTCAGAATTTGCTATTTGAATGCAGGTTTCTAATCCAGTAAAACCTCATCGGGCTTTAACTGAGCCCCTCAACCAGCTGCACAAAACTGGGGTGGGCGAGAAGGGAAGGACTTGGGAAAAGGAGCATTTCCAATCTCTCATCAGTGGCCCTCTTTGCTCAATAGCTGCCATTTGTGCAGGAAAAAAAAACTGGAGAAGGAGACAATGAGCTGCTCTTCTCTTTGCCTTAATACTTCCCTTTTTTTTTATTACTGAGCACAACAGTTTTGATCAGGTCTCTTGTCTCCGTGAGGGACAGACAATTGTGAGAAGGCAGTGTTTGAGAGGTAGGTGTCCTGCAGGGAGGGGTTGAGGTTCCCTGTTTGTAAGGGAATGTTGTCCTCAAAAGAATGGGCTGGAGGAAGCAGGAAAGCGTTTGTCACCTCCTTTTCTGTCTGCTTGGCAACTCAGGGTTAACTCTGCCTTTCGAATGTGGGATTGGAAACCAAAATTGCCCTGGACATCTGAGCTTCCCTCTAATAAGATATTCCAGGTGGTTAGGGGAGTAATCCTAAAATAGCTCCAGATATAATTGCTTCTGAAGCCAGGCCGGCAGCCTCTTGGGGAGGGGGTGGTCCGGGGTGGGGGTGGCCTCTGGTGGCCTCTGAGGTCTCTCCAGCAGCTTATGGAGGTGGCCAGCCCTTCCCAACACCTCTGCCTTCCCACCCAGGGAAGCATCGGGGGCTCAAGCACTTAAAAGTAGCACTTTTACCACCTTTTTGTTTTGTTTTGTTTTTCCCTCCCTTGCAATAAACCAGATAAATTCTTGCCCAGGGTAATGACATCAGCAAATTCCCTCGGTAAGAAGGGGCGGAGGGGAGAGGCAGCACGCTCCCCGGAGAACAACCTGCCTCTCTGAACAGTGTTTTTTCCTTCCTGCTACTATTGCCTGACTTCTACAAAGGTCTTTTAATGACTTGTGAGGATATATTGATTTCTCAGGTTCCTGCTGTTCATACCGAGGAGGGCTTCTCAGCAGAGGGTGACTTTGTTTTCCTGGGAGGAACGGGAAGGAAGCTTGATACCAAAGCTCCTGCCGTGCAAAACGTAGTTTATTCTGCAGATGGAGCACCTCTTTAGCTGAGTTTACCTCTTCCAGTTGTGCTCAAGTCGCTGTTCTGGACATTAGTTATCTTGGGTAGTGGCCTTGGCACAGCCCCAAAGGTCTTTTGGTGAGCAGAGTAGGTTCCTCAAGATCAAAGCTGAGGCCTGGGAAAGTGCCCGCGCTCCATTCTCTGAATAAATAGGGCTTTATTCCCTGGCTGCTGAGCTGACGCTTCGTTCTAGCTTGAGATCTTACTCCGTCACCCCAGCCCAACCTGTGCNAGGTCTCCCCTCAGCCTCCTCTTCCTCAAACTAAACAACCCCAACTCCCTCAATCGATCCTCATAAGCCTTATTCTCCAGGCCTCTCACCAGCTTTGTTGCCCTCCTCTGTACTCGTTCCAGCACCTCGATATCTCTCTTGTGCTGAGGTGCCCACAACTGGACACAAGACTCAAGGTGCGGTCTCACCAGTGCTGAGTACAGGGGAGTACTCTGTCCTTATGTAGATCCTTGCTGGTGTGCATTGTGGCAGGCGAGAAGGACTCCTTATCTCTTCTGATAGCTTCACCTGGGGAGGGGGAGCCGGTTTTCAGTCTTTGCAGCTATGGCAAGGAGGAAATGCCAGTGCTGAATGCTGTCTCTCACCTCGTATCGCCCCGTGTCATGCCAGGAGATACCTTATGCCCAGGAAACTGGCAGAGCCAGGTAAAACCCTGATGGCTTCAGCTGGTTTTAAGCCCCTTTTCACTAGCGAGGTGGCAGGGGGGGACCATTACTCTGTGCTCTCCAGGGTCTCAGGATGTATGGATGGGATTTTTAGGGTGCATCCATTCCATTTTTCCCCTGTATCAAACCTTAATCTTATTTATTATTCCCAATTACAAAGAAAACAAGTGAAATAACTTCTGAAGAACCTTTTCATCCCGTGGAAAGTTTTGTTCCTGGAAATTTTGTCAAGTTCAAGCCCGCTGGCAGTAGAGCATTGTACCTCCTTTAAGCCCTCTTCTCTTTCCTGCCCTCAAATGTAGCGGAATAAGCTCTCAGCATGACCAGAGTTCCCTAGAAAAGCAAGTGTTTTGCTTCTTGGAGTGTCCAGTTTAGCACCAGGAGTGGTTTTGCTCTCTGGATTTATAACACATCCAGACTTGGGAAGGAAGGAGCTCAGCCTTGGAATGGGAAATAGCTGCTGCCTTCTGATGGGCTGGTCTGTCTCTTCTTCTGACCCTTCCCATAGGTTTGTTGATCCGAGTTAACCATCGGTGGGATTTTAGGAGCAGCTGGATGTTACCATAATTAGCAAAAACCCTGTGTTTTTAATCTCTGCCAGCAAAGGACACCCAGATGAATCCTCCCGTGAACAAAAACCGGGCTTCAGATCTCTTCCTAGAGAGGGCTGGGAATTGATCTGCTGTAATAAACAGCTGACATAACAGAAGTGGCAATAATCCCCCATTAAATATCTTTCAGTTGATGGGACTCACTGGATAATTGACTTTCCAGCAGGAATTACTGGCTCAAACTAAATCAGCAGGCATTAGGGCAGCTCACTGCAGTGGGTTTTAAAAGGGGGAAGCGTAGCTTTGCCTGGCCTTGACAAGGGCTATTCATCTTTCTAATTCAATGTGTGTTGCAGCCAGATGACTCCCAAGATCTCAGATACTGGACCACCTCTCCAGTTCACCTGTTTGGGGTATATTTTTGCTAAAACCTCTTGTTACCTTCAGTGCTTTTCTAGCTGCTTTAGGATGCTGTGTGTTTACCAGGACAGGGTAGTCCAAGCGGGAGGATTTGGCTGTTCTTTTTCCCCGAGTGGCTCTTGCACTTGCTCTGCTGGACCTTTATGAAGTTGATGGTTTAAAGATGGTTCAAAGGGCTTCTCAGCATCCTTCTCCTGGTCTCGGTCCTGCTGCAGAGCTGGAGGCTGCCTCTGCTGGTTTCCAGCCCCAGTGATCACTTCAGGATAATGATTTACCAAGTAGAATAGCCCGAACTAGAGTAATCCTTTTAATACCTAAGAAGAATGAATCTTAATCCAGCAAAGCTGAGCTTTCCATTTCTGTGAGGAAAATCCCCATCCAGGAGCTCCCCAGGAAATAAGGGTCCTGGGTTGGTGAGAAACTTTCCAGTGGGGTTATTTACCTCTTTCTGTGACATACTGTGGTTTGGGGGTTGTAGGCGTGTGGGGGGAGGACAAAATGGTATTGCTAACTGTGTTTGCTGTCACGTGGGATGCGCCCTTGGGAAAAAGGTGGGCATGGAGACCTCTCTATTTAGGTGTTGGACCTCATTGCAGCAAAGCCAGCTCCCTTTTGGGGCTGTCAGAGACTCCAGGAAGGTGCGCTCTGACCAAGGTACAAATGTCCCCCATCTTTCTTTAAGCCAGCAGCTGCTCTTGCAGGTGTTTGTGCCCCAAAATGCCCATTTGCAAGCTTTCTGGAGTTGCCCACAGAGCCTTGCCCTGGCTGTCCTTTCACCCTGTCCTTTCTCTCTCCCTAGAACAGCAGCATGACCTGGAGCGATGAAGGGGATGGGTGCCGAGGGCGAGAAATTTCACGAGACTTTGCCAAGGTCAGTCTGATGGTGGGGATTCTGGGGAAGGGGTAACTTTTGGGGATTTTTTTTTTTACCCTGCTCTGGAGCAAGGGTGACTACAGACCCCTCACTGTTACGGCCAACA
This sequence comes from Jacana jacana, assembly GCA_013400555.1. Lineage (NCBI taxonomy): Eukaryota > Metazoa > Chordata > Aves > Charadriiformes > Jacanidae > Jacana > Jacana jacana. The sequence continues at coordinate 91,572 of VZTM01002761.1, read as the reverse complement.
GCCCTCTGCCTCCAAACCTGCTCTTTTGTTGGGCTGCTTGGGGCTTTTTTTGTTGCCGTGAGTCACCGGAATATAGTTTGAACTAAGACTCAATAACCAAGCTTTTGATATTTAAAATCTCAGACAGTGGTGTTTCCAGCTGGGAGAAGAGTATTTTATTTCTCGAAGCTGGTGAGTGTTGTGGTGGTGGATTTGAATGTGGCAGCTGTGTGCCACATCAGCCACGGGAATTCAGCTTAAACTAAGCTGCCCCTCTCTGAAAGGGGGGCGGCTGATTGCTCTGCAAACACACTGCTGTGTTTTCTTCCCAGAGCTCAGAGTGGGAGAAGGCTCTTCCTTCCCAGGAAACGAGCCCAAAAAGCCCTTTTTTGAGGGGGCTGGATGAATACCAAGTGGCCAGCAGCACCTACGGAGAGGCTGAAATACATATTTCTCAGTGAATCGTTGCTTTTCTGCTGAGCTGCTCCACAAGAATAACACAACCAGCAAAAAAATTCCCTGGAGAGATGTTGGATTCTTCCTCCAGTGCAAGCAGGAGGAGGGACAGAGTTCTTCTCCTTGTACAGCCTTGTCTTCTGTCATGTTCTATATCCTCCCGTTGTGGCCAGAGACCGGCTTCAGCCCATTGAGCCTGTCGCTCTGTGGCCTCACTGGATTCTTGCTAGGTGAAAATTAGGTTTTTCTGTTTGAGAGTAGTTGTAAGGTGACACTCAGGCCTGTCCCTTGTGAAAAATCAGAGGGTAATGCTACCACACAGAGCCTCTCCTTTGGAATAAGCTGCCTGTGGAACTTCTCTTTAAGTGCTTGGAGGTTTAAAACCTTTAGGTACAATGATTTCTGCAGCAAAATGGTTCCAGGCTGGTTTCTGATATATTTGAAGGCTTTTTGGCTTAATTTGGAGGAGCCTTTCGTGCAAGGCATTAGTAGTTAAAGCTCAATCCTTTCATCTCTTCTTTCAAGGGACTTGGAGTTTGTCACTTATGTGACAATCCCTGAAAGGCCAGGAAAAGCTGCAGAGAAATTTTACCACCCTGGTTGTCTCAAAGGTACGGGGCACTGATCTGCCCTGAGCCACTGTGACCTTCCTTTTGGATGCCTCATCTTTCTTTCCAGCTTGTCTTTAATGGTTTCCTCTCCCCGTTGCTGTCAGGTGGTTTCAAATCCTTCTCCACCACAACTGTTGAGGGATCCTTCCCTCTTTTGCCTCTCTCCCTGTGGCTGCCTTTCGTTCCACCTCCCCACCCCCAGTATAAACACCAACTCCCCTATTGGAAGAAGCTAATTTTATTTATTTTCCATCTCCTTGTGAATTTTGCCTTCATTTTTATGTTGTTTTTTTTTCTTCCAGCTCTATGAACTGGATAGTGACCCTGAACGGAAAGAATTCCTAGATGACCTCTTCGTCTTCATGCAGAAGAGGGGTGAGTGAGCACATGTTTGAACTCAACAGGGTAAAACGGGGCAGCAGGGTATTGCTGCCCTTTGAATTCATCCCTCCAGAGTTTGAAGAAACAAATCCAACCCTTGAACTGGGAGATCAGACTCTGATCATTCCACAGCAGGAATATCTCAAGTCTCAAATGTCTCAGACTTGAGGTGCTTGCCTTGGGAGAGAAGAATTGCAGTAGGAAAGAGCTCTCCTGCCCCATAACTGAGTTTCACCCTCTATTTCTTCGCCCTCCTACCCCATGCTGATGTTGTCCAGGCACTGGCAAGCCCGAGAAGCTGAGATCCCCCTGGATTTTTAAAGGGAGGTTGAGTACCACCAGGGATTCTCTGGTTTCTCCTTCAGGTAGCCTGACCACACATCTTGTCGTGTTTGATTTCAACACTGTGTGGGGAGCAGAGTGTGAATACCTTCACAGTCCACACAGAGCAGTGGGCACACCCTCTGGAGACTGGGAAAATAAGACTCTGAGCCCCATTTTCCCTGTAGATTCTCCCAATTTGCCTGCTTTCTGCTCAGTAATTTTGCATGACCGAGCGCGGTTGCGCACGGTTTCTCATATTCTTCCCCACGGTGTCAGCAACTTGCCTCTCTCCTTGCTGCAGGTGTGGAAGAACCTCAGCTGTGACATCACAAAAGTGTCTCCTTGTCCCTTAGTTATCAAAGCTCAGCTCCCTCGTTGCAAGTTATTCATAGTAAAAATCTATATGGTGTGGTACAAACCATAAAGCAGATACCCCTGTGGGGCTCCCTCCAAACAGACTCTTCCAACAAAGATCCTGTTGCCAAAAAGTGTTAAATTGTACCGTGGACTTTTTCATGGCTTCCAAAAAGTCTGCTGGAGGTAGGTGTGAAGACCAGACATAAAAAGGACCTTTTGCTTCCTCTTGGCGTAACGCTCACTGAGTGTCCTGGACCAGCCACGCCAGGCTGGGCTTATTTGGCAGGGGGGGGTTGCCTGGTTTTGCTGGCTTGGAGGGGCAGCTCCAGTGCTCCTTCTAAACCCTGCATTTTGAGGTGCTTCCCCCTCTGTGGGTGAGAAGCAGAGGAGACGCTCCCCAAACCGCAGCTATTCCCAGTGCTCGCTGTCCCCCTGTCCAGTTTTCCCAGTGAGCTGGCGGCTGCCCTGAGGGGAACTCTCACTTCCCAGCAGCTCCAGGTTCGCTTCTGAGTCTGTTCACAATTAGAGTTGGGTTTTGCCACTGCTTTTGGCTTTGGTTGCAGAGGCATAACCGGGCTTAATGAGTTGATGTGCAAATGTTAACCTGAGCCTTGTGCATTACTGTGAGGGCTGGGGGGGCTGACAAGGCAAGACAATAATCTGGAGGGTGTGATTGGCAGCAATAGAAACCTCCAGATACCTGCAGAGAATTCTGCTTAATACTTCAGTGGCTCCTTCCTATTACCTTTTAATTATTTAGAATTGACGTGTTCCCGGCGCAGGGGCTGAGCTGGTCACCAGCTGGTTGCTGTAGGAGTTGAGCTTTTAATCAGCTGGGCATTTCTGAGTGTATTTGTTTTCTGGAACCTCCCTTCTTTTCCTGCTCACTAGAAGGCTGAAAAGGAAATCTAAGAGCCCGGTCCCTGTTGCAGGGAGAGAGGCTGTGAACTGCCAGCCCTCTGCCAGGGGGAGATGCCGGGTACAGGGCTGCTGGGAGCTGCCTTTGTGTTTTGGTACCCCCAAAAGAAATAGGCAGAAGGACTCTGGGGAACTAAGGTTCTTCTTCAGGTGGATAGAAGGGAACAGCAGATGCTGAGCTATGGGGGAGGCACCTTCTCTACTGTCTGTTGGCTCACAGCAATCCCAGGCACAAATCCAGGCTGGGCAGAGAATGGCTGGAGAGCAGTCCTGAGGGGAAAGAGCTGGGTGTGCTGGTGTGTCCTGGTTTGGCCTCAGAGGGCAACAGAACCACATGGCAGCCGCTCTCTCTTAAGCTCATCCACAGCTGGGAGGGCAAAATCAGAAGAAAAAGGCAGAGCTCGTGGGTTGGGACAAAGGCAGTTTAACAGAATAACAAAATGGTAACAGTACCACAGATAAAGGTGTAAAAACACAATTATGATTCTCCATCAGAGCCTGTCTCTTGAAATCTTAATCACCTGTTAGTTTGGGTGATTCTTACTCCAGTACAACCAAGAGCAGTTACAGGAATGAGAATGCATAGAGGCAGGGTCATTCAGCAATTACCCATCATACCATTTCATTCCTTGACTATTCTCACCCAAAATCAGATCCCCGTGAGGGACACACCGCACTTCCCCATCCTTCCCCATCACCCACCAAGTGCACCCCAGGTCCTTGAGCAAAAGCCATCCCACGGATGGGTCTGCCTTTGCCTGGGGCAGGGCTAACCCAGATGGTCTTCCCTAACATATCCTTCATGTGCACCACAGGGACTTTATCACCCTCCAGTCTATATGGAAGCTTTGATTGGGCAGGGCCAGCTCAGTTGGTAGGTCCCCTGGTGCTCACTAGCCAGGTAGCCTTTGCTGAATGTGTACCCCCGTGTTTCAAAGTCCCACCACCTTGCTCTCAGTGTGGTTTTTAACAGTCCATTGTACCGTTCCATCTTCCCAGGCTGTAATCTGGGATAGGCATCCTCCAAAGCCCCACAATGCCTAAGGAGGCTTGGGCTTCCTTTTCACTGGTTGGTGGAGACAGAGCTGCTATTTTATTGATCACATCCATTGGAATTTGACAGCGTCCATCCTGCCACTTTATCCCTAAAAACTGGGTCTCCTGTGCAGGTCCCTTGACCTTACTCCATTTTATGGCAAAACCAGCTTTCAGAAGGATTCCAACTATTTTATTCCCCTTCTCAAAAACTTCTTCAGCTGTGTTGCCCCAT
>VZTM01002761.1:66186-87001 GCA_013400555.1 Jacana jacana | reverse complement strand
TCTGTCCAGGGAACCACCCACTGGAAACTGGGGTGGCACTCACACTTGGGGTCATGCAAGTAGAACCACAGGGTGCCTCGTGGTGTGTATCCTCTGCATTCTCTATCTTGAGTGGAGAGATGTCTGCTCCTAATAGCTGAGACACTGGCCAGTACAGGTGGGGAGTAGGGCATCCTCACTTCCTTCACTCACCACTCTAGGGAGGCCCTCCTGCAGCGCTGCCTCCAGCTCTGGGGCCACCAACAGAAGAAGGACATGGAACTGTTGGAGCAGGGCCAGAGGAGGCCACCAAGATGCTGGGAGGGCTGGAGCCCCTCTGCTGGGAGGACAGGCTGAGAGACTTTGGGGGTTCAGACTGGAGAAGAGAAGGCTCCAGGGAGACCTTGGAGCCCCTTCCAGTCCCTCAGGGGGCTCCAGGAGAGATGGGGAGTGACTCTGGATCAGGGAGGGGAGCCTTGGGACAAGGGGGGAGGGTTTGACACTGAAAGATGGGAGATTTTGGTGAGATGTGGGGAAGACAAGTTTGGTGTGAGGGTGGTGAGAGCCTGGCCCAGGTTGCCCAGAGAAGCTGTGGCTGCCCCATCCCTGGAGGGGTTCAAGGCCAGGTAGGATGGTGCTTGGAGCACCCTAGTGTGGTGGGAGGTGTCCCTGCCCCAGGACAGGGGACTCGATGGGCTTTAGGGCCCCTTCCAACCCAAATTTTTCTATGATTCTGTGGTTAATCTGAGCTGCTGAGTCTTACAGAAGTAATACTGTGACTTTTCAGAAGCTGTACTGTTCACCTCTCCCATGCCTGCTCTCTCCACCGCTATCTACAGCGTGGCTTTGTGTTCTGTAGTGAGCAGATGGACTTGCCTGCTGTGTCCTATTCTAGGACCTTCAAAAATCTGGGAGCTTCTACAGCAAAGTTGTCATAGGATACCATTCAGGCTTTCATTTCTCCTCCCCTTCCCCTTCATTTCTCCTCCCTTGCTCTTGTTTGCTTTGTGAGCCAAACCAGTCTCTGAAACCAAAGGAGGCCGAAACAACTGCCTTGATCTGAAAGGGTCCCCCCAAAGATGGCTGCAGCTGAGGGCTCATTGCCTCTGAGAGCCAAGTGCTGGGATTCTTAGCTGGTACGTGTGAAGAGCCAGTTAATTTGCACCTTGTGTCTGAAGGGACTGGAAAACAGCTCTGCTAATAAACGTGGCTGGTGTCAGAACTGGGATTTTGCTGTTGTGCAGGAAAAGCTCTTGCCCCTCGGTTGGTGTCTGATGGGTTTGGGGCACAGATCACTAACTGATGCTGAACCTAGGAGAAAAAAAAACCTAAAATTGCCTGGTGAGCAAGATAAATGGCAGGTTTCACAGGAGCTACTGGGTAGTTGGAGGGGTGAAAAGGCTCAGTGGGTTGGGGGTGCTGGTTAGGAATGTACCTAGAATTGTGAAGCCATGAAACAGGCTTAATGCAGATCAAATGTGTGGGTCTCATCTGCCTCTGAGCACAGCAGGTTGTCGCTGAATGACCACAGCTGCAAGTGATAAAAATGGCCCTTCGGTGGCAATAATGATGGAAGGGGGAGATGAGAGGAAAGCTGTAACTCTCCCTTTGTTAGATGTTTTATTCCATGTATGTGTTTATGTGAATGGGTCCCACCATGTCTGGGATTGAAGGGGCAGATGGGGAGAGGAGGGGAGACCAGCCAAGGAGAGCAATTAGCGTGCAGGACTGGCTTCAAATCAGGCCTCCAACCTGATGCAGCTCATCAGAGATCATGTATTACTGCTTCCACCTCTTCTTTTCTCACGTCTTGTGCAGTCTCAAGCCATGGGTTGTCACTCCTCATGCTGAGCAGGGATGAGCAGCTTTGGTGGCTTCCCTCCATCTCCATTGCTGACTTGGTGTCTTGTGACAAGCTGGACCATGATGTCTTGGTGGTCTGGCTTCTCAGAAGCGGGAAATTTTTAACCTCCTGCTGCGTGAGGAGCCACTTTACAGACAAGTTTGGGGCTCAGGGCATTTTTAAGGGAAGGGACTTCAGCTTTGGTGTCCAGCTTTGGAGTCCTCTGCCCAGGAAGGACATGGAGCTGTTGGAGCAGGGCCAGAGGAGGCCACCAAGATGCTGGAAGGGCTGGAGCCCCTCTGCTGGGAGGACAGGCTGAGAGACTTTGGGGGTTCAGCCTGGAGAAGAGAAGACTCTGGGGAGACCTTGGAGCCCCTTCCAGTCCCTCAGGGGGCTCCAGGAGAGATGGGGAGGGACTCTTGGTCAGGGAGAGGAGCCATGGGACAAGGGGGGAGGGTTTGACACTGAAAGATGGAAGATTTTGGTGAGATGTTGGGAAGAACTTCTTTGCTGTGAGGGTGGTGAGAGCCTGGTCCAGGTTGCCCAGAGAAGCTGTGGCTGCCTCATCCCTGGGGGGGTTCAAGGCCAGGTAGGATGGTGCTTGGAGCACCCTGGTGTGTTGGGAAGTGTCCCTGCCCAGGGCAGGGGGTGACACTGGATGATCTTTAAAGGTCCCCTCTAACCCAGACCATCCTACGATTCTGTGGCTAGTTTACTTAGATCAGACTCAGTGTTACAGACTTTTCAGGTCCTTCTCACCCTTGGGACGTACCCTGAAGCTAAATATCGACTCTGTGGTTGTTGGGTTTTTTTTTTTTGTGAGGATAGAAGGCGTGGGAATGATGAATAGTAGAAAAGTGTAGCTGTTTGCCCTGCAGCATGTCCTAGGTAGCACAGCCAGGCTGCTTTTTGTCCCCAGGCAGCAAAGGACAACTAGTGACATGACTCTTGAAGCCACTAGTCAAAGAACTGACCGTGTTCCGCCAGTGCTGGCCCAGGAGAGAGTGGGAGCAGCGGGGTTGTTTCACCCCTGGAAGGATCAGTGCTTGTATGTGACGTTGCTCTTGAGACAAGGTTTGATGGGGCAGAGATCTGCCTGCCTGCCTGCCGTGGCGGGGTAGGAAAGGCTGCCTTTGAGGGAAGCTTTTTTGTTTTCATTTTAAGAACTGCCTTTGTAAAGGCCTCGTAAACCGTCTCCGTTGTACAGCTCTACTCATTTCGTTCAAGGTTTCTGCCTGACCTTGGTTTTCCCAGATGGCTTGACCATTCTGGGTTTTTTTTTTTATGTGTATTATACATAGAAGGAGCTTTGTGTGTCTGCCCCTCTGGTTTTAATGCTTTCCTGCTGTTGTCTGCTCTGCCTGCACAGTTTAGACGTGGAAATGCAACAAATCCAAGGGATTGATAAGGGCATTTACTGATGGATCCTTTGATCTATAGGCCAAATGGCGTGTATGAAATATTTGTCCAGGGAATATGCTTCATTCTGCTACTGACTCGGTTTTGCAGCTTTTTTTTTTTCCTCTTTTGATCCTCCAGAGATAGCTTTGCTTCTGAATTAAAGCAGTCTAGTTCTCTAAACAAGGCATCGTCGGAGGTCGGTCCTCAGCGTCCTTAGCTCACGCTCCCTGCTGCGTGTGAGGGTGAGGGAACACTGGAAGGGGCTGCCCAGGGAGGTTGTGGAGTCTCCTTCTCTGGAGACAGTTCAAAACTCACCTGGACATGTTCCTCTGTGACCTGCTCTAGGTGTTCCTGCTCTGGCAGGGGGATTGGACTGGATGATCTTTCAAGGTCCCTTCCAATCCCTGACGTTCTGTCATTCTGTGGACGCTGAGCCATGGCGAGCGCTCCCCGAAATAGCAGATGGTGGTCTGCAGCAGAGAGCTCTCACCTGAGGCACTGCAAAGATCTGCTCTGGATGGGCCAAGTCAGCCAGGCAAAGTCCTTGTCCCCGTTACAGCCTCAGATCTGTGTGCAGCTAAATCTCTGCCTCTCACACCTCCTTCAAAGAACCGCTTTGGTCAGCTGTGCTGACTTTGGCTCTGGAAAAATGGTCCCTAGTGTCTTGTGTGAATGGTTAGTGGTGGGGATCAGAGAGATGCTTCAGGCTTTCGCTTTTATATTCTTAGGGGAAAAAAATATAAGACTTTTCCTTAAGTCCACAGGGGCACTGGCATTCTGGTTTACGTTCCTCTGTATTCCTGGAGGGGTTTGAATCTTTCAGAAGGGGCAATGCCAATACTCCCTGTTCTTAAACACTTTCAAGTGATGCTAAGGTAAAACCAGGGTGCAAAGCAAAAGGGTTTGGGGTTTCTTTTTTGGAGTCAAAGGGGGATTTCCTCCTCACTTTTTCCTGAAAATTGAGATGTTAAATTGTTGTGTTTCTCCAGCATCTCAAAGACAGGATGTTTGTGTCTCAAATCCTGCTCTTAAAATCATAGAATCATCATACAGTGGTTTGGGTTGGAAGAGACTTTAAAGATCATCCAGTGCCAACCCCCCTGCCCTGGGCAGAGACACCTCCCACCAGACCAGGGTGCTCCAAACCCTGTCCAACCTGGCCTTGGACATCTCCAGGGTTGGGGCAGCTTCTCTGGGCGACCTGGGCCAGGGTCTCACCACCCTCACAGCAAAGAATTTCTTCCTGAGATCTCATCTAAATCTTCCTTTTTCCAGTTTGAAGCCATTACTCCTCATCTTCTTGAGCTCTTTCTCATCTTGGTACTTCCTCTTTGCTAGGGGTCTTCTTGACCTTCTCACCCTTAAATTTCAAGAGCGTGCCTTTCAAATGATCAAGAACTGCTGTGCTCAAGCAGTGGAGGTGGCTCAACACCGAAGACATGGCCCTGGGGATACCCAGGTGGATTTTTGACTTTGTGCAACCTGCCTGTCCAAGCTGCCCTTGTTTTTCTGCATTGCTTTTTTGTATTTGTACCTCTCTTTACCTAGAAAAGAGTTTGTCCACTTGGCTTAGAGCTCCAGACGTAGGGGAACCCACCACCGGTGAAGAAATTGGTGACAGCAAATGCATTAGACTTAGCTGTGGCAGCTGAAGGGTCGGATTGTAGTTTTGAGCTGGGTAGAAGAGAACCAATCTCCACGGGATCTCAGTCTCAGGGATGGAGGAGCAGCATCTGCAGGGAGGTTAATGTGGCTGGAGCTTTGGCTAATACCAGCGGGGCCCTGGTTGCCGCTTTGGCTGCCTCCAGTCCAGCAGCCGAAATCTGATAAGGGGCCGTTGTCAGCCTCGCTTATTGAGGAGGGAAGCACAAACTGATGGCGTTGGGAGGGGTGCAGATAAGAAGTGGGCCTCCTGTCAAATCGAGCATGATTAATTACCCTCTCTCATGGCTCCCGCTTTGATAGCGGTGTCTTAACGAGCCACGGGCTGGCGGGGCGGGTGACGACGTTCCCCCCGGGAGGTGAGAGCGCCTGCTGTGGCAATGCCATGTGTAGTGGAAGATGAGATCAGCCGTGGTACGGGCCTCTGCCTCTGCTGTTTCTCTTCTGTAACCCTTGCCTTTTTGCATTTTAGCATTGAATCCTTGGGACAGACTCATCAACAACTCAAACTTGGATGGCTAGGAGCTGGGGCAGCTTCCTGTGAAGCCGCCCAGGGTTTGTTCTGGGAGAGGAATTCAAGCAAACCGGGAAGGAGACAGGCCATGGTTCAAGTGGGGTTGCTTGAGTCCTGTGCTGGGGGATTCTCTGTTGAACTGATTGAATTTTTTCAACCTGCTTAGCCTGGGAGATCCTTCACACCAAGTAGTGACTCTGTCTCCATTCAAGGAAACGTGAAGATCACATCAATGCTTGGCTTAAACTCATTTAAAATCAGCGTGGACTTCCCCGGCCCCCTGGAGAAAACCTCTTCCTTTCGGCTGCCTGATGCCCCTTCTCTTCTGAACTTATTTAGAGTGAAACCTTGAAAGAGCTGCTCTTTCATCATCTGTACAGATTCTGGCTTAAAAATGCCTGGTTTTCACCCCAAAGCATGCTTTGTTGCACTTTGGATGTTGCTCTGCAGAAAAAGTGTTTGGGATTCTCACCTCCTTTGTTCCTTAGAAAAAAAAAATGTATGTTCCTGAAAGTAAATTGGATAGGGTTAAAAAATGGGAGGTGGTTGAAAAAGGAGTGCTCCAGGCTGGGTGCAATTAACTGCTCTTTGTGCCTTTAGTGCGGGAGGGAAGAGTCACATCAGGGCTCAGACTCTTTGTGGTGGGGAACTCCCTGCAGTGGGCAAGGGAGAAGGGAGCAGAGAGTGGCCCTTGGGTCCAGGACTTGCCAAGCCAAGGAAATCCCTGCAAAATGGGGACGGAGGCAGCTTATTTTCTGTGTTGAAGACCCAGTCGTAGGAGAATTTTGCCCTGTTTCTCTCTTCAGAATTGGGTGTGAGTCTGAAGTCTGGCAGGGAAGAAGCCCACCTTGGGTAGCGTGTTTGGGTGGGTGAGGAAGATGATGATCCAAGGCTTAGGTCCCATTCAAGAAGCGGGGTGGCCGTTGCAGGAGCAGAGCCAGCACCCCCAAGACACAGATTCCTTGCTAATAGATGTAAAAATGGTAATTCTGAAGTTATCTGGGGTTTACAGCTTCCTCGGATCCTTCTAAAATTGCTCTTGAAGGGTGAAAAATCAAACAGTTGCTCCTCCCACCTCTCCAGTGGAGGGGACATAGGGGACATTCAAGTCCATCTGTATAAGCCCTTCAGGCCTCTCTTGTGTCTGCCCGAAACAGAAGAGGCTTTTGAGAGGGGTGAAACAGCTTGGCAGAGGGGGCTGCTTATTTCCCTTGAAGCACAGAGATGTTTAATAGCTACAGTCAGGCTTCCTTCGGGGAAAACCTCTTTATTCTGGAATTCTCAATTGTAGTCACAGCTGTCTTCAGAAAAACAGGAGCCCACAGGCTCTGGGATGGTTCCTCCTTCTTCCAAGTGTAATTTGTGGGGGGTTTTTTTGCCTTCTTCATAGCCCTTCTACTTAGTTGAGGGGGTGGTAGATTGCCTGGAGTCTTACAGCTTTTAACTCTTGGGCTTATAGTCCCACCTTGGGTCTCTGGTAGCTAGAGTATGTCTTCCTTTGGTCTCCCGTGCTCATCAACTCTCCACCACCCCTTTTCCAGTACAGACAGACTCCTTCTCTCCCCACCTTTGGCTGGTTCCTTGCAGGAATGGCTTGCCCTTGCATAGCCAGGGTTCTATGAGAGGGAAGAAGAGTTGCTTACCAAGAAAAGGAGGAGAGGAGCCTCCTCATCTTCCTCCTGCAGCCTTACAAGGCTTCTGGCCCTCTGCCAGCACAGTACTATGGCGTTTTGGAGAGGCGGCAGAAGAGAGAGGCTTGAAAGTACAGTAAAATGAGTTTGCCATCAAAAGGCAACAAGTCTTATGCTGTGCCCCCGGCTGCTGACCTTTCCCTCTGGAATCCTCCCCTCTGACCCGTGGATCATTAATCCTGATGCTGCCACATGACAGTAATCCATCATGGCCCCTTGACAAGCCTCGCAGCCGCCTGTGAAAGGATCCGCTTGGCTTCAGCATCCAACCATCCTAGGATACTTGTTTTTCAGCCTTTCCTGTTGGGAGTGCTGGGAGGGGAGAGGGGGTGTTCCAATAAAGACTTTACCACCTTGCTTTTTCCTCGGAGAGAGGAGCCTGGGGAGGAGAAAGGCGTTGGGGGCAGCTTTTCCGTGCTTCCCACTCCTGTGAAATGTGCAGAGCCCTGGTTCACTCTGAAAAATACTGATGATTTCCCAGGTGTAGCCCCCAAATCGCTGTTTGCAGCTCTGGGGGGATGTGCCTTGGAGTGGGTCTGGGAGAAAGAGCAGCAGGAATACGATGGCACCTCCGCGCTCAAGGGGTAGGAGCGTGGGAGTAGTTTTCTCCCTGACTGAAAGTATCTCCACCTGCATGAAGAAATTTTAGGGAGAAAAAAGAAGGAAAAAAAAAAGCAACTATAATTTTTGGCTTCGTTTATAAAGCTACTAAGTAGGTTTCAAGATGCTTTGGTGCCTGGGTCTTGTGTAAAGGCAAACTTGAGGAAGGGAAGGTGTCGGAGGGGTGAGGAGGTCAGGACAGTGCTGTTCATGCCCCAGCTCAGAGCAGGCTCCCTGGAAAGAGATTTTAAGCCTTTATTTCCCAGTGACATAGATGATAATATCTGTCCCTCTCACAGGAGCATTTGGCTAAATATACTTGTGTACCTTCTCAAATGCTGAGGTGGGAGAATTTAGGGTGAGTGAAACTGCATTTAGGATAAATACAGTATATTGAAAAAGTAGGTATTTCCTTGTACTTCTACGTTAGCGGCTTGTTTGCCCGAGGAGTTTTATCTATGCCCTTCCCTTTCACTCCCCATCTGGTCACTGTCTGAGGAGACAAAAGTCCCTTCTGGAGGAGTTAATGCCATTCCCTAAGTCGGACTGGGGACAAGTTGGGTGGCTTTGGGTGGCACGGGGTTGTAGAGGAGATGGGGAGAAGAAGGGTCTTCATGCTGTCTCTTAGCATACCCCGGCTTTTCCTGCCCTTTTACCCCAGAATTGTCACAGCTGGAAGAGACCTCTAGAGATCATCTAGTCCAAAATGCCAAACTGTTAACAAAAGGGGTGTTTTGGGGTGGAAAAACCCACTCCTGGCTTTTCCTAGAGACTGCTGGGGTAAATCTTTCCCTGCTTTTCATTCCGAGCAGGCTGGGTGTGCCGCGGGTTGCCGTGGCTCAGCGGATGGACAGTAACTACAGGATGGTGACCCCATCTCTCCCAGCCTTCTGCCTGTCTGAAACTGTGCCCTTTTGCACACTCTTCGTCCTGGCAAAGTCACCATGGAGGCCAAAACGGTGGTGGAGGGAATAAAGGGAGCAGCAAACTGCAGATTGCATTTCCACAGTTTGCTGGGACCAGCTCCGGACGGACGGGCTGGGATGGAGGGGAGGGATTGGTGGAGCTGCAGGGAGTTTAACCAGTTTGGTTAAACCAGTCTCTTATCTCTGCTCCCGGAGGGAACTGGAGTCTATGAAAAGGCAGGAAGAGGATCTGATACAGTTGGTGAAATTACTGCTTTGTGGGTTCGTGTGCTGTGGGCAGGGAGGGGGTTGTTTAGACAAGGAGAAGAGGATGTGATGGATATAAACTGACAGAGCATGCAGCCCCAGCCTGATCAGGTTGCTCTTTATGTTTTCGAACTGTTTAAGAGTTAGTAACTTGGTGAAGTCAAAGGCCACCCTTTTAAAGCTGAAAAAAAAGTTGGCTTTTTCTATCTAACATCTCATTAACCCATGGGAATTGGTACCGTCAGCTAATGCATAACAGGCTTCAAAAAGAGAAGAGAGAGATCAAAAAAATTACACTTAGATGTATAATGAGGACATCTGCAGAGCTGAGCTGGGCTCCTTTTCACTAAACGGAATAAAACCCATTTATAAGGGCCATAAACCACTGTGCTTCAGGGCATTAACCCCATCGCCGGCTGACGGGCAGTGGCAGAAGTCTCCCCTGTGGGTTGGGAATCCCATAATTGTCCATTACAGCCCTTGGCAGGCTTTTCCTGGAAAGGCTGGGGCCAACCATTGTGGGAGAGAGGATACTGCCCTTGGATGGGCACCTCTTTGATCCAGGACGTGTTTCCTACGCCAAATCAAAGCTTTGCTGCGCCAGCGTTATTTCCCACCACCACCACCTTCCTCTCCTCTTAAATGCTTCTTTTTTCATCCTGAGATTAGTTTTCCTTCCCTAAACCTCATTGGTTTGACCTTTTCAAACCCTGCCTGCTTTATCACTTTAAGGTGCTGCTAAAAGGGCACTATTGGGTTAGGAATCCGATTTTTAACCCACAAGATGACAAAATGGAAGAGGGAGGCTACGGGTGTTTCTCTGTCTGCTCTGCCCAGCCTCAGAAGGAGGGAGCAGGACCTCGGTTTGGGTACCAAAAAGGGCCTGGATGCCTGGTGCTTCCCACAGCAGCCGTGAGGACGCTGATCCTCCGTTACCTGGCTCATTTGCTCACCATTGACACCATTTCTCCGGCTCTCTCACACCAGTTTCTGTTCTGGCAGCAGTTGCTGTGTGGCCCCCTCGGTGTCTTGTCTTCAGGGAGAAGGAGCAGGAGGGTGAAAATGCTTTGTGAGAGCAGGAGATAGAGATATGTGGAGATATATATATATATATATACACACACACGTACTTCTCAACCACAACATTAAATCCTGGGGAGCAAGGGAGCCAAATCCCAGGGTGTGAGCAGCTTCCCGGCTGCTCAGCCCCTTCCTGAGGCTCAAGTGATACAGATTTTTATCTGAGATTGCTCTGGGAGCTCATAAAAGGTGATTCCTCTGTGCTGCTCCCTCACCCCTGGCGGCAGAGAGATCCTCACTTCCCCTCCTTCGGTTCTAGAAGTGGCTCTCGACCCAGGTTGTTATTTGTCTAATGATTGCTTTTGCCTACAGGAAAGGAGTTTTCCATGAAGATTACGTGCTGCGTAGCCACACTTCTCTAGCTTATTTACTCACCCAGAAAGGCCCCCAGTCAGGCTACAAGCAGTCACCTGAATGTTCCTATGAGTGAGAAGAAGGATAGCCCCAACCTGCCCGTTTTCTCAGCTCTGTTTTCTTTCTGACCCTCCTGTTTCCTTCCCCGCTGTTCTTATCCCCCGCAGGAACGCCCATCAATCGGATCCCCATCATGGCCAAGCAGATCCTGGATCTCTACATGCTCTACAAGCTGGTGACGGAGAAGGGAGGGCTGGTGGAAATCATCAACAAGAAAATCTGGCGAGAGATCACCAAAGGCCTTAACCTGCCCACCTCCATCACCAGTGCTGCGTTCACGCTGCGAACCCAGTAAGTCTTAGACGGTGGATCTCAGCACAGACTGGGAATCCCAAAGCAGGGATGGGCTGGAAAAAAACGAGACCAAATTCTACTCTGTGACCAGAGGGGAGCTGATTAATTGCTTTATATATCCCTCTCACCCAAGACTGGCAGTTTTTCTGTTCCCTCTCCAAGGATCCTTCCTGTTAGGGTTCGAGGAACCCGCCACAATTTATTGTCGTTCAGACAATTCTTCTCTCACCCCATGACCCCTCCCCACCCAGGAAGGGGAACTGGGGAAATACAAGGGAACACAAGGGTTGCAATATAAATGGGTTTAATGGGATAAGACTAAATAATTAACATTAATGACACTAAAGAACCAGTACTGATCCCAGTACCAATATAAACCACACAAGGACCATCCCCAGCCCGTTCCCCCAGCAGAAGCTGTGCTCTCCCCACAGGGACAGCCCATGTGGGACGCTGCGAGCACCGCGGCTTCGGGAGGACAGGAGGGGCTCAGGGTTCCAGCACCGGAGCAAGTTCTCAGGGTGGCAGCCATCAGGGGACAGAGAGAGACAGAGAGAGAGAGAGAACTCCTCAGCAAACTTTGTAATTTACTCTGAATGTGCCATTTGTGGTATGAAATAACCCCCTTGGCAGCTTGGGTCAGTGCACGGTTCTCGCTCCTCCTTATCCCCGCACCTGGGGAGCTCGAAAACACTGAGACCTTGAATCCCACACACAATAGCTGGTGGTAAAGTAAATATTTTCACAGATTCAGACACTGGGATCTAGAAGTGCAGTTTTCCCAAGCCTTAGAGGAAAAGTAGTCCTGGGTGGCTCAAACCAGGACCTTTCCTGAACTCTTTCACCTTCCATCCCTTCTGTCCCGGGCACCGTCGTGCCATGGCCTGGGTCACTGAGCTTTGCGCCTCCCTCCACCCTGTGCCTTCCCTGCCTGCTCCTCAGGGCCAGGAGGCTCTTGCTCTGTCTCCAAAGAGTCCTTGGCTGAGAGTAAAGGCCTCCTGGCTTGGAGGAATAAGCAGAGAGGAAAGAATGGTTAAAGCAAACCTACCGTAATAATGAAGCAACACTGAGAGGCTGTGCTTTAGTGACTGGAGCTCTGGGAATCCACATTCCTGCAAACTGGGTTTTCTGGAGAGTTACTAGAGCCCCTGAACCCCAGAGAGGGAAAATCCTTGCTATTTCTACAGCCTTTGGTACCAACAGGCTGTCTTCCACAAACGTGCCAGCCAAAAGGTGTGGTGCTGCCCGACACAAAAGGCTTGGACACACGTAATTCCTCAAAACTCCTTGCATTAAATGTTAAGAGCCCAAGATCTTAATTCTTTGCGTTTTTAGGCGGTATCTCAGTTGTAAAAGGAGTTGTGGATGATTCCTTTCCACCCCTGTGGGTGGAGTGGTAGGTAACTGTGTGCTTCCCTGGTAAACACGGAGTAAATTCAGAGTTTCTTTGCGAGCACGGGGCTTCACACCCAGGCTGCACGATGCTTCTCCATCAAACCAAGTGCAGAGACCCCAGATCTGCAGAGGGACCTCGGTTTGAAAGCCTTCCTGAATCAAATGCTTGTAATTTCATGTTCTGTCGAGAAAACCTGCCTGAGTTTCCCTGTTTTCCCCTCTCTCCCAGGTATATGAAGTACCTCTACGCCTACGAATGCGAGAAGAAATCCCTCAGTTCTCCTGCTGAGCTCCAGGCTGCCATTGATGGCAACAGACGGGAGGGCAGGCGGCCCAGCTACAGCTCCTCCTTGTTCAGCTACTCGCCCACCACCACGGGGCCTCCTTCCCTCCTCTCCCCCCCGAAGATCCGCTTCCCCATCATTGGGGTGGCACCGGGCAGCGGGACCAGCAACCCTCGAGTGTCTCCAGCGGCAGCAGTCAGAAAAGGTCAGAGGGGATGGCTGGGTTAAGAGGTGCAGGCAGCAAAACACAATTATTTTTCCATTTTCTTCCCCCAAGCTAGTTGGGATTTGAGAGTAGCCACTTGGGTGGCTCCAGGGTTTGTAGAATATTCCACCAGTGGTTTACAGCTTTGCATGCTACTGGGGAGAGTCCAGCGGAGGCCACAAAGATGATGAGGGACTGGAGCATCTCTCTGCTGAGGAAAAGCTGAGAGCCCTGGGGCTGTAAAGCCAGAGAAGAGCAGACTGAGGGGATCTCATCGATGCCGAGTGATAGCTAAAGGGTGGGTGGCAAGAGGATAGGGACAGGCTTTTCTCAGTGGTGCCTGGTGACAGGTCAAGGGGCAACAGGGACTAACTGGGACATGGGAAATTCCATCTCAACGTAAGGAAAAACTCGTGTCCTGTGAGGGTGGCAGAGCCCTGCAACAGGCTGCCCAGAGAGATAGTGGAGTCTCCTTCTCTGAAGAGATTCAAACCCACCTGGATGCATTCCTGTGCAGCCTGCTCTGGGCAATCCTGCTCTGGCAGGTGCTTGGAGGAGATGACCTCCAGAGGTCATAGAATCATAGAATCACAGAATCATATAGGTTGGAAGAGACCCTTGGGATCATCAAGTCCAACCATCAGCCCTACTCTACAAGTTCTCCCCTACACCAGATCCCTCAACACCACATCTAATCTATTCTTAAACACAGTCAGGGATGGGGACTCCACCACCTCCCTGGGCAGCCCATTCCACTGACTGACCACTCTTTCTGTGAAAAACTCTTTCCTAATGTCCAGCCTAACCCTACCCTGCTGCAGCTTGCAGCCAGTCCCTCTTGTCCTGTCGCTCATTGCCCGTGAGAAGAGACCAGCACCAACCTCTCTACAATGCCCTTTCAAGCAGTTGTAGAGAGTGATGAGGTCTCTCCTCAGCCTCCTCTTCCTCAAACTAAACACTCCCAACTCCCTCAATCGATCCTCAATGGTCCCTGCCAACCTCTGCCATTCTGTGCTCAGAAGGGCTGTGGGAGGGACTGAGCAAGTCTTTCCTGTTCCAGGGGATGGCGTGCCCTTGACTGTGTCTATGCCAAACCGCATTGCTGTGCCAGTGACCTTGGCTAGCCAACAGGCAACCATGGCGGCAAGAACAGCCACCCTGGAGCAGCTGAGGGAGAGACTGGAGTCGGGAGAGCCTCCGGAGAAGAAGGTCTCGCGCATGACTGAGGAGGAGCAGCGGCTCGTTCAGCAGGCTCTTCAGCGGAACCTCTTCAGCGTGGCGCGGCAGGTCCCCATGAAGATCAAAATCAACGGCAAGGGTGAGCGGTGCCTCAAGGGTGAGCGGTGCCTCAGGGGTGAGCGGTGCCTCAGGGGTGAGCAGTGCCTCGAGGGTGAGCGGTGCCTCGAGGGTGAGCGGTGCCTCGAGGGTGAGCGGCGCCTCGAGGGTGAGCGGCGCCTCGGGGCACCGGAAGGGCTTGGCAGAGCCTACGGGGAGGGAACTGTTCCCAACGCAGGGTCTCAGACACCTCCTGGCACCCCAGCTTGGTGATCTCTCTGGCTGCCAGGCGAGAGGGCACCGTCGAGAAGATGGTAAAACAGAGCACAGTAACCGCAAAACCGAACTGTAGCGATGTTTTGGTAGGTTTTGTCCTGTTCTTGCTGAATCCAGCCCAAAGTCAGAAGCACCCAAGCCACGCTCAGATAGCTGCATCAGAGCTGATAAAACCCACAGGACCCTCACTCCCAGCTTGCAATCTCCTGTGTTGATCCCAGTGAGATTCCTCCAGGACTCAGAACTGCTATTTTTCCTCAAAACTGTTATTTCTCCCCAAAACTGGCACTGTTGGGCATTACCAGTTTTGGGTGATGGTAGCTCAGTTGTCCTGGCAGCAGTGCTCTGTGGTATGCCCTCAGCGTGCTCCTTCCTTCCTGGGAAGTGCCTGCCTTGGCTGAACTTACTTTAGGCCCCATACCTACCCTCCTGGGGGGGGGCAGTATATATGCTCCCTCATATATATTTCAGCTCCCAGAGCGAGGTTTATCCTCACTGAAGGCAGCCCAACTATTCTGCAGTCAATACCACGACTTTTTGGAAGGGAAGCCCATCACCATGGCCTCAGCTTTCCCCTGCTCTGCTCCCATCCCAGCCTCACGACAGTGTTGATCTGCAGGGAATGATTTTCCTGTCCTTTCCTGATCAGGAACCCTTTTAATTGATCCTGGGGGCTTTTCCCGTATGGATAGCAGGCTGCAGGAGAGAGATGCCCCAGATTTTAGGAATCCAGGTGTGAGGAGGAGGCCACAAAGACCTGTGTGTCCACCAGAGGGCTGATGCCTCCTAGGACCTTTAAGGGAGCAGGGTGATTTCTGCCACCATCTGCCACAAAGCCTCTAGGCACAGGAGTCCTGGCAAGGCGGGGTGAGAAGGTCACAAATAAGCAGCATTCAGGGCCTGGGAGAGGCGCTCCTGAAACGCTGTGTGAAAGGGGAGTCACACCCCACACCCCCCCTTAAAGGTCACATTGCTGTGTAGAGCCTTCAAAAGCTGATGAACTGCTCCCCCCTTACCTGTCCTGGGGGCTGCGCTTCACCAGACGGCAAACAAAAATGAATTCAATCTCACCAGCTGCTTCCTCCAAAGCTTTTGATCCGTTAAAATTAAAGGTCTCCGAGCCCCGATGAATTGTAGGTTGGGATGGAGGTGCAGGGCCAGGCAGGTTGGGCAGGGCAGAGGGGGAGGAGGGGCTGTTCTTGGGGCTAGCAAGGCTGGGAAAGGCTTTACTGCGACGTTTTGCCAGAAATCTAGGTGGCAAAGGGTGGGAGCAGGTTCTCCTTCGAAGAAGGAGCAGCTTGTTGTGGAGTTTAGTAGGATTGGGACTTGGTATCGGAGTTCCAGACAGCTGTGCATCCACCCAAATTTCATAATTATATGAAAAAATAACAAAACAAAACAAAAGCCACCACCAAACCAAACCCCAAAGCAGTGAGTGAAATGGGAGGGAGAGTGACCTCGCTGTCCCAGCGGACTGAGAGGAGCTAAAACCCCACATTTTCCGTGTGGTGCAGGGTCTGGGCAGAGTGTCTGCAACAATCTCTCGCTGTTTTAATAGCCCAGGGCTCCAGAACCGACACGGGGTGGCTGGTGACCACGACAGGGCTGTGCAAACTCTGAGCCTGCGTTGGTGAGGCCAGACCTTGATGTTCAGCTTCCCCTTTAAGTATCAGTGCAAGCTGATCTCCTTCTCTTCACCGAGGGCTTCCAGAGCTACCCCTCATGGCTTGGAAAGGACTCTCCAGGCTGAGGAAATGGGGGAAAACAAGCAGATTTTATACACACTGTAGGGGCAGCCAAGCATATAGTGCTCCTGGGTTGGAACTGCCAGTGCTGTGTCCCCTCCCTCCAGTGGCCACTGGAGCTGCTGCAGCTGGAGCCCAGCACGGGGACTTGCACCCAGCTCGCTGAGAAGCTGCCACCCCTCAGCAAAGGGGGCACAGAGTCTGGTCTCACCTCCTGGCACCTTTTTTATTTTGGAGGGGATGTTAATTTGGGCCCCCCCCCCCTCCCCCAAAGCTCTGGGAGAGATTTGCCACGGCCAGGGGGTTCCCAACCTACCCTCAGCTCACACCTCCCAAGCACTGGAACAACTTTGTAGACTTAAAGTAAGACTGGAAGCAGACATCACTTGGGGATTCCCTCTCCTCTGAAGCTGTGACTCTCTAACTCTGCCTCTCTTCTTTCTTGAAAGAAGGCAAACCAGACACGGCAGCGGCGGCAGCACTGAATGTGTCACCCAATGGCATTGGGAGCATTAATATGTCAGTGGAGATCAACGGCACCATTTATGCTGGTGAGAAGGACCCACTGCCCGGGGTGGGTGGTGGCACAGAGTGGGACGTGGAGGGGGCTCTGAGCGGCTGGACTTTGCCAAAAGAGGGCACGCACAACCTGGAAAACTCAGGGGGAAGTGATTCCTCTTCCCTTTTTTCTGGTCCTAGCAGTCAAGATGAAGGCACTTGCCTTCTGGTGGTGGTGGATGTTAATGTTTTTAAAATCTGAGGGAAGGGGTGTCTATGGAAGCGTTAGTAGGAAGGAGTATTTTCCCCCTTCTCCTGAGGGAGGGGCTTTGCTCAGCTTTTCCTCCTGCCTCTCTGCGAAGCAGGAATTGTCCCCTGTCCTCTGCTCCAGCTGTTTCACTTCTGTGGGTCCCACAGAGGCTTCCATAGGCAAAGCCTGAGTGGGGACCTGGAACTGCAGGTGGACCAGAAGCTCCACATACCCTGGCAACCCAGAACCCCCCACATCCCTGGGCTGTGTCCCCAGCAGGTGGGTGAGGAGGGAGATTCTGCCCCTCGCATTTGCTCTGGGGAGACAACCCCTTGCAGCGCTGCCTCCAGCTCTAGGGCCACCAACAAGCAGAAGGACATGGAGCTGTTGGAGCAGGGCCAGAGGAGGCCACTGAGATGCTGGGAGGGCTGGAGCCCCTCTGCTGGGACGACAGGCTGAGAGAGTTGGGGGGGTTCAGCCTGGAGGAGAGAAGGCTCCGGGGAGACCTTAGAGCCTCTTCCTTCCCTCAAGGGGCTCCAGGAGAGATGGGGAGGGACTCTGGATCAGGGAGGGGAGCCATAGGATGAGGGGGAAGGGGAGATTTGGGTGAGATGTGGGGAAGAACTTATTTGGTGTGAGGGTGGTGAGAGCCTGGCCCAGGTTGCCCAGAGAAGCTGTGGCTGCCCCATCCATGGAGGGGTTCAAAGCCAGGTTGGAGGGGGCTTGGAGCAACCTGGTGTGGTGGGAGGTGTCCCTGCCCAGGGCAGAGGGTGGGAGTGGATGGGCTTTGATGTCCCTTCCACCCAGATCATTCTGTGATTTTGTGAAAGTTGCTTCTTTCCCCCAGAGGTGCTGACACCATTTGGGATCAGCAAAATATCCCCATGACAGGGGCTGTTGGAACAAGTCCCATGGGGTTCCTTACGTCCTGGTTATTGTTGACCCTCTGATCTGTCTCCAAACCTCTTTGTCTTGCACCGAGACCCTTCCTGTTGGGCTGAGGTCTTTGAGGTCAGACAGACTGCTCTTTGCTGTACCCTCCTCAGCTGTGCCACCTTGTCTTTCCAGTGACCCTTCTCTGTCCCTCTCTCTGCCCTGCAGGAGTGCTCTTCGCCCAGAAGCCGGTGGTCCATCTCATCGCAGGCTCCAGCACCCAGAGCTCCTGCAGCAGCAGCAGCGGCAGCTCCCACTGCTCTCCCAGCCCTACCTCATCCCGGGGAACCCCTAGCGCAGAGCCCTCCACCAGCTGGTCCCTCTGATGGTCAGCCAAGCCTGCTGTCTCTCACACTGGACCCCCAGCAACTCTTCCTCTCTGCTCTACCCAGGGAGCCAACCCGGGAAGGAGCTGCACAGATTTACCTCATCTCAAGGAACCTGCTTTTGCAGTTGGCCAATGGCAAGATGATGATGACGATGAAACCTTTCCATGCCAGCGAGTTTTTTTCTTCATCATCTTGTTTGTCCAGCCTTTTTCTTTGTTCTTCTCTTTCTTCCTCCCTTTTGCTTTTTCGTCTCCTTCCTCCTCCTCCTCCTCCTCCCAGGGTTTGCTGTGTTCCTCCTGGGGGTTGGGACGTGGAGGGGAGGAAGGCTGAGGAGGTGGGGGGGGGTGTCACGCCTGGCATTTTTCAATCAGGGATCATCTCTAGGGTGGAGATGGTTGAGACATCACCAAGGCAGGCGGAAGGAGCTGGAGTTGGGACAGAGAAGAGCAGGGAGATTCTCCTCAAACCAGTAGCCGCAAGGACTCTTTCCAGTAAACACTTCTGTGTATTGACAATCCTCAGAGCCGGCGGATGCCTTGTCCCTGTCCTCTGGTGGCTCTGCAGCTGCAGAGTGGGCAAGCTCCCTCTTCAGGGCTCTGTCCTGTTGGTATCTCCTCCCCTCGAACACACGCTCTTGGTTTCTGAGCCTCCTTCCTCCTCTTCTGAGGTCTTGGCAAGGGGGGAAGGATTTTCTCACCGCTCCGTTCGTCCCGTAACAACCTCTCCCATCAGCTGCTTCCTCCTCCTGGCTGGTGCCAGCCCTACCTTTGCCACCCTCAGGCTTTCAGCCAAGTTCTGAGCACCCTTGGCCTTGCCTCTCTCCCCTCAAGGAACCCATCCCGCTGACCCTGTGCCAGCCCGGGCTCCTTTGGCTCTTGCTGGTTTGATCCCCTTGCTCCCCTCAACACAAACTGATCCAGGTTTCCTGGAGCGACTTCCCTCTCAGAAGGTGTCTTTTGGTAACCCCTAGAAGCTCTCCAGGTCCCTGCACTGAGAAAGCAGGAGGCCATAAGTGAACTTTGGTCAAGTGGGGCCATGGGGTGCCGGGGAGGTGTCGCTGTTCATGTTTCGGAAGCGTCTTTTGGTCTCTGGACGAGGCCACAGACACCCCGATCCCCTCAAATTGTCCTTTGAGTGAAGAGCAAGCAGGGAGTTGAGTTGAGCAAGACCTTTTGCTCTCCCAGGTAGAAGCAGAGAATGGGAAAATGGAGCCCTTCCTCGCCCACCTCCAGTTGAAAGCAAAGGGTGGCCGTGGCTCTTGGTGACCCCATGAGCTCCGCTCCCGCTCAGGTGGCCTCCTTCTGTCCCCTCTCCTCCTGCTGGCCTTTCCTGGGGAGATCAGGTCCCAGCACTGTTCCTCCTGCCATGGTGACATCCTTCCCATCCTCCAGGGCCGAGTTGGGGGGGGTGGGAGGGGGATATTTGTTGAGCAGATGAAATACCTCAGATACATACTCGTTGTTGGGTTTGGGTTTTTTTTTGTTTGTTTGTTTGTTTGTTTGGGGTTGGATTTTTTTTTTAACCTCTTCAGGAAGTATTGGCATATCTTATCGCTTGTTTTTTATATGTGGTTTTGCTGATATTGTGTTTATTATTTTTATTTTTATTTTTTTTAATTATTATTATTATTTTTTAATTGTATCACCAAAGACAGAGAGAGAGGCTGAGCAAAGCGGTGCTGGCTTCCCTGTCCTTTAGGTTAGCAGGGGACAAGCTGAGCAGCATCGTCCCGGGACGTGTGCGTGACAGCGAAGGGCAGGCAGAGACGGGGAAAGAGGGCAAGAACGGCTCCTGGCTTAAAAGTTCCTTCAAGTTTGGAGGTGGGGGTGTCTCCAAAGTGCTCCAGCCACAGCACTGCTTAGACAACAGGTTGGCCAGGCTTCTCCCAGAAAAAAAAGAAGTGGTTTCTGGGAGCTGAAAGCCCAGCTTGGTCTTGTGGTGCTGTGCCCAGCCACCTCCTCGCCCCTGCTGGGACTTCAGTAGCCCAGACTCAACTAATTCTGGCTACTCTGTGAGCCGTGGTTGCAGGGAGCTTTGTGAGAGGCACCAAAATAAGGAGTTCCTCCCATTTCCCATTGCATGGTGACCACCTGAGCCAGCAGACACCTTATGATCTAAGTGGAAGTTGTATCTCCAGAGGTTCGGTGTCCTGGCAGGCGGTGGGTGGGTGACACCACCAGCATGAGAAGAGAATGTCACCTTTATCTGCTCCCACAGCTCCCTGCAGGATGATGGGGGGGGGGGCTGTTTGCTGTCAGAGGCTGTTTTCAGTCTAAGTCCCCTGTCAGCTCAAGGGGCTGTTTGCTGTCAGAGGCTGTTCCTCCCTGCCCGGTCCCTTCTGCCGTGCTCTGAGCAACTGGAGCCTCTCCTGGTGCTCTGGGAGACCCTCCCCATCCAGGGAAGATGACCTCCACTGAGCCATGGCCCAGTCCCCCTGCTCCCAGCACATCCTGCTGGCATTTTATACTACTGGAAAGAGCAGGGCTTTAAAAAACCAGCTGGAAAAGCCCCCTCAGCAGCCTGAGGGTTGGGTTTGAAAATGTGGAAAGAAACCAAAATCAATAATCCTTCTTTTAAACTCAAACATCAGGTTCTCCCTGTTAATGCCCTAGTGCTACTCAGCTGCAGCTCAGTCCTGAGAGCCACGACAGCACCTCTTTGCAGGGGAGGGGTGTCCCTGTGCCCCCCCCCCACCCCGTACTTGATTTTACCGCCTGGAGCTGGAGTTATCCCTGGGGGAGGACCTGGTGGGAGGAGAAGAAGCAGGAGAGAAGGGGAAGGGGGTGAGAAGGGCGCACACGTCCCCGTGTCAATGCTGCTCGGCCACCTCCCAGCTCTGGGACGCCCTGGGCTGGAGTGAGGACCTTGGGGAAGCTGCTCTCCCCACCACCTGCAGGGGACTTTGCTCAGCAGACACGCAGGTCTCCCACCGCCTCTTGTCCTCGCCGGGTTTTCCCAACTCTGGGGCTCATTCA
>VZTM01002761.1:26496-52023 GCA_013400555.1 Jacana jacana | reverse complement strand
CCCCCCAGCCCCCCCCCCCCCCCCAGGCCTGACCAGCTCCAGGCACCCCTCTGGGCCCACAACAGCCACACAGAGGTAGGGAAGGTGCCCTTGATGAAGCCTGGAGAGATTTTTTTTCCTCCACCGTTGCCCCTCGGTGCCTACAAGCTACAATTTAACAGCCAAACCCAGAAAAGGGGAGGGAAAAGCCTGCAGCCTGGCTGGAGGAAAGCAGGAATCGAAACAGCAAGCGGTCTCACTGCCTGGGGACGCTGACAACTAAAGGGCTAAAGCTGACACTAACTCCCAGCACCCACCAGCTCTTCTGCACAGCCCAAGCAGCCAGAGGCAGACAGAGGGAGGGAAGCCTCACCACGTGCTTGGTTATCTAAAACCAGAAACACTGTCCCTTCCCAGCGTGGCCCAGTGAGAGCCCCCCCCAGCTCCTTCAATGCCACCACGGTTCAAAACGAGACGCGGTTCGCCTGGGGAAGGGTGCTCCTGCTCTGCCCTTCCCACAGGAGAGGGACCACTCTGGGGCAGTGAGACCTGCCACAAGTCACCAAGTCCCCCTCCGTGTCAGCACTAAAGGCCTCCGGGTGTAAAGCCATCCAGCCCTCAGCTGGGGGAGAAGCTTGGGGAGAGCCAGGGGGGCTGGATGCCAAGTAGGCAGAGCCCTCCCCCTCCTCCTGAGGTAGATAGAGCAAAGGGCAGGGGAAGAGACCTGGGATGCCACAGGGGTGCCCAGTGGTCACCAGTGTCCTGTCCTCGCCAGGTCTTCCCTCTTCACACTTCCAGGTGGCATGAATTACCCATCCCTGGAAGCCTCTTCCCTCCTCCTTTGAAACACTCAGTCTCATTTCTAAGCAAGTGCCTGATGTGTAAATCCTCACCATGCTGAGCGCACGTGGGCCCAGAGCTTTGCTAGAGCTTCTACCTGCTTCACAGTGCGGGCACAAACCCTGGGAGACCACTTCCACACCCCCTCGTGCTGCAGCTGCAGGAGGGACCCGCTTCCCCCAGAGGAAAAAGCACACTGAAGCTCTCCCAGCTGCCAGGGGAGGGTCTCCCCGAGGTGTTGGTACCTGCAGGGGCTCTGGGGAGGGCTAAGGTAGCAGCAGAAGAGCAAATGCCCACACTTACGGCATAGGGAGCAAGCGAGGAGCCCTCCTGAGAAATCTGCCCAGCTCCTCCAAAAGGAAGAGCTCCCAACTCCTCCATGGCTCCGGGTTCAGCACTTCCCCAGGGCAGCTGCTGGGAAAGCAAAGCAAAAGCCTCCAGAGAGCAGGCGGAGAGCCAGCGCCGTGGATTCCCGAAGCCAGGAAAAGGAAAAGAGAACCCAGCGCTTCCTGGCAGCACACAGGAGGTGAGCACAGCGCAAGAGCAAAGCAGCAATTAGTAGTTTAGAGAAGAACTGCCTGCTGTGCCCCTCCAGGAGGGCAGTAGCTCCCTCCACACCATCCACCACAGGCAAACTGGATCCAAGCCCTTCCTTGAGCTGGTTCCCAGCACATGGTGGGGGTGGGGATGGGGAAGGATGCGGGGCAGAGACACACAAGCCCACACTCTATGCAGGCTTCAAGCCCCAAAGGGAATAAAGAGATCCATGACCTGCTTCCCAACCCACACAGAGGGTAGGAGGGATACTGGAAGTACTGGGGGAACTCACCCCAACATGTCCCGCACTCCCATCAACTTGGAGTGATCCAGCTCTGCTTCACCAGTGCTTTCCCCGACTCGCTGTGCCAGAGAGAAAGCAGGAAAGAAAGGAAAAGAACCACCCCAAATAACTACCCTGGAAAAGCTCTTTTCCACAATGCACCTCTCCCACAGAGCTGGCCATCACACACTAAACAAAAGCCAAGAGTGTATGTAAGTGAGGCCCAGCTGAGGACACCAGTGCTCCCAGAACACGTGCCACCTGAAAGGTTCTGGCCCTTAACACAAGCTGTCCAAAGAGGGAACGCTCTCCCCGAGGGGCTGGTGGATCCAGGGAGGAGACCAAGCTACAACTGCCTTCAGAAACATAAAACAGGGGAGCAGGGGGGACTCAAAAACAACAACGGAACAAAACCAAGACCCTCCCTCCCAGTACAGCTGCACCAGAAGGGCTATCTACACAACCAAGGGGTGCTGTTCCCACTGGGGCACCCTTGCTGGGTCCGCCCACCCAAGAAATACATCTCAAATCTCCAAACCCACTCAACTTTTTACCGCCTCTGCCTACAACCCTCGTGCAGCGACAGCCATCGTCACGGGGGGAGAGACCCCATCCTCCCGACCGCTCCTTCATACCATGGCACAGGAGAATGAAACCAGTTTCACAGGAACATTTGCTTCCTTCTTCCCTTTTTTTTCTTCTCTTTTTTTTTTTTGTGTGTGTTTTGCTTTTTGACTATGCTTTTTTTGTTCTTGTGTCTTTTTGGGGGGTTTGGTTTGGTTTGTGTTTTTTTTTTTTAAATACACAATGGTTCTTCTGGAAGGCAAAACTCTCCAGAACTTCACATCCTTAAGGCGTCACGAGTTTACTAGTTGGGAACCACTTGGGCAGCTTATTTCACAGACCTCCTCCTTCTCTCTTCTCTCCCTTCAGAGCTGGAGGGGCTCTAAGTGGAGTGCAAGGGGATGACGAATTTGCAGCCGAAGGGCGAGTGGTAGTTTATTCCCACTTCTTGAAAGACCTTCTGGGGAATGCCAATGTCACAGAGGTACACACGCCCGGCCCTCTCTCCCAAGGGCAAGGGCAGGCCCAAGGCCAGTGACCACTTGGCATCAATGCCCTGCTCCATCTCGTTTATGGGAGGGTCTATGCTGAGGACAGGGGCCCGGTTCTGGTTGGCCCAGTCCACGACTGCTTTGTACCAAGGCTGATCTCGCAGAAAGGCATTTTCATGACAATCCAGGCAGTTGATCACTAGGTCAACAGGGGTGTCTGGGAGATCTGAAAGAAACACAGACAGCACTGAATGCCAGGGACCAACCTGAAACCACCTCCTTTCTCAGTTTTGCCCCCGGTACCCACAGCCTCTCACTGCATCCTCCAGCTTTACCCGTTGTTACTGCCCTCCTGCAGAAGACACCAACATTTAAAAGCTCTTCAGCGCTCTGGAGAACATCCACAGAGTTTTGGATACAAAAATCTCCTCAAGGGGCCAGCACTGGAGCAGCCCCAGATGCTGCCACTGAGCTGGCCCACCAGCCCAGAGAAACCTCTCTCTATTAGACAAGGATCACTTCACATTCCACAAGCTGAAAAAGGCCTATTTTTCTGGGCCTAAGACAACAACCTCTGCTGTGGAAAGAGAGGCAGCTTGTGTGCTGCACCACTGCCTGCCCCACTGAGCTCCCTCGGTCTCACTGCACTCACCTCCTCTGCATAACACCGTGGTCCATCGGTAAGAGGAATGTCAAAGTCCTCGGCACAAGGACTCCCTGGGTATAATGGACAGGCAGCTCAGGCAGCACAGCCCCCTGCCCAATCCTGCTGAAGCACAAAACATTGTGCTGTGCCCTAAATTCCCAGGTCTGGTTCTCCCAAGGAGCTCAAATGCACAGGGTTTGAAAACACCACTGGAGAAAATGACAAACAGAAGACAGACTCTCACACTGGAGATGGAGCATCAGTCTATTCCTGGGCACACTAAGAGATCTGGCTTTTGACAGCCACTGGGACTGGTCCAACAAAGCCATCTGCTTGGTGTGAAGCAGCAGCTGGATCTTCATTTACTTGCAACTTTCAATACACTGAACAAGGAAGGCCCTTATCCTAGAGGGACCAGCTGGTCTGACTCACATCCACACAGCAGCTCTTCCCTATTTGTCTGCACAGAACACATCTGGACCAGCACAACCCCTCCGCTGTTGAACCTCTCCAGTCCCATCTCTGCTCTTCTGCCCAGCCACCAGTGGCACTGCCACTAGATGGTGCCACCAGACTGGGCAGGCAATGGGGAGCTGGAGAGCAGGCCCACTCCTTGCTCCCTAGCTCGCTCACCTCTGACGCTGGAGACCTGCTGGCCTTGTGTCTTGCTGAAAAGGTTCAGCTCGTTGGTGATGGATTCCAGCATCTTGACGAAGTTGGGGAGGAAGAGGATGACATGGACATCATGGTTGGAGAGGTGTCGCCCACAGCTGATCCCCTGGGCCCCCTTGACGTGGGGGCCACACAGCAGGGCTACCGTGGGCCGCTGATGCACGTTCTTCGGGTTCAGCCTAAAAAACCAAAACAGACAAAAGGGGGTTTAATAAACCCAAGAGCCTCTTACCTTCTTCCTGTAAAAAAAATAATAATAATAAAGTAATCTGTAAAATGCAAATCCACAGGTGTTCTGCAAACCTTCCGTTGCCTTCAAGAAGGAACCCACATCCTTTTGCAGCGCTGACACCGCTGCTGCTTCACTCACAGGTTCCCCTGCAGACCTCCTCGCACCCACAGGGGAGAGCACAAGGTCCCAGTCCAACCCAGTCCACCACAAAGCCAACCCCTACTCTCAAAGCAGGCAGCAAACTTGAATCCAGTGCCGTTTCCTTTTTGGGAAGTTTATTTTTCTCTGATTTTAGCAGAAAGCTTAACTATTAAACCTGAAAGGTACGGGGTGAGTTACCCCACAGGCAGAGCCACAGTTAAAAAACAAACAAACCAACCAAAAACAAAGAAGAAAAAGAATTTCTACTCCCTAAGTCTCATCAAAATAAAGATGATTTGTTTTAATGGCCTGCAAGCCATCAGGGGAGGTTTGAAGTAGGCTGTGTGCCTGGAGAACAAGGCTTATGAGGATCGATTGAGGGAGTTGGGGTTGTTTAGTTTGAGGAAGAGGAGGCTGAGGGGAGACCTCATCCCTCTCTACAACTGCTTGAAAGGGCATTGTAGGGAGGTTGGTGCTGGTCTCTTCTCACGGGCAATGAGCGACAGAACAAGAGGGAATGGCTGCAAGCTGCAGCAGGGTAGGGTTAGGCTGGACATTAGGAAAGAGTTTTTCCCAGAGAGAGTGGTCAGTCAGTGGAATCAGCTGCCCAGGGAGGTGGTGGAGTCCCCATCCCTGACTGTGTTTAAGAGTAGATTGGATGTGGTGTTGAGGGATCTGGTGTAGGGGAGAACTTGTAGAGTAGGGCTGATGGTTGGACTTGATGATCCCAAGGGTCTCTTCCAACCTAAATGATTCTATGATTCTCAGCTGCTAAGGGTCAGTGCTGCCTGGACTGCCACCACTTGCTGCTCTCCATCAAACGGTTTGGCCCTGCACTGCATCTAAGTACCACCGTGTAAACGGGTGGAAGCTGTTAGGGCTTCCAAATCATTCAGAGTGTCCACCAACCCACCGAAATCTACATCTGTAATTGCCTGCCCACATCAACTGTGGCAAGTGCAGGCACAGAGAAGGGACCACAGCTTCAAAAAAGCCACGCAGAGAGCAGTGGGTGCACCCCAAACCTGCTGCCAAATTAGGCCTCCAACAGAGCAGGGTATTCTCAGTTTCGGTGCAGACGCCTGCAGGGCAATTGAGCACTGTGAAAAGCTCAGCAGCACCTTGTTTCCATGAGCTGGCTTTTTGCTCTTATTGATGCTGTTAACTGTAACACATCAAAAACCACCAAGGAGAGCTGTGCTTAATCAGAAGGAGCAGCTCGCCAGAAATTCTGCAACAGTTTAATCTGCCATTTATGGGTTACCCCCGCACAAAGCTGAATTCCCCAAAAACCATCCCAGTCAGCCGAGAGAAAAATGAAATCCCAGCTCTGGTTTGTCTTGGACTCAAGAGACACTTCTGCTTCTGGAACAAAGCAGCCCCAAAAGGAGCCCTTAGTAAGTCATTTATCCACGGTGGTGTTTTCAGGCTGCCCTTTCCCAGAGAAGGGCAGGGGAAGGGGAAAGCAGCAGGAACACGGAAAGCTACTGTAAAGCTTCCTCCTGCTTCACAAGCCTGAGTCTCACACTTGTTTTTACGATTATTTGGCAACAGGCTGATGCAGAAGCTACAGCACAGATCTGCATGGCACTGGGCAGTAGTGGCAAGGCAGGCAGAAAGCCTACAACTGTCCCCAGCTGCAGGACCACTCAGCTGCAGGCATCCACATCACACTCACCTCCAAAGTAACCTCTCGGCCTCTTTGATTTCAACCCCACCGGGCAGAACAAGAACAGTTAAGCTCTGAGAGAGGTGCAAATCCGCAGGGGAGCGAGAAGGAGCAGCTTTACCTGTTGGGTCCCCCAAGGAGGCTGAGGGCCATCTGGCTGGCACAGACTCCCGTCATCTCCAGCCTCCGCTCCAGAGTCAGCCCGTGCTTCTCGGCAACCGAGAGCAGCTTCTTGTGCAGCTCGTATGAGACACTCGGAACCACCAGCCCAGAGTCTAGGGTTCAAAGACAGCAGAGAGAAGACGACTTTAATGGGTATAATCAGAGACTTTTCCCCAGAATGCTGCAGTCTGGTAAGGTTTTGTACACCAGCATTTAGAAATGGTAACTGTGAAGCGGTTTATCAGCTATTACTAAGGGTCTGCTTAACCCAATAATGCCAGTTCCTTCCAAGACCATCAAGCTAATCTAAACCAGTGAGTCAGAGCCAGCTTGCTGAGTGAAGTACTGACAGCTAAACACAAGCTGGCCTTGAAATAATACACATTTCCAGGAAAATCCACCAGGCAGCTGGCAATTATGGGAACACACGGACCTTTTTGACTTACAGATTGAGTATTAAGTTCTTTCTCACTGGCCTCCAGGGCTTTAACCCAAACCCATGCCCGCTGCATTATGCTTCCTGATATCAGTAGTGACTAGCCCTTCGCCCCCATGTCACAACAGCAGAACAAGACGTCCCATGCTGATGAGGTAGGTGTCCCCACTGCCTGAGCCATGTCACACTGCAAGGGCTGGCTTCAGGCACAGAACCCTGCAGAAATATCTATCAACTCTACTGGAAATAAGTGCAGAGGGTTTTCAAACTTAAAGAGGGGAGACTGAGATAACATCTGGGGAAGAACTTCTTGGCTGTGAGGGTGGTAAGAGCCTAGCCCAGGTTGCCCAGAGAAGCTGCCCCATCCATGGAGAGGTTCAAGGCCAGGCTGGATGGGGCCTGGAGCACCCTGGTCTGGTGGGAGGTGTCCCTGCCCATGGCTACAGGTCACCAAGTATCAGGCCAACGTGCAAACTCAGTCCTTCCTCTGAACTAGGGGGTGATGACAGCCACTCAGGGGCTGATGGTAGCTCAGCACTGAGGAGCACAGCAGGGCACAGACCACCTAAGCTAACGGGGAAGTGCTGTGGGAACGTGATGTGGCCCAGTGAAAATACTTTGCCACAACACGAGCTCAGAAGGGGAACAGCCACAATGTTCACATCCCCTTGGACAGGAAGCCTAGCAGTTACACAGGCTATTTTGCAGAAAAAAACCACAACCAACCCCAAACAATAAACCCATAATGAGCACAGTTGTCACAAGCAAGCAGAATATTCAAATGAGAACAGAAGCACATGTTTGAATTGTGAGGGATTATTTGTACTGCTGTATTTCCCCAGGGCGCCCCAGCTGCAAACCACTAAGTCAAAGTACAGCGGAAATGGCAGGTTTTGCCCATCTTGGGGTTTTTCAGAGTCAGATTAGAGATATTCCTGCAAGGTAGCAGCGAAACCGTGCGGAGTAGATTCTGGCAAACCCTTCTAGCCTTCGTTTCCGAACTCACCAGCCAGCATTTTGCAGATACAGAGGGCCCAAACATGTTGAGACACTTGACCTCGCATGCTAAGTGCTGATTAAGCTCCCTCTGCTAATAGCCACTCGTTACAGACGGCACACAAGCAAGCCTGCGCACTATCAAAGGCATTTTCAGCCTCCCGATAGCAGCCGCCGAGCCTTCCAAGTCATAAGCCACTAATAACCCTAAGCCCATCCCACCAGTCACGCACCTGCCCAGCACTGACACCCCTCGCAGCCACCAGTCACACCAAACAACATGGCTTGCTCCTTTCTGAACTGGAGTGGGGAGGGGGGGGAACAAACACCCCACTTAAGTTCTCATAGAATCACAGGACGGTTTGGGTTGGAAGGGATCTTAAAGGCCATCGAGTTCCAAACCCCCTACCCTGGGCAGGGACATCTCCCACCAGACCAGGTTGCTCCAAGCCCCATCCAGCCTGGGGCTCCTCCATCCAGCCCGAGGCTCCTCCACCCACCCCCGGGCTCCCCCATCCAGCCCGGGGCTCCTCCACCCAGCCCGGGGCTCCTCCACCCAGCCCGGGGCTCCCCCATCCAGCCCGGGGCTCCTCCACCCAGCCCGAGGCTCCCCCATCCAGCCCGGGGCTCCTCCACCCAGCCCGGGATGGAGGAATTTTCCCCCAAACTCCCCAAATTAGAAGGGTGAAACAGTTGGTCTGTACCCACCCAAGTTAGCACCAGCGGGGCTGACGTCCTCCTTGTAATCCCTCAACCACTTCCCCCCAGACCAAGAGCGTTATAAAGCCACACTGACCAGCAGCTCAATGCAACCCAGTGCCCAGTGGGTTAATGCCAAGGGGGGTTACTGGGAGGCATGAGATGAACTTGCGTTTAAGCACGCCAGGGCTACACTTTGTCCTAATTGCTCCCCTTCTCAAGAGCGGGCTGAGATGCCAAGAGAACTTCTTCTTCCTCGCACTCACGCAAGGTCCAACCAGTCAGACTGGCTTATCAGAACCAGTTAAATAAACTAAATAAACTCTGGCAGAGAGCAATGGGGGAGGCGACGCGTAAACCCACAAACAATCACAACTCCTGCAACAAACCCTGAACCCCTGCCAACTTTAATTATGTTTGGGTTGGACAGTGCAGCTTTATTGTTCGGTATTGAAGGCAATAAAATAAATTAGCTCAGGCCTTTTAATATTAAATAAATGCATTTTACAGCTGCCTGGAAAAAATAAAAAGAGGTGGATATAGACCAAACAGTTTTGTGACACATGGAGTATGGCTGAAGCCTGATTAAGCACAAAGTATTCTCTGTTTGTGAGGCACACACTGTTCTGGAGGCTACCACTGCCACCAAGTTACCTCCTCCAGCTTCACTATGCACTGTTAGAACCATACTGGTTGGATTAAAACACCCTATGGTGGTAGAAAAAAGACCTGAGCTAAGACAGAAGTTAAGGAAATAAGGGTTTCACACACACACCCCCCAAGTCCAGAGCAACGTTGCTGGCAGCCCAAAGGCCTCCCATGCAGGAAAACAAACAAACCACCCGAATAATTAGAGAGGGCTGCTGCTAGAATAGCTGGGGGTGCAAGGCCAGTCTTCTCACTATTGCTGCAGCTCTGTAGCTGCTAAAATAAAAACTGGCAATGTGCAGGGACAGAGGAGATGGAGCTAGACTGAGAATCTCCCGAGAGCTGTTATTTCTTCCTTTAGCAACAAATAACTCTGGTTCCCAGAGCCACACCGCTCCTGGTCTAAGGCACAGACTCAGCAAAACCAGTTACCTGCCCCACAAACCTTCTCCACAACCTTAAGGGCTAGATTTTTTTTAAAAAAATCATTATTATTTTTAATTGAGATGCAATTCCACGGGAGTGATGTTCCAACATCAGCCTCTCCCAGCATCAGTGCACGATTAACCTCAGGCTGAGCACAAAAAGAGAAGAATCCACCAGAGGCACAAAGAGCTGCCCCGTGAGCGCCCGGTTTCCTCCTGCTCTTGGATGAAGTGAACTTAATTTGCACCCAACTCCCAAGATCCCAGCAACACTTCGCACCTTCAAGATACACAACCACTGTAAGGCAGTCATCCAGAGACTGAGGAGCTAAAAGGCAGAGTAGAACAGTCAGTCAAGGACATGGCACACACACACACAGATAAAATAAATAAAGACAAAAAAGCCATACCATCAGCATTGTCCTTGGGGAACAAACTGAGCCAGAGATGGGCTCAGTTCAGTCATGATCTGGTAAGTTCTAGCAGCTTCAGGTTTTGATTTGTGCCTAGAACAGATCCTCTTCTTCATTCTCTGCTTACTTCCTAAAACACAGGCTGATCTACACACAGGACAGCCTGGCTCCATGAAATTAGCTCCCAGAAAAGCATCCTGGTGGACCAAAGCGTTTATCAGGCCTTGCTTACATCCTACACAGGTCACCTTATTTCAGTCAGTGGCAAGAGCACAGACAGGGAGCTCAGCACCTTAGTCTTTTGGAGACTGGGCATCAGCAGTTTGCTGGTCTTACTGCTGTGTGACCCTGGTTATTTCCCAGTTCCATGGAAACACGGCATAAAAAAGCAGCACAGACTCACACATTTCTTCCCCTCTCCCAGTGACAAGAGCTGGGTATTACCTCACTGTCAATCACCAGCATCACTCTGTTCGTGCTATTATAGCAGACAGAATCATCATTCTATCAGCCAAAGCTCTTTTAAGACAATCATCTACGAGATGGGCCCAGGGGAAAAAAAAAAAAAAACAACAGAAAAAAGACAAAAAGACAAAGTACTTATTTACCCTGTAAGTAGGAAGTGCTTTTTGCAAGTGGAGCTCCCATTACAAAACCAGAGAGAGCTCCATAGGGAGAATTCAGAAGCAGGAAAGCCAAATCCTGGCACAGACATAGCCAAACTCATGGCTTTCGGGGCTACTGGCACTTGCATTGCAGCAGCTGCTGCTCTTTGAGCCACTAAGAGGGGGCAGGCTGCCCCCAGCTTAACATCCTCCTCCTCCTCCTTCCAGTTGTGGAACAAAAGAGATGGGGATATTTTTCCAGTGACAGGTCACCACTGCTCCCAGCACACTGGGTATCCCTCTGTCCCCCCGGAGGGCTGACTCGCTCCAAAAAGCCCGAGACTGAACGCCAGAAACAGCAGAGAAGTTACAACTGTTTACAAGAGCTTTTGCTAAAGGGCCATTGGCATTTCCTAAGCAAAAGCAAACTTCCTCAGTGGACACAAAGGAAGTCACCCTCAGTGGGGGGAAAAAAAAAACCAGCACACCCCGAGACACAGCGCTACAACACTTATTATCATCACTGGCAGGACTGGGAACGCACCCAGCTCAGCACAGGCCATGGGGAACTGTAGCTGTCAATCCCTTGCCCATCGTGGGACATGACAGCTTTTCTTCCCAAACTAATCCAGAATTCCAGAGGGGAGACTAATCAGCCAACAGTAGCTAATGAGGCTAGCGAGACCCTGCAGCTCCAGAGGGGAGTCACTTTCCACCCTCTCCGTAAAGGCTTGCCAAGAATAAGACAAGAAAACAGCAGTTGGGGTTTTCCTTTTTTCGGGTGTAGCCTCAGCAAGTTCACTGGGAGGGCTGGCTGACACTCCAGAGGGCTGTGTCACACCATCCAGCCTGACCCGGGCAGAGAAGAACCTCATGAGGCTCAACAAGAGCAAGTGCAGGGTCCTGCACCTGGGGAGGAAGAATTCCAGGCACCCATATAGGTTAGGGGTGGACCTGCTGGAAAGCACTTCTGAGGAGAAGGATCTGGGGGTCCTGGTGGACACTAAACTATCCATGAGCCAGCAACGTGCCCTTGTGGCCAAGAGGCCAATGGAGTCCTGGGCTGTGGAGGGAGGAGTGTGGGCAGTAGGTGGAGGGAGGTCACTCTCCCCCTCTGCTCTGCACTGGGGAGGCCACAACTGGAATACTGCCTCCAGTTCTGGGCTCCCCAGTTCAAGAGAGACCGGGAGCTATTGGGGAAAGCCCAGCGTAGGGCAACAAAGATGATGGAGGGAGTGGAGCATCTCCCTGGTGAGGAAAGACTGAGAGAGCTGGGACTCTTTAGCCTGGAGAAGAGAAGGCTGAGGGGAGACCTTATCAATGCCCACAAGTATCTGAAGGGTGGGTTGAAGGAGGATGGAGCTGGGCTCTTCTCAGTGGTTCCCAGTGACAGGACGAGGGGCAACGGTCACAAGCTGGGACATGGGAAGTTACATTGGAATATGAGGAAAAATCTTCTTGAAGGTGAGGGTGGCAGAGCCCTGGCAGAGGCTGCCCAGGGAAGAGTCCCCTTCTCTGGAGACCTTCAAGCCCCACCTGGATGCAGCCCTGAGTGCTGTGCTCTGGGCAGCCCTGCTTTGGCAGGGGAGTGGGACTGGGGGATCTCCAGAGGTCCCTGCCAGCTCTGACAACTCCATGATTCTATGATTCTTCACTGGGGCACAGTGAAAACGAAACGTGATTTCATTTTCATCCCAAATTCACTTACTGCTGCTTATCACACATCAAGAGTGTTCCTCCCAGGAACACACTTCTCAAATTGGCAGCCAATGGTGGGTTAAGCTTTGTTTCAGACTAGACACACTCAAACAAGCCATCTGCAAGATGAACTGACAAGTAGCAAATTCGTAAAAAAACGAATAGCAAAAAACCTAGTAACAAATCACACCCTGAAATGAAGCAATGCTTATCCACATGGCACACAGGCAATAGGTGGAGCTTCTTGCCATACTGAAAGCATGCAGGGATTTAAAAAGTAACAGGGTAGATTAAATTAAGCAGAAGAAGAAAGGGGGTTGGGGGTGGGGAAAAGCCAGCCTCATGAAAAGCTATTAATACTGAACTATCACTTCTGCCTCAGGAAGCCTTAAAATCATGGGAGACAAAGTACCCAGGGGAAAGTCTCATGCCATGTTTACTCTGCCCTTACACTTTTCCTTAAGCATCCTTGAAAACACAGTCCTGAGCTGGACAACAACTGCTGACTCCCACTAGGGTTTGGAATATTCAAGAGCAGAACAGATCAGTAGCACGATGGATGACGTCATAGCACAAAATGGAAAACTGTGACATCACTGTAAAGCAGAACCACTTAAAAAACCAACCCAAACTTTCAAAAAAGCAGCAAATAACTGCAAATGAATCAGCTTCCTCCTGTGAAGTGTTTCACACCCCAGATGGAGCTTTTGGGCAGAGAAAGAATGACAGAACAAGGACCCGATCACGCTTCTGCTCCATGGCCAGACAACCAGGCTATCGGCTCCTCAGGATCTCCCGACAAAACAGTCTGAAGCTTGATTTTACTCTGATGTAGAAAAGCAACGTTCCCAGAATGCCAAAGTCCCTGCATTTTGCAGCAAACCACAACTAGGCTAAAGCCCAGCGAAGCACCACGTGGTTTGGCAAACGTAAAACAAAACAACCCCCCCCATCAAACAACCCCACATACCACTCAACATGAAATGAAACCACTTCTACCCAAACCCCAGCTGGCAGGAGAACATCTGCCCAGCAGCTGGCACTTCATGCTGAGCTACTTTCTGTCCACAATACACTTTGTGTCAAGCATCTACCTAAAAGTTGTCTTTTCCTTTTAGAACTAAAGAGCAAGGTAAAGCAAAGGAGAGACAGACACTCTCCCCACACACGTGAAGGCGTCTGTCCCCTCCTCAGCAGCAGCAGGAAGGGGGTCCTACATAAAAAAGCCTTTTGTGCAACAACAAGTGTTTGCAGCCACAGATGAGAAGGGCCACAACTGTCTCTCTCGACACTGCTGACAACTGAAATGCCACAAAGCCATGCAGAAATATATAACCACCGCTCAAGGAATATCAGAAACACAGGAAAACTCCTGCCTTTCACCACCACAGCACAGATTACGACGTGCTACCACGACCCAGAACACTGAGACCATCCCTCCCTCTTCTCAAGAGCCAGTGATCAAGGCCACAGGGGTTTGTTGTGCTGCTGAAATCAAAGCAAGGAGTCAAACAGCTCCTGTTAAGTTTCCATTCTTGTTAGCCAACCATCAGGTTTTGTTACCTACTGCAAAAAACACCTTATTGCCCCAAGTCCTTTTTCACCTTGGCTATATTACAAATAAAGGTGGGATGTAGGAACAAGGCACGGATCCAACTTTATACAAATGAAAGCCCTCTCTTGTACCACACTCAGCTGGTAATCACCTCCTTGGGGAAAACCATCCTAGACAAGGGCAAGTGTAGTGTACTGCACCTGAGGAGAAATAACCCCCTGCACCAGGACAGGATGGGGGTGACCCACTAGAGAGCAGCTCTGAGGGGAAAAAAAAACTGGGAGTCCTGGTGGACAACAGGATGCCCGGGAGCCAGCAATGTGCCCTTGTGGCCAAGAAGGCCAACAGTACCCTGGGGTGCCAGGAAGAGCATTGCCAGCAGGCACAAGGAGGTCATCTTCCCCCTCTGCTCTGCTGAGGCCCCACCTGGAGCACCGTGTCCACTTCTGGGCTGCCCAGTTCCAGAAGGACAGGGAACTGCTGGAGAGGGCACAGCAGAAGACCACAAAGATGATGAAGGGCCTGGAGCATCTCTCTTATGAGGAAAGGCTGAGGGATTCAGGCCTGCTTAATCTGGAGAAGAGAAGGCTGAGGGGAGATCTGATCAATGCCTATAGATAACTCAAAGGGTGAGTGTCAAGAGAATGGGGCCAGGCTTTTTCCAGTGGTGCCCAGTGACAGGACAAGAGGTAATGGGCACAAACTGGAACAGAGGAAGTTCCACCTAAACACTAGGAGGAACTTTTTTTACTTTGAGCATGACAGAGCCCTGGCTGCTTTGAGGGTGGCTGCTCAGAGAGGTGGTGAAGTCTCTGTCTCTGGAGACATTCCAAACCCGCCTGGACATGTTCCTGTGCAACCTGCTCTGGGTGGACCTGCTTTGGCAGAGGGGTTGGACTGGATGATCTCCAGATGTCCCTTCCAACCCCCATAGCATTTCTGTGATCCACCAGGTGTGCCCCAGGAAAGTAACCAAGGTCATGCCTTTATGGGTAAGGGACGTGGCATACCCGTGCAGAATTCTTTGTTAGCGTTCTGGGGTACCACAATCCTTCTGTAGACGATGGGCTCCGATTCCAAGATGTTCTCATCGTGCCGGTAACGAGCTGGTTTCTCACTGGGGGTGCCCCTGGAACGAGTGCCGCTCCTCCTCTCGTAAGTTTCAATCTCTTCAAACACGGCCGCCTTGTCGAAAAGGGCCAGGTTCCCTTCAAAATCAAAATCCGTGTCGGGGATCTCGTCAATGTCATCGCCAAAGCACTCGTCATCTTTGCTCTTCATCTGCCCATTTTTCAGGCCACTCTTTTTGGGAGTCACTTGGTTGGGGTGACGGCTGCTGGATGACCCTACACAAAAAATAAAAGCAAGTTGAAAGCGTGTCATAAATGGGGGGGGGAAAAAAAAAACCCAACCGAAAAACCCAAGATGTATTTGCTCATACAATTACCCTGCAAACTCTTAAAGAGAGGGGAAGTCATGCTTGCAGGCTGCTGACTCAAGGGATATTCACTTTCCAAAGAAGCTGCAGATCTCAGAGCTGCACACTCACCGTAACATAAAGGAAGAGGAAATAGAACTTGAGCATCAGGAGAGACTTTCAGGGACTTTCCATTAGCAAGTTTAGAAAAACGAGCTTGACCCCAGTACCAAAACAAACATTCCTTCCCATTTCATTTAGTCAAGACAGTGTCACGTTATTGCTGAGATAACAAGCTAGCCATGATCTAAGACAACTTTTCTCCTGTACTGAGCTCATGTTCATGCAGGCACGTGGCCCGAGACCTTCTTTGGAACTTCCCTAAATTTCATAGAATCATAGAATCATTCAGGTTGGAAAAGACCCTTGGGATCATCAAGCCCAACCATCAGCCCCACTCTACAAGTTCTCCCCTACACCATCAAAGACTAATGTAGATGTTTCCTTCCCTAACGGGCTGGCCACTCACTAATGACCTTTAAGGGAATCTTGAATAGAAAGCATTTCTTTTTCCCTGCACTCGTTATCGACAGGCACACGTCTCTGTACTGATAACAAAGATCTTCCCCACATTCTTATGGCACTATTCTACTTATTCATCAGCTTGCACTTTTAGATACCCTTCCTTCCAATCACAAGTAATTGTGAAAATTGGATTTCTCTGGAGGGATAAAAGTCTCCTTTTATAGATATAGATAAAAGTCTCCAACATAAGGCTGGAGATCAAGGACTGATACAAACCCATACACAATTACAAGGTAAACATATCCCTCTACTTGCTTATTTTTTACATTGTTATTCAGGTCTCCCACAGAAACACAGGTCCAGACAACATGAATCTGTTATACCCATTGTTAAATTGGCCATTACTAGAAAATATTTAGGCCAATTCCAGCAACTACAGGTATTGCCTACAGCGTCCAACAGATGGAGTAAGAGTTATCACACCAAAACTGCTCGGTCATTAAATATCTCTCATAGTTTAAGACATCATCTTTGTGAGCAATTAATACAAATGAGCTGATTGACAAAATCCATTCAATAACACAGGAAAAAGTTACCAGAATGATGTGTGCTCCTTTTATACCTGTGCCATAAATGAAAAAGCAGCATCTTTTTCCTCTTTACACACTATTGTCAATGTGTGGAAGAACCTCAAGTCATCTAAAGCCGCTTAGAAAACACGCCAAATGATTTTGCTTACCGTGAAATTTTGTCACCTTCAGAAGCACAGACAAGCCCAGCTTGGTGGTGGTAAACCCCTGCTCCTCTCTGCCTGGAATGGCTTCTTTGTAAGCTTGGGTCAAGCTGCCTAACAAACCTCAGCTGTGATTTCCCACAGCTCCTGCACTGTGAAATCATCCTCCTCCTCCTCCTAGAAAGGAAGGACCCTCTTCCTGTCGGGCATTTCTTCAGGACCATTCATTTACTCCAGGGTCAGAACAGGAACCCAAGAAGCAGAACTAATCTCTCTACAGCAAAGTTATTCAGTAGCTCAATTGCTCAACTTAAACTGCAGCCATTAACTCCACAACACCCTTATGATTACCTGAAGCCTTTATAGAAAGCACTACAAAACCAGATTGGGAGCAGAAGACCCAGGCAGCTTTGCCTGGAGCTCTCGGGGCTTAGCAAGGACTTTGTCAGCTCTGCCAAATTCGCACACATTCGTTTGTGTGATTGATACTGAGTTCATCTAACACTGTGTCTAACTCATGCCATGCTGAAAGACGGCTCATTAAGGATATGTACTTGGTGTTATTCTCAATTAAGAATGCATTGTCTCAGCCAGAATTTCCCCCCACGTTTTAGAGCGTGTGTCACTTGGTTTTTTCTAGAGAACCACTGAAGTGACTAACCTGAAAGTTTTCCCAGCCCCCACAGCAAGGAAGCTCTTTGAAATGCTAAGCAGCTCCTTCTCTAGTGTCTTAAGAGCTCAACAAAGCAGACCTGAACACACTAAAGCACTCCCCCACAAAGCCACTGCAGCTCCAGTCTTCAAGTAGGCCATAACTCACAAGTCTGGCAACAGCAAAAAGTGCACCAGAAGTCATAGACCAGTATGTCCAAGATAGACCATATCTTGAAAAAGCAGGATAAGACCCCAAATCTTCCAGGTTTTATGAAATCATCAAGCAAAACTTCCCCAAAGTTACTCTTAATGCGAGCAATTTGTCATTCTGGTGGGGATTTTGTTTGAAACAGAGTTTGAGTGCTCTAGTTATACCAGTTTAAAACCAGTTTTGCCCAAGCATCCCTTGCAAGAGCTGAAAAGACCAAGGGAATCAACTTCCCCCAGCTGTATCACCTGGTCCAATAAAAGACGCTGGCTTTCCCCTTTCTTCTCCAACATCATTAAGATAGTTTAATTAACACAGCAGTGCTGCAGCTGTAAAGTTAGACAGCCAATAATTTAAGCCTCTCACAGCAACACAGCTACCCTGCATCTTGGATTTACTCAAACTGTTGATAAAATGAAATAGAAGAGAGAAAAAAGCAAGGCTTCCCAGCAATTCCAGTACACAAGCTACCACTAGTCAGTTACATGCATAGTTTGGAGAGAAAGGGAAAGCTTCCTCTTAGCACATGACTTTCCCCCTCTGCCCTAGAAGGGGTACCATATCAGAGGTGACATATAAACCACTGCAAGTTGTACACTGCTTGGGGTGGAGCTGGCAACTGCCATCACCGACACGGGAACTGCATCCAAGGGGCTGCACAAGAAATGAAACCCCAGACCAAGGCAACAGGCCGAGGTCTCCAAGCATTCACAAACTCCAGCTGGAAGCAATAGTCCAGGGACTCTCTGAATTCAGCTGAATAAGCTGGAGCCTACAATGAATGCCACGGCAAAACAAACCTAATGTGACCGTGGCAAGGATTATGGCAACTCAGCTTGTTCCTGTTACCCAACAAGAGCTTTTAGACTCGTTGCCATATTCTTTGGCAAAACACAACCCCACGCTGCCCTCATGGAATTGTGAGAGTCGGAAGGGACCCCTAGAGATCATCAAGTCCAGCTCCCAGCACCCTCAGGCTGACCTGAAAAGCAAAATGCAGGGCTAGACGCATGGCTGTGCAATGGGCCAGGGGACAGAAGCAGCTGATGTGAGCAGTGTGTAAATGCTGAGGGAATAAAAAGCTGCACTAGAAAAAAAATGGGAGAACAATGGCTGGAAAGCTCCCCTCGGACATGATGTATGGGAGCCAAGAGCACACCTCATCAAAATGAGATATGCTGGAATTGTGGTGGTCAGGTCTCTAATCCATAGCTAATCCATGGATGCCAGCTCGGAAATAGAGCTGACCCACACAATCAGGTGGCTTTTCATGGATGATAGCACAACCCCGCAACAGAAGTTGCTCAGAACATTGTAGAAGCCTCCCACAAACTTTGAGCAAAGTTATATGATGTTCCTCTTTAAGGCACCCAGAGGGACCTGGACATGCTTGAGAGGTGGCCCCATGCAAACCTCATGGAGTTCAACAAGGCCAAATGCAAGGTCCTGCACCTGGGTTATGGCATCCCCAGGCTCAAATCCAGACTGGGAAGAGAATGAATCATAGAATCGTTCAGGTTGGAAGAAACCCTTGGGATCATTGAGTCCATCCATCAGCCCCACTCTACAAAGTTCTCACCTACACCATATGCCCCCAACACCATTCTCAATGCCTCTTAAACATGCTCAGGGATGGTGACTCCACCCCCTTCCTGGGCAGCCTATTTCAGTGTCTGACC
This sequence comes from Jacana jacana, assembly GCA_013400555.1. Taxonomy (NCBI): domain Eukaryota; kingdom Metazoa; phylum Chordata; class Aves; order Charadriiformes; family Jacanidae; genus Jacana; species Jacana jacana. Next base: position 33,116 of record VZTM01002761.1, on the reverse strand, counting down.
ACTCTTTCTGGGAAAAAAATTGTCCTAATGTCCAGTCTAAACCTACCCTGTTGCAGCTTGAAGCCATTCATTCCCTCTTGCTCTGTCACTTATTACCTGTGATAAGAGACCAGCAACTCTACCCACTCTGTGAGTCTGTGGGCAGGTCAGTAAGGAGCATGTGACTCTCCCCATCCTTCAGGTCCTCCTTCTCCCATCAAGCCTGTTTGGCAATCATTGAAATAAAGAAGTGAATATGAAAAGAATCACAACCTTCTCAGAAAATAACACAGCTGTTGGCAGAGGAGGAAGACTTCCAGAGGTCCAGGAACTCGTCCACACAAATAAAGCCTTTGATCTCCCCGTTTAACTGGCCTTGGCCCCCCACCCTCTCTGTTTTGTTTCTCTTCTAAACACAAAAGCAAAGGAAAAAATTAAGTCATGGAAATAACACTGGATAGATACTGATGCTTCAACAATTAAGTCACAGAAACATGCTGGATATATCTAATAATGTTTCAGTAATTGCACGGTGAAGATCTGGAAAGGAGCACAGCCCAGGGGGCTTTGAGTGGAAAGGGAGAAGATTATATCCCATTTTGGCACAGCATGAGAACTCGCTGAAGATTCGATGAAGAGAAACACAAATAAGGGATGCTTGACTGAGATGGACTGATTGTATCTTTACATCATTCTCATTAGAGCCTGCTCATTTGTATTTTCAACAAGGTGGTGAGTAACGTTTGTAATTACTTGTAGGACAGTGTTGCAATAGGTTACGTTTATACAGGCTTCAAATAGAAAAACTTCACAATATTGCACTTCGCTTCCAGTTCCTTTTGGTGGAAAAATGGAGGCTGGCAGTCAGGCAATTTTCAAAGAGGAAAGATAACAAGAATGAGGAAATCATTATGATGGGCTTTATTCAGCTTTGCTTTTTCTGACAGTCAGTGCTGGTGAAGCAGGGTAACACACAGGGTGGGACAGGGGAGATCCCCACTAATTCAGTAGGAATAGTCAGTTTGACAAATAAATCCTTGAAGGACTGTTTGTTTCTTATGTAACTGTGCATCAACCACACACCTCTCAGAAACACCAGGGTAAAGAAAACACCAGGATTTTTCCTTTTTGTACTCAAACAGGGCTGTTCTTTGGGTGACTGAAAGAGGGATGGGCAAAAAGAAGTATGCAACAGAAATGAACGGCACAATCGTAGGGCAACGGATAAAATACTTCTGTCCATACTCTAGTTCATGTCTTCACAGCTATCTACAGCCCTACAGCACCAGTCCCTCCAGTTCCACCACAGCATCTTCCTAAGAGCTCTCCAGTAACATCCACGTCTGTCCCAAACCCCAGCCCAAGTAGCCAGAGGCTGTAAAGAGAGGCAGCCACTTCCTTCTGTGTCTTTGCTGCCTCCTCCATTCTCTGTCCACACAAATCTTTCCCCTGCTATATCCCAAATTCCTGCAGTGTTTACCCCTACGATTCTCAACCCTACTTTGAAGCTTATGCCAGCAGAGGTAGAAGAAAGGAGTGAGAGATCATATCAGAAAGCTGAGGGGGGGAGAATATGGAGAGCATTCTTCCTCTTAAATGTTTGTCTTGCATGTCCTAAAACCAGATGAAGTAACACACCCTGAAGATAAAGCCTCCCCTTCTCTGGAGACCTTCGAGCCCCATCCTGGATGCAGTCCTAAGTGCTGTGCTCTGGGCAGCCCTGCTTTGGCAGGGGAGTGGGACTGGGTGAGCTCTAGAGGTCCCTGCCAACTCTGACAATCCCCCGATTCCGTGAGCCCGGTGTGCAATATGCCCTGAACATATTTCTGTACAGTAGCTGGAAGCCCACAGAAACAGAATGGATTCTTCTAAACAAAAAACAAAACAGAACAAAAAAAAAAAGCCCCACATGACAAATCTAAACACACAAACCAGCCGAAATACAGAAGTGGCAGACCAGACAACCTGCTCCACCTGACTGCTCTTACCCAATAAAATCCTTTGATATCTCTGTATATGGGCATTTTATGCAAGTGTACACATAGATCTCTGTAAGCCCAGACCTGCAAGATTTACTGAAGCTCTATGAACGTTCACACCAAGCTATGGATGAGACTACATCATCACCATCCCAAAAGAGTTCAAGAGAAGCGCCGGACGTTTGGAAGATCTATACTGGGAGGCACAGCTTGTGAAGTTTTTCTCCTCAGCATTTATCTTCCTCTTCTCCAGACCCTCAGGTGGCAATACAAGTATAAAAGCAAACAAACAACAGCAGCTCCCAGCACCAGCTGAGATGTTGTTGCTGAAGAAGGGCAGATGTTGCAGCAGCACCTCGGGTAAGCGAGAGGAAGAACGCGGGGTAACGCGGATACTCACAGGAATTGTGCCTGCGCCGGAAGCCCTTGGACTGAGTCAGCGTCTCCACGTGTCGATCCATGTAGCTCTTGGAGCACTGCTGCTGGGGAGAGATGATGACATCCTGATTCTTCATATCTGTTCTCCTCGGGATATTCTGAGGGGCACTGCTGGAGACAGGCTTCTTCAACACTTTCCCAGTGCCGTTCTGACTGGGACCCACTTGGCATCCCACACCAGGGATGCCCGTTTCTGTCTGCTGCAGGTCCCCTGGGCCTGGGATCTCCAAGATTTTCAGCTCAGTAATATCACCTGCCCTAAAAACACAAAAAGAAGACCAGATATTAAGGAATTTAGAATCTGAAGTACCTTTACAAAAAACAACCCCTAAAAAACCCCCATACAACATTATCCAGTGCTTTTTTTCCTGTTAAAATGATCAATAGGAACAAACAAACAAATACACCAACACAGACACCAAAATAGTCAACTGACATGGTCTGACTCTTCAAAACAACTCCAATATTTCTACACCACACCTGGACTGTGTTTGAAAGGTTCTGCTCCTACCTGAAACAGCAATTAGCCAGGCACAAAACTGAAGCAAATGGCACAGATCTTTGCAGAAAGCTGCAGAATTTTAACAGTTTCCAGATAATGATCAATCTCAGCCCTGAGGCTACTATTACTTTTTTAATCCATTTCTCCAGAAATCTACCCTTAGATAAAGGCAATTCACGCTCAGACAATGATGGCACTTCCTGTTTCCTCAGAAAAAGGATAAAAGAAAACTTATAGAGGACTTGGCATGAGCCAAAAATGAAACCAAGAACTTGTTCTAAAGGCCTCTGTTTGCAAGAAACAAAATCAGAAGTTAGTCTTCCATTTTAAACTGAGTAAGTATTTGTCTGACTGGGATATAAAAGTAGCAAGAGCTTGCTACAGTCTCCCACACATCTCTTAGAAGAATGGGGTCATTACCCTTCCCCACTCTCTTCAAAATCCAAGAAAAAAGTACTGAAGAGTATCGACTTCAGGGAATGGGTCTTATTTAACCATCAGTGAGTCAGCCTATGAAATATGGTAATATGCCAGGTAACAGGAAAACGTCCAGTGACAAGTGACTCTTATTTATTCTAAGCACAGTGTTACCAGGAGCTGGTAGGAAAGAACTCCCGAGAGCTACCAGCCTGCTGTATCCACTCAGGTTCTTGGTTCAAAGCTCTCTCCTGCTTGCACAGAGGGAAGAACACGGCAAGGGATGTAGGAGGTAGGAGTTGGACCGATTAACAGCACTTAATTTCAAATTATTGTCCTGATACAATAAAATTATCTACCACTCTTCTTTTTCTTCCATCACACTTTAATGATAGTAACACATGTTGAGGTCAAAGCTTTAAGAGAAGAAGCCAGTGCCCTCAACTACCCAAAAACTGAACAGCAGAATGTATACACACTATAAATATATATATATATATATACACACAGTCTCAGCCACAAATATCCTCCAAGTGTGAGCTACACAACCTCTAACACTAAGATCACAGAGCCAGAAAATCATCTCAAGCACACAAACTAACAGAAACGTGAGCAGCACTTCTCATCCAAAGATGCTCACCAGCCATAGGGAGACTTTAGGTGAAGAGCCCATTACTGGGTGGGGGAAACGAACAAACCAACCAAGAAAACCCCAAACAAAACATCCCAAGCACCACAGACTTTGCCTAGAAAAAGGCAGGAGGATAAAAGAAAACAAAGAAAGGACTGACACTAACCTGAAGGTGACTTCTGGCACGAGGCACTTGACCCCATTATGGAAGGGCCGTGTCAGGGAAATGGTCTGGCTGACCTGATCCACAGCAGACACTCGTCCTTGGTAGACTCCCAAGCTTTCTCCACAATTAATTGACACAATGCTCCCCAGCCAGTCCGTAGCCATGTTTCCGGCACACAATTGCTGTAAAGAGACACAGGCCTGGCTGTAACAAGACGCAGAAAGTGACAACCCAAATCAGCATCAATGGCGTTCCCCGGCCCAGAACCTTGGCTCCCACCCAGGCTTCGGCTCTGTCAGCTTCTTTCTTCTCTGTGGGGTGGAAAAACTTCCTTACAGACCCCGAGGAAGACCCTGTGTAAATCCCTGGACGGGGCTTTGCTGATAGGATTGATCGTAACGCAGATCACTGCTATCACCATCAAGAATTTCTAATGGAATTCAAGACTAACAGCTCCCAGCAGCAATATTTAGTACCGAGTTCTGTCTGAGGATATTCTCCCTGTGATTTCAAAAAAGGGGCATTTATCTTCACTTCCTTTCTTAAAATTTTGGCATACAAACACGGGGGCAGAACAGCTTTTGTGAACAGTCAGCAGCGAGAAGACTGATCTCTGCCCACACAGATTAAAGCCAACACCTTTAAGGGAAGAAGTAGCCCTGGATAGTGAAGGGAGAAACCCCACGCTGGAGTCAGCACAAGGTCTGCATGCTCTCCAGGGCCAGGAGTATTTATGACTGGATAAATTAAAAAAAGGAAGTTGTGTTCCTTTCCAGCACTGAGCTCCACCAGAATAGGGGGTGGAAAACCCCACTTTGACAGTCAGATGTTCGGTCCCACGTAATTCCCTCAGTTTTGATGCTTGGCTTAACTCGTGTCAGCACACTTTGAAGCAACTAAGCACATCTTTTGATCTGAGTTTTCTTCCTCTAGAGAGAGAACATGTGAAGATGACAGGCTCACTAGCATCACTGTAGCATGAAAGAGCTGACAAGCTCATAAATTACTACTGTATGTAATTGCCTTTCCTGCTGTAATCAACAGTAAGAGGGAGAAGGCCTGATATTTACCATAAGGAACACAAAGAGACAGAAAGCACAGGGGATAACCCAGGAAGATTAACATAAATATATAAACCACATTTCTGTGAGAGTAATTTTAACTCTCCTCAAGCCCTTCATGAGCTTCTTGGAAAAAGATGCAAGAAAAAAAAACCACCAACCCTGGAAATGTCTAGGATCCATGCATGCTACCACAAAAAACTCACCTTCCCCAACTTTCAGGGGACTGAAAACAAGGGATGGTTCAAAGGGAAGTAGAGGCTTCATTTGGTCACTGAGCCATAAATTCTTCAGAACCAGCCTCCTTTTTCTCCTGTCTGTGTATCTCTATTAACCCATGATAACAATATCTAGATTCCAAGACAATGGCTGATAAAAAAAACACTTTCAAAATGCAGATAACACATCCCCAAGTATCTCCAGTAAAAGTAAAGTTTAGTTGCTTTCCTGCATTTTTTTATCTCTTTTTGAAAAAAAAGGAAGAGCATTCAGTGCATATCACCATCTTACACGGAGCCTTTTCAAAAGAGCCTCCTTTTACCAAATAAAAAACCACCACCATAAAATCTGCTTGTGTGCAAACATAAACCCAGACAAGGGAAACTGGTATCAAAGAACCTCTCATCCAACCACTTCATGGGTAAACCCTTTAGAGCTGGGAATGAACTACACATGTGATCAATGATTTACCACGTCACATGTGACACAAAGGAGCATATTTGTTTGTTTACATACACCCAGAGAGTCAAACCTCCTCCTGCCCCAGAGTCTGTCTTAGATTCCAAGTTTTCATCATACACCTTGCGGTCGTCATATATTCCCCAACATCCCCTATTTCAGGTCTATATTACTGATATTCCTGCAAGCTTTAAAAGCAACCAAAGCCATGGAGATTAGTCAAACGTGCCCACAGCACTTAACAGACCAAGCGTGGCAGTGATAACCCAGCATGTGATGAGGCACTGCTGCTTGAGAAGAAAGATGCACGCTCACTCCATCTGCAAGGCGAGATAGCGTAGAGCTGCTTTGGCTGGTTTAAAAGGAAAGCAGCCCCCAATCCCACCTGCTTTGTACCCAAGAGACGGGGTGGTGTGGAACACGCTTCCAGCAGGCTTTGTCTCCCGGGGCTGGATCAGGGCGGGCTGCCTCCAGCCTGATCCCCTGCAACAAACACGGGGTGCGGGGGCCGAGGGGTAAACACCCCCAACCCCCCCAAGTAAACGCGGCCCCAAGACGGCCTGCAGGAGCCTAGAACCCAGTGAGGGGAGGCGCTCAGCCCTGCCTCCGCAGGCCTTCCCCTCCGCAGGCCTTCCCCTCCCCAGCCGCTCTCCCGGCCTCCCCGCGACAGCCCCAGGCAAGCCGGGGAGGGCCAGGCGACGGCCACGACCGACCCCCTCGGGGTGATGGAACATAGCAACCCCCCCGCCTCCCCTACCGCCCCCCCCCA